>ML806061.1:229066-254456 GCA_009831015.1 Picea engelmannii
ATATATATATATATATATATATATATATATATATAATTTAACAGTGAAATGTAAGAGTTGAATGTGAGAGGGGTGCACATAACCAAGGTGTTCACATTATAAAGTTCCATAAATATATGTTTCATATTTTTTTTAAATGTATAAACTATTTTTTCCAATTTTAATTTAATTTATGTCTCTTATATGAATTTTAAACTGTTGTTTTCTTTTGCATTTTGTTTTGTCAATTAAAAAAAAGAATGTTTTTTTTTTTTTTTCTCGGGGAAAATAGTATGTATAATTAGTCAATTAATTTATGAAATTTGTTTAAATTTATGAAAAATATTATTGATATAAAATTCATGTTTAATTTCATAGAAAATATATTTAAGGGATAAGATATAAAAAAAAAAAAATGTGAGGATCAAACTCTCATTTTAATGAGTTAAAAGGTTAAGAAGATCAGTATTGTAACAAATATTTTGAAATTGAAATTTAATGTGGATGTATGTAGGATATTCTAAGAAAAATTATTTTTCATCTTTAACTTTTTTAGCATCACAAAAATGACAAATTCTATCAACCCACAACATTTAATACTAATACATGACAACCCATTAATACCTTTACTACCACAAGAAATGAAACATATCTCATATATATTATATACCTACCTCTATAGTAATAATTTTAAATGCAATAATAATAATAATAATAAGTTTAAATTTTCAATTTTAAAAAATATTTTAATTAATTGAATCTTTTTATTGAAACATAATATTTCCTCTAAATTTTATGGAGTTATTAATGGCTATTCCGACGATTGGGGATTAATACTACCTTTCATATAAATAATCTTAAGAAAAAAAAATCATAAAATGTTAGCAAAATACTTCCTCCTAAATTCTTAATATCCTAAATTCTTAACTAAATTCTTAATATCCTAAATTCTTAATACAAAACAAAATGAAAATAATTTATTTATTAACAAATCAAAACTCTCAAAATTTAATCAATAAAGACTTTTCAAAGTTGGTTTACTGAAGTGGTAAAGGAACATGAACCTTAAGACACCACTCAAAGATTCCTTGAGTCCTAAATATACTTAATTAAGTTATGCGCATAGTCTTGTTAAAACAAATGAAACGAAACGCTATCATGTTGGTCATGTAAAGTTAAGCATCATGTAAAGATCCATAACACTTCAAGTAATTATTCTTTACAACAATATTAACATTGCTCATGGTTTTAATCTCATATTTTTATTCGAATTGTAGTCATTATTTATGTGAGTTTCATCAACTATGTGTTTCCTTTAAAGACACATTTGCATTCAAGAACACCCTCAAGTAATGTTAAGGTTATTTATGGTTTAATCTCAAATAATTCTATGCAATGTTTTTAATAGGCTTATACCCCGGCTTCCTGCGTGGAAAAGACATCTCATATTCTAGTTTGAATCTTGACCTTACATGGATGAAGGTGCAAGGTTTTTAATAGGATTATACCCCTACTTCCTATGTGAATAAGGCATCTCATATTCTAGTTTGGAATCTTGACCTTGCATGGATGAATGTGAAAGAGGGTTATGTTCTAAAATATAAGATGATTTGTAACTTTAATAACTCATAATTATTAGTGAAACATCCTTAAACATGAATTTTTTATTCCTACAGTTTTTTTCTAAAAGATTTGATGGTGATATGTTCATGTGCCAAAGATTTGTTTATTATAGGTTTTTACTCTCGGTCAGATTATGCATAGGTGTTGACGTGATATTTCCCCCTGTGATTATGGGTCAAAATCACAGCAAATCAAGAGTGTATGGAGAAGATAGAAATCTTCCCTCCAAGACAAGCACACCAAAAACTGAAAGAATAACTACTTTACAAGGAGAAGTTAGGGAAGGATGAGGGAGAAAAGGTGCACCTTGGGTCTCCCGTTTGATGTCGATCCCACTCCTTGCTCTTGACAAACTCTAGATCCTTTGCTGGAAGTAACCTGCAAAATGGACACAATACAAAAGCTGCTACAAAGGTAGTTACATGATCAAAAGGTATGCATGTCATATATCATATAGAATATACACTTAGTAATCAAATACATACAATGAACACATGATAGGAGGGAAAACAAAATCTTCTATTGACACCAAATCAGAAAGGTAAGTTACAACCTTGTCTCACCTTTGGCACCGTCTCGAAGCCAACTGTCCAGGTTCCTCCAAGAATCCCTCGAGCATCGACTTAGCCACTATACTCTTCCTTGGATGGCCCAAATAGGGATAAAGATACACCCAATATCCATATAGATAAGAAAGAGATGCTAGAAAAGGAGTTTCCAGGAATAAGGGGGTCTTGCTTAGAGGATTATAGGAAAGGGAGGCTTGCTAGATGCTAGCAGCATAATCTTGCACCAAGGGACTTGCATTTTCATCTTTAGCCCTCTATGGTTGTTTTATATCTTCCCCAAGAGGTTCGGGGAGTTGAATTCCGTTATGTACGGGCAAGGGTCATTAGGAAATGATCCCAACCAAAAAACCCGCCCGAAAACACAAGATTATTTTATTTTTCACCAAAAATGAGGGCATCTGCGGGTTGCAGTGAGGAAAGGCACAGATGTTCGTGTGTTGCACTAGGGAAACCCGCAGATATGCTCTTAAAGCATATTTTTTAGATAATTTTTGGAGGTGACTTTTAGGGAAAAGTCTAGCAAGCATTGGGAAAGGGTTAAGCGATGGCACAAAAGCCTAGGTGTGGATTTTTGTGCTATAATAGATTCCCCCTAATGTGTGAGGTCAGAAAGTAAAGATGATGTCTGAAATACATTATGAACTCTGAGAGGCGAAGATGCATTGAAGTTTCCACAAAGGTTCCCAAACAACTGATCCAAAAAGCAATAATTGTCAGTAAAGATTAAGAAAGAGTTTTGTATATTGGTCATTGATGTATATTATTAAAAAACGTGAGACAACCCACCGATAATGATGATGGGAGTCAAGGTACCATGGTACTATCTAACAAGTGTGAATAAATGAGTTGGCGTCGAACACCTGGTAGAAACTATTGAGCAGGGGACATTGATGTATTCCCAATGTCAATAGCGAGGGAACCTAGCATTGATGACTGCAAGCCCCAAGGTACCAAACATATCTCTAGATCCCTCTCTCAGAGAAAGATGTTTCGAATTCGATGGGAGGGAACCTGCTGGAAGGAAGGCATTAAGGCATCTTCCATCATCTAGCACGAGGGGTGGTGGAAGGAAAAATATTTAGAAGAGATCAAATGAAGAGACTAGTAATTGTGATGATGAGACTTGACTTGGGAAGGCTGACTTGTGAGGTCAAAGGCTAACTACAGAATGACTGACACAGGTTGAAAAATTTCCCTTGCACATAAGCATGACACATTATGTGAATTGGGCAGCATGACTTATAAACTGGGATAAATTTGTGACACTGGAGGCATAAAAAACGCTCCATATAGTTGGAATAATAACCAACTAGGGGAGAAAAAACTCAAAACAATAAAAAATATCCTAAAGCCATACTAGACCCAAAACGATAAGATATTGACTCAATATTGTTCTTTGTTCAAGGGCGACAAGATTGCTGCCAACAAAAGAGATTAGATGTTTTCCCATTCTTTTTGGTTTTATTTTTTATTTTTTTGTATTTTTCATGTTATAGAAGCCCGAAAAGGAATAAAAGAATGCTTATTGTATAGTGGAGGAAACGCGTGTCGTGATCAATCAAACTAGTTCTAGAGCGCAAGGAACATATCCATTCTCAATGCAAGGAAGCATGTGTAGGATAAGGACACTCGGGGAATGTTCCCTCCAAGGATAAGGTATCAAGTTGCAAGGGCATAAATTGCAAGGTTGGGAACTAATAGGAATGCATAGAAAATTGGTTCAACAACAACATGTTGAAGCCAACATTAGGCCTAAAAGTACAAGAAGTCAATATGCAGATGCAGATATGACTCAACTTTGGGAAGTAAACTTCTCATAAATGACTTTTTCGTAAGTTTAATCTCCAGGGCCCGAAAAACAATAAAATCATACCAAGGAAAACTCTTATGGTCACAATAGAGACATAGTATTCCTTTTTTGCACATAGTCCAATCGGTCTAGAAAAAGGGTTAAACTTATACCGAAATGATGCCTCTTCAAAACCATTTTAACGAGTGTGACAGAGATAAGATCACTCATCTATCTTTTCAATTTTAAGGAGTCTAAAAAGAGCTTAACTATGGACTCCCTCATCCTTTTTAGTAAATTTAGTCCCCTGCTCCCAAAAAAGTATAAAACACAACTTAGGATAACTCTTATAGCTCAGAGACTAGAGTATTCATTTTTTGTAAGTAGTCTTGTCTAGTCCAAAAAAGGGGTAAACTTGTGCTGGACAAATAAACTTGTGTTGGACAGATGTTCCTTCAGATATATTTAACAAGTGTACAAGGAACAATGTCACTTGAAAATCTTTTCAATTTTAAGGAGTTTGAAAAGAGCTTAGCTATGGACTCCATAATGATGTTGAGGAGAAACATGTAAGATAGGGGTCCCACACGAAAATTCCAAAATGAGAGAGAGCATGAAGAATGAATTTCAAATGAAAACTCATGGCGGGGATAAACAAGACTCCCAAGCCTAACAAAGATCTTATAGCTTAGGCGCCAGAATACAAAGGGATTCTAAACTAGGATGCCCATGGAAGGTAGGATCTACCACATGAATTATGATACTTCTAAACAACAGAGAAGGTTTTGTGTCGCAACTTAGTGGGGTCGATCCTAAGGAAAAATGAAACGGGAAACAAATAATACAAAAAATCATTGAGGGGAAAATATAACCTATATGTCAGTTTTGAGATCATTACATGTTAGAACAGATCGACATGGAAGAAAAGGTACCAAAGAAAATGTCTCCAAAGTTCTGTATATAAGACCAAAAACACTTACCTAGAATTTAATAAGTCCAATATAGAAACCTCTGATAAAGACAAGTATTAAGGGATATACAACTTGAAAACCAAAAACCCTAAAATACAATATGTATAGAGGACCGCTCAACCTTGTGGCTTATGCACAATATCCCTCCAAGAAGATCCCATTGTTAGGCTCAGGCCAAGGGATTCATTGGTAACCAACCTATAAAGCTTCCAGTTCAGGAGGAGGTAGAAGATCCATCACCATAGCTTCAAGGATGGCCTCATCTATAGGAAACTCAACATCCATGAAATTGGGGCTCGATAGATCACGCATACCAGGGATCGAGGTCTTAGAAACAAGAAGATCAAACTCAAGAGAAAATTCCAAATTATTCAGGACAATAGGGGGAAGCATGGGCTTCCATGCCCCCATTGGATAATACACCTGATCAATTGTCGAGACCTTGTCTCGAGAAGTATAACATAAATGTAAAGGATCCTTCTCAGGAGCAATTGAACATCGAGGATAAGATTCCACATAATTCACCCGTGGTGGGGAAGAGTCTACTCAAACAGTAGGAATACACAAGGTGGAATCCTGAGGTAAAGATGAACCAGGATGGTGGTTATCAAATGAAATTTAATCAATATTGACAATGTTTCTATTGTGAGATAAATGCATCACACGAAAGAGCGTAGACACCACAACATTCATCAGATACACATAATCATGCCCAAGAATCAAATTAAAGTCTAAATGACCCGACACCACTAACAGATCGACTCAGACAATTTTTCCACCTAATGTGATAGAAAAATGAGGAAGAACCCCTAGATATTCTCTAGGTCTTCTGTCGAAATCTAGCAGCTCACTGATAGTTGACACAAGCTTGGGAGAACCCAAATCTTGCCGAGTCGAGGATGATAAAATACTTGCAGAGGATCCTTCATCGACAATAGTTTGTTGAATGCCTAAATTATTAATTCCAACCATTATCTGAAAGGGTGCAGAAGAAGGAAGGCGAGGCTCTACAAGATCATTCCAATCAAAGGAAACCATCCTAAGACTTGGAGGGAGCATACTCGAAGAGAGTATAATTCCCCCTTGCTCAAAAGGTACTGAACTGGAAATGCTAAGGACATGGTCATAAGACACATCACTCCCCAAGAGAAGAGAGGGATTGGTTGAATATTGCATCGACGATGTCACTTCCTTATACTTGTCACTCTTTAAGAGAAGAGTGGGATCGGTTGAAGATTGCATCGGTGTGAACACTTCCTCAACCACTAGTCGAATAGAATGTGATACAACATGGTCAAGAGATGCATCACCCCCCAAAACAAGATTGGTTCCAACTAAAGATTGCATTATCATGACAGCTTCATCAACTAAAGTTTGAATAGATTGTTGGGAAACCGAAGACGACTCAGAACTAGAAGAGCCTTCAAATAAGGACCACGTTCTCTGTACCATGGAAATAGCAGGGCACAAATGAGAAAGGTCATCACCTTTGCAAATTTTACAAGGGAACTTGGGCTTACATCCTATACATCTAGGATTCTCAACAGTATCAGTTCCCCTAGCATGACTTGTAGTGGCCGATGGGTTTTCCCTAGAATGACTACCAGAAGTTGGTTGCATGTCTCCAATGTGACTAGTAGAGGTTGGTGACAAGACTCCAACATGACTCATAGATTTTGGTGACCTGATGCTAGTATGACTATCAGTGACTAAACTTTTTCTCCCAGCATGAATCGTAGAGGTTGGTGCAGGACTCCAACATGACTCGTAAAGGTTTTTGACAAAATTCCAGTATGACTTGCAGTGACTGGGCTTGTGCTTCCAACATGACTTGCAGAGGTTGGTCCCTTGCCTCCAACATGACTTGCAGAGGTTGGTTGCTTGCCTTCAACATGACTTGCAGAGGCTGGTGATAGGTCCCAAAAATTAATTGTAGAGTTTGGTGACTTATTTGTCTTAATCTTCCTCTTCCTATTCCTATTATACTTCTAGTTACTAGTAGTTGGACTTTCACCAGAAGAGGGAGAAGGAGAAGAAGTAGACTTCACGGGTGTAGAAGGTGAAGGGTCAAAATCCATACGATGCCCCTGACATAAGGTGTTTATCTGAGAAGCGTCAAGAGAATTCAGTACATTTGGAGTGGTCCACAACCAAACCTGTAGTCCTACATTCAACCCAAGAATATTCAAAGTGCCATCAAGGGGGAAAAAACATTTCCAAAGAAAGGAAAAGCATAAGAATCCCCTTGGGTAGGGTTCCCTTGGTTGGAATCCTCAAGAACTTTGGTCATATCATTCTTATGCACAACTTCATCCCTTTCAGGATTGTTCATGTCCATAAAAGTATCACGCACTGACTCTAGCAAACCAGTGGTATAAAAACCCATTCCTTCTAGGAGGCGGCTCCACGCTTTCAAGAGAAATACCAAGGGTCCTTCCCAACCAACAGAGTGGTTGGTCAACCACCCTGAATCAGTGATCCAAAATAAATGACACTGAAACAATCTAAGGTCAACTACACAAAGCAACACTCCAAAAAATCCCTAAGAGAAACATCGCAAGTAAAAAACTTTTCCAAATCTTCAGCCCAGGTGGATGAGGTCCTGACTCCAAAGCAATGAAAAAGTGGAAAGGGACCTTCTGAATGAAGGCACAGGTTGATTAAGTCTCGTGGACCAATAAACGAAGAAGTGAGAAGCAATTATCCCAACATCCATTAACCAGCCTTATCCAGTGCAAGTACCCATGCTTTGTGGGGAACCCTCCAACAATACTAAAAAGTGTGATACAAAATCTTCCCGAGGTACCATGCCAAGCCCCCGCAATCACCTCTGAGATCCCTAGGAAAATCCACTAAGGTCACCAACTTGCAGTCAATGTCCGGGGGGTATATTCAACAACCAGGATCGAACGTATGGGTATGGTAACAAATCCCAAAGCTTCAAAAGCGTTGCCTCTCACAAAGGTAAATGCACTAGCGAAACCCCCAATATATGAACTCTCCACTATGATTAGTCAAGCTTTGGAGGGGAAATCTCCTCAACTCTCCTTCACGCGATCTCTTGTTTAGCTCTTGTGTTAGAGGAGGCTCTCGGATATACTTATACGAAATTGGATTTGAGACTCTCCCTATCTTAGACTTCTATGTTTTTTTGCGGCCTTGGAGAGTTATCTCTCCAATCCTAAATCAAGGCCCTAACCCTAAACTTGTTTGTGAACCCTAGAAACAAATTCTAGTACATTTTAAGGTTAGTTTTTGTTTTAGTGGTTTTTTTTACTCAAAGGGTATGGAGGTGCCACTAATGTTGTTTGAGATTCTTACAAAATGAAACTTATAAGAACACTGACAAATAAAACTTTACACTAATTCTTCAAATGAAAAAGAGTTTCACAAAGAAAATGCATGAACAATTTGTCAAACCAAAATATGCAATATTTTTTCCTTTTATGAAGCAAAATGCACAATGCAACTTTCAAGAGAAAGAAAAGAAGCAAACAAAATGATTTTTTTTCTTATTTTTCTTTTGAAATGTTTTTAAGATGAGAATAAAATGAAAACCTATGCTATTTTCTTTTTATTTTTTCAAATAACAATGCAAAGAAAGAAATAGACCTAACTAGCATAAACTGAAGTTTTTCATTTTCTTTCAATCAAGGCAAAACTAACAAAAGATGTTAAAAGAGACTGCAGAATACATGATTCGTGCCCCCCCTCGACCATGAGGGTGGATTTTTTTCAAGATGAAAATCATTTTACTTAAAAATGCAAGCTAAAAATAAGCCAAGAATGTTGGAAATCCAAGAGCAAGATATTTTCTAATCTAAAGGTTTTCACAAGCTTAGACATAGTAATACAAATAAATCACAAACTCGGGAAGCCTAGGATAACCTGGAGAAACCCATAAATCTCCCAAAAACTGAAGAAAGAGTTTTTTATTTTATTTTATTTTTACAAATGCACACAGATTTTCAGTTGTGTGAACTAAGACTCGTGGATTTCTGCGGGTCATACATAGTAAAAGCCTGGATATCCATGACTAATATCGTAGAAAAGCGTGAATAAATCTGTAAAATTGGAAAAATAAAAAAGGAGTTCCAATAGGGAGACTCCCAAAGACTTATGGAAAAGTTTATAGATGATAAAAGCTTTGCAACAAAGCTTGGAAAATAGGAAAACTCACGTAAATAAAAAAGGACACACAAGCCACCCTACAACCAACCCAAACTAGCAGAATCCTCAGTATGTTTGCCAATTATGTTGACGGGATATTTCCCCCATGACTATGGGTCAAAATCATAGCAGATCGAGACTGTATGGAGAAGATAGAAATCTTCCCTCCAAGACAAGCACACAAAAAACTGAAAGAATAACTACTTTACAAGGTGAAGTTAGGGAAGTATGAGGGAGAAAGGGTGACCTTAGGTCTCACATTTGATGTCGATCCCACTTCTTGCTCTTGAAAAACACTATATCCTTTCCTGGAAGTAACCTGCAAAATTGGCACAATACCAAAGCTACTACGAAGGTAGTTACATGGTCAAAAGGTATGCATGTCATATATCATATAGAAAGCACACTTAGTAAGAAAATACATACAATGAACATATGATAGGAGGGAAAACAAACTCTTCTATTAACACCAAATTAGAAAGGTAAGTTACAACCTTATCTCTCCTTTGGCACTATCTCGAAACCAATTGTCCAGGTTCCTCCAAGAATCCCTCAAACATTGACTCAACCACTATACTCTTCTTTGGATCGCCAAAATAGTGATAAGGATACACCCAATAGCCATATATATAAGAAAGAGATGATGGAAAATGATTTTCCAGGAATAAGGGGGTGTTTCTCAGAGGATTATAGGAAAGGAAGGCTTGTTAGATGTTGGCAGCATAATCTTGCACCAAGGGACTTGTCTGTTCATATTTATCCATCTATGGTTGTTTTATATCTCCCAAAGAGGTTTGGGGAGTTGAATTCCATTATGTATGGGAAAGGGTCATTGCGAAATGGCCCCAATTGAAAAACCCACTCGAAAACATGGAATTAGTTTATTTTTCACAAAAAATGAGGGCATCTACAAGTTGCAGTGAGGAAAGACGCGGATGCCTGCATGTTGCACTAGGGAAACCCGCGGATATGCTCTTAAAGAATGCTTTTTAGATGATTTTTGGAGGTAACTTTTAGGGAAAAGTATAGCAAGCATTGGGAAAGGGTTCGGCCATGGCACAAAATCCTAGGTGTGGCTTTTTGTGCTATAACGGTAGGTTATTGGTAACTACCCCTAGTTTATGGACAAAGTTGACTTAATTATGAAACCATGGATATCAAGTTTCACCTTGCATTTGGAAGAATTATTAGTGGTCCCAATTTGAGTAAGAATGCAACATGTCCCTCTTGAATACTAGAGCTATGAGTTTCTTATGACTATTGGTCATGACCTTTAGTTTATGGACAAAGTTGACTCTTTATGAAACCAAGGTTATTGGGTTTCACCTTGAATTTGGAAGCATTATTAGTGGTCCCAATTCAGGTAAGAATGCCATGTATCCATCTTGAATATGAGAACTATGAGTCTCTTTTGCATATTGGTAATGCCTTGGATTACTTTATTACCATAGATCAATATAAAAAAAGATGGAATCCACAACCTTTAGTCAACTCTACATTTATGATGATTTTAGCAAAGCATTTCTTGGAAAAATTATGTTGGAATGAAAACACTATAGTTGGCTACAACCACAAGATTAAGCAAAACATAGCTTTCCATTGCATGTTATGTTACAAGGAGAGTAATTTTGCAACATCTTATCCAAAAACAAAGGTTTCTTGGGGTAAAAAGTAGAATAATAACAAACAGTGTTTACGGAGGACCCAATTGAAACATAATTGGGTGGGACTAAAAAAGGTTTTAGAAGTACCTAATCTCATAGTTTTAATCCATGACCCCACCACACCATTTAGGGGATCTTATATAGATATTGATACAATTATAATTCAAAAGTCAACTCTCTATTTCTAGTCTCCTTACTTTGTTGCTCCTTCGAAAGGGTGAAGAAGGGGCATCAAATTCATACAATTCAAACTAGAAAAACAAATCAATTCCTTTGATTTCCCCTATTGATGCAAATGAATTAGTATTTTCAAAATCTCCAGTAGTGTCTAATCAAACCATTGGTTAGATTGAAGTAAGGAAAAATAAAGGAAGAAAAGAGAAATGTATTAGTTTACATGATCTTAAGCTCAAAGAACCAAAAAAATGATTCTTGATACATACTAAGATAAGAAAAACATAGAACTAAAGATATGTATTAGAATTCAAACATACATTTAGCATATAACCACATTCTTCTTCTTATAATTCCTTTGGATACAAAAGGAGGGTTGATCATATTTGATTTGTTCTTCCTCTTTTATTTAATATTAAACTATACTTATTAATAACCACTACTCTCGCTATCCATCATTAATGAGTTCCACCACTTGGTGTCTTGGTTCTCGTATCAATGCTTCTATTTAAGTATTGTAAAGCAACCAACTATTGATATGTGGTTTTTGGCATAATAAATATGTTATTATCCATTTAAATAAAATGTTATCCAATAAGTGTAAATGAATGGTTGTGAGTTGAATATCTAACCTTGGATATGAGCTTTGAATTATAAAAGATTGAAATGTTGAAAAAGCATCAACTTTTAAAACAACTTGAATATGAAAGGAACAAGATTCTGTTGACAGATGAAGCTCTCTAGAGGAAACAGTGTAGATTTAATTGGATAAAATGTGGAGATCTAAGTAACAAATTTTTTCATCATTTCGCCAGCTCTTCCAAGAACAAAAAGCATATCTAGGATATCATTGATGAAACAAGTACAAAACATAGTGGACAACAAGCGATCAAGACTACAACTACTAGATTTTTCAATTCTTTCTATGAGGCAAGAACACAATCCCATCTACAAGATCATGTTACGGTGGCCCAACTCTATCCTTGCACTGTCACAACAGAGGATTCTTCACACTTGGACATGCCTTGTACATTATAGAAGGTATTGGCTACTCTAAAATCCTTCTCAAAGGATAAAATCCCCAACCCAGACGGTTGGACCATAGATTTTTACTTACATTTCTTCGATTTGGTGGGGCCTGAGCTTCTGGAGCTAGTGGAATATTCCAGACTCCATGGTAAGATATATGGGGCTCTAAAATCAACCTTCTTGACACTTATCCTGAAAGAAAAGCACTCGACTACTTTTGGTGATTATAGACCGATTGCTCTTTGAAATCTTTGCTACAAGCTAATATAACAAATTATCGCCAATAGAATCAAACCCATCCTCTCGCATTCACTGTTCGACGAACAACTAGGTTTTTTAAAGGGTCAACAAATTCTTGACGCTATTGGCACTGCACAAGAATGTTTGCACAACATTAGTCACAAAAACTCTCGTTTCCTCATCTTCAAGCTAGATATAAAAAAATCCTTCGACTACATAGACTCGGACTTTCTTATACTTATTTTAACTTAGATGGGTTTCGGCCAATCCACCTTAATTTGGATTATGAGTTGTGTCACAAGTGCAACATTTGTTGTGTTGGTAAATGGAAAACCTTCCTCCTTCTTCCATAGTGGCAGAGGCCTGCGACAAGGCTTCCTTCTTTCACCACTCCTTTTCATCTTGGTCATGGAAGGTTTAAGTCTCCTCCTAAAAAAAAAACCAGTCAGAAGGAAGAATTACAGGGATCAAGGTCTCCAAGCTGGTCAAAATCCTACACCTCCTCTTCATCGATGATGTCCTCATATTGTCAAATGACAGTCCACTTGAATGAAGGGAAATCGATGGAATCTTGAAGATTTTCTACTCTGCTACTGACTTATAAATCAACTGGTCCAAATCGAGATTCCATCATGCCAATATACATGATCAGGATTCAGATCATCTTAAGGGAATATTTCCACATACTGTCATCCATATTTCACAAGGCTTCCATTATCTTGGTTATTTCATTAAAGAGGAACACTACAAGACATCAGACTGGCACTGGATTGTTTCAAAGGTGGAAAAAAAAAGTGAATCACTGGTGTAACAGATGGCTCTCCATTGGAGGTTGTTACACTCTTATTAAATCTACACTTGAAGGACAACCAGTTTATTGGATGACATTGGCATCCATACCCACACCAGTCCTGGATAAGCTCAAAAAACTTACCTATAATTTTCTCTTTTCGGGCTGCAAGGATCAACACAAGTTGCACCTTTGCAACTGAGAATCATTGGCCAAACCAAAAATCAAGGGCGGATGGGGAATTCATAATATTTTTAAATTCAATAATGTTATGGCTGCCAACTCTCTCTGGCATGTTCTGACCACAAATGGCATTTGGATCTCGGTTATTAAAGATAAATACCTGACATATACCTCTATTGCATCTTGGCTTCGCACGGTTTCCACTCACCCCAGGGTTGCGTCTCAGATGTGGAGGAACTTATCAAAATCGACCCTCTAGATCAAAAAATGGATATGTTGGAAGCCATGCTTCGACTATTCAATTGAACTCAGTAAGGATTGGATTTTAGGCCTCGACCTTGCATCGTACATGTCACATCTTTTAATTACACATTTGAATTAAAAAAACACTCATTTCCTCTACCAAGCTATGTATCACAACGAACAGGAGATCTCAGCAGTCGGCTGGAAAATAGGCCACAACTTGGAGCTATCATCCGATCTAGCTGTGGAGTGGGACATATTCTATCTGGAGCTAACTCGAGTGGGAATTTATCTTCATGATGTGGAGGATCAACTTCTATGGGTAGGCGGAGACAGTTCGGGCCTCATCTCCGTAAAAAATATTTACACTGTTATTACTAACACAACAAACCATATTAACATAAATGGTTGGCGCAAGCATCTCTGGACCTGGAAAATTCCTCTAAAGATTAAAATCTTTACTTGGTTAGATGAATAAAACAAAATCCTAACTTGGGACAACTTACAAAGGAAAGGTTGGATTGGCCCCAACATCTGTCAACTTTTCTACAGGGAAGAAGATACAGTTCAACATCTCTTCATACAGTGCCATTTCACTCGCCAAGTTTGGGACAAGATTGCACTTGACAATCACATTACCTCTTCCTGGAATGGGACCTCCATTTATGCCTATTTTTCCCCTTGGACATCCAACGAGCGCAACCACAAACTATTACCTCCTTTGATCAATTGGTTTATATGGCCAGCAAAAAACAACAAGTTTTTTGACAATAAACCTCCTATTGTCAATACTGTTGCATTTAAAACTCTTGGCCTGCACCAAATTTGGAAAGACATACACCCAGTCAAGGGGACAAAAAAAACATTAATAAGCCCTCTCATCGCAGAGGATACACCTACGGGGTGGTTTGATGGTGCAACCCAACGCAACAAAACATTTAGTGGTGCTGGTGGAATGATAAGAACAACTAAAAATTCTCTTTACAGATGGACTTTCATTTGTGGCCCGGGCACCAACACAAGGGCAAAGCTATTGGGTGCCTAGAATACACTACACTTGGCCACAAGACTAAATGTTGATCACCTTCAACTGATTGGCGACTCCAGAGTTATCATAGATTGGTTGAATCACAGCGGAAAGCTTCAATCGATCACACTCCTAGCCTGGATGGATCGAATCAGATTACTCCAACACCACTTCAAGAAGCTCATCTTCACACATGCCTCCTGAGAGTACAATAGGGAAGCGAACCTACTATCTAAGACAACACTTCAGAAAAAATCAGGTCTGATCACTTACAACCATTGGCTAGATGGCCATGAGGGCCCCACACATGTTATCAAATTATTCTAAGTCTAGAGTCACGAGTTCCTATCGACATTTTTAGTATATTCCCAATTTATTTGGTCCTTTTGTTGCATCCCTCTTGATATTCTCTACAACTCTTCTCTCCTCTACTTTCCTGACTTGTTGTATTTATTTCTTTTCTCCCAATGCATTTCTTTCTCCTTCGAATTGGATAGACCAATGGTAGGAGAAAGACACTCCATGCTAGTTGTTTCTTTTCCATTGATGAGATCCATTGTGAAAACATATTATATTATTAATATAATTGAGTAATTTTTTCTGTTGAAAAAAAGAAGAAGGTATTTTACTCATACAAAAATGTGTTAAGGAAAAAATAAATTAAATGTAATATGTCAAGAATAAGTTAGGGAAAATAGAGAAATGGATATTTGTATTAAAACTTAAACATACATTTAGAAAATAACAACATTTATTATAGGTTTTATAGATACAAAAGGAGGTGCAAACATATTTAACTTATTCTTTTTTCCTTTATTTAATATTAAACTATACTTATTAATAGTGATTACTCATGTTGTGCATCGTTAATGCACTCCATCACTTATGTCTTGGTTCTTGTACCATTGCTTCTCTTTAAGTATTGTAAACTTAGCCAACTATCGATATATGGTTTTTGTTCTAATAAATATGTTGCTAGTCATTTAAATAAAATGTTATCCAGTAAGTGTAAATGAAGGATTGTAAGTTGAATCTCTAACCTTGGATTTGAGCTTTGAAGTATAAAAGATAAAAAAGCTGAATGTGTTGATATTTTACTTATAAAAAACAAAAACAAAAATGTAATATGTCAAGATTTGCTTAATAAGTTAGTGAAAGTGAAGTATTATTAATGCCCCATAGCATGGTTCAAGTTTCTCCAATGATACATTCGTACTATGTATTAGTGGTAGTTATACATCATTACATGTGATAGTGATTGGGTCTAAGTGCACATTTTAGACTACTTGATTGGATAAATGACTCACTATTTTTCTTTTAATTGAAAGATGACATCTAAAACATAATGCCATAGGCTAAAGATTCTACAAAATGAAGATTTTTTTCGGGGATATTTGCCCGAAATCCGACGAGAAATTGTTGGATTCGTAGATTTAAGTGATTATTTCTGTAAAATCTGAGTATCCTAAGAGTTTTTCAGCATGTTGAATCTATTTATACATTTAGAAATGGATTCTGAACAACAAAAAATAGTGATTTGTGTAAATTTATATCATCGAATTCCATAAAAAAAAAACATTTCGTAGAACAACTAATCAACACCAAACATAATAAGACACTTTTAGCCATTAAAAATCTCAAATTAAACTAATCTCAAATAAAACCATTACCACATACATGTATCCAATGAAAACATCTATAATGAAATGTTAAGGTTAAACTATAATACAAGGAAAAAATAAGACACCATCAATGTTGAACATATCAATATCAATTTATCACAAACGCTTATGGATCACATTAACTTTTGTATGAATATATTCAAGTGGAAGAAAAAATGATTTAACAACACCACCAACTACGAATACAACAAATCATGATGGTACAATCTCTCCAAATCCGTGCACATCTCATTATTGGGCTTCCCTTCGAATGAACTTACCCTCATTAAATTGTAACTCAGAGGCTTCGTCCGGCGGAGAATGAAGCTTGAATAAAACTTGTCTCAGACTTCTGCCTTTGTCGACTACTTCCTTTTGCGATATCAACATGAACCCAAAAAATCATCTACGTGAACCCATAAAACCTCCTATGTGAACCCAAGAAAGATCCCAGCATGAACCTTCAAATAGTCCAACACCTAATTACCCTTAGCGGTCACTTGCCTAGTGGGACTCACCACAAATGCTATTCAGGACCTAAGTGAACTTTAGGTAATCTCCTCAATGAACTTTCGTAATGCTCTCCAGTGAACTTTCGCATAACCTTCTAGTGAACTCCAGACAATCGCGATAGTAGGCATATAGATAAAGCATAAAATAGAGACAAGATAATAGACAATTTTCAGAGATAAAATGCGGAAGCTGATTTATATTAAAAGAGCTAGAGTGGCTGGATATACATACTTTGAGCATGGATTTCTTTTTTCTCACAATAGACACATAGACATACTGAAACTAAATGCTTTTTCCACTTTAGGTTCGTGTTGGCTGAGCCAGAATCATGCAGGCTTATCAAAGCAACCTATAAGAAAGATGCAAAGCTCGAAGAGAGGGAGCTTAGAAGACTCAGACTTATAGACTCAAATCGACCCCCCCTCAAATGAACATCTCATCTCCTTATATACAAAATTTCAGAGAAGAGAATCATTTCTTAGACAAAACATTTTACTATTCTCTTGGAATCAGATCTACTTTTAAGATTTGGCAGGGCGATCATGCAAGAACCTTCCGACCAAATTTCAAATCTACTTTCCACGTATCTAAGGAATCTTAGAAATGCAAGTCAAACCACACCAAAATCTAGAGAAGTGCTCTAGGTTTCTAAGATATTTTTATTTGAAGCATTACAAAGTGGAGATTTATGACGGAAATCTACGAAAACCGACTGACACCATTGTTGGCTAGTAAGACATGAATAGGCAAGACTTAGTCATTCTCAATGTGAGTATGGAATCTTTCTTCATAATTGAGAGTGTCCCACATTTTGCTGTAGATTTTTCAACTGATAAAAGGTTGGCCATTTATCATTTGTACACTGGTTTTAGCCTTGGTTACCCATTGAAGATGGTTGAAGATGAAATGACACAAAATTTCCCCATCATTTGGCCTATTCTGAAAAATATTTGTGACATATTACAGAGGAGATAAATGGTTGCATATAGAAGATAGAATTGTCGGGTCTACTGCACTTTTATTGAGACCAAAATCTTTCCACCAATTTGCAAGCCAACTTGGAGGTTTTCCTGCTGTGGCAGTGTTAACATTTCCAAATTTGAAAAGTGACAAGAAGTCTTCTTGCTGTATGAAATCCATCACAATGTTTTGTAATGAGAATAATCATAGTCACTGCCAGGGAAGTATAGGGCTTGATTTCTTTCTGGCCAATGGTATAGTAATCTAGGTCTTTGGAGGCAAAAGTATTGTTGGTTAAAACCTTGGTTATTCCTGATATCCCACATGAGATCTAGGTCATGAAAAATACTGGAGAGAGCATCTTGTGCTTCAACAACCTTTTGTGAACCTCTTGAAATGACAGGAATCAGGACATTAGAACTTTGTCTGTTGCGTACTTCTAGGACCAGTCATGGACAATGGAATTGGTTAATGGGAGATAACAATTCCGTACTTCCTAATTCCCAATGAGGCTTCCATTTTGATGAGTATTGTTCCCAACTCAATGTATCTGGAATAGTTGTTATGACTTTGGATCCATTTCTCAATTGGAAAAAGATAATCATAGAGACCTGCTGGAGGTGTTCTCTGCTTAAAAAGTCTGGGATGCAATTTGTGGTGCCTTTAATATGTTCTATGGAAAAATCAAAATTGCTAAACAGGGCTTGCCACCTAGCAAATTTGGCATCACTGGGAGTTCTTATTTCTTTGTTAAGAACTTTATTTATAGTTGCAACATCAGTTCTTAGAAGAAATTTCTTATATATAAGAAATATTTCAAACTTATGAATAGCATTTAGAGTTGCTTTTATTTCTTTGTCTAGGACAGAATAATTCTTTTCACTAGCTTTCCAGAGTCGGGAAGAAAACTAAACTATTTCTTCTCTTTTCTTACCTCCTTGTTCTCTGACTTGTTTAAGGATGACTCCCCAAACAAGATTGTTGGCATCTGTTTCAGCAATTTTAGGAAGATCATAGTCAGAGATATAAAACAATGAGAGTGTCTTTGCTTTGGACTTAAGATTTCTGACAGCTTGTGAATGTGCTTCTGTCCATGGCATTGGATCTTTCTTTAACCTGTCATTCAATAATTTACAATCCTAAGCACATCTTTTATAAAAATGACTAATATAATTTAAGCTTCCAAGAAATCTTTGGAGTTGGACTTCAACAAATTCAACGGCATGTGTTTGCAGGGTTAATTCACCATTCCGAATGATATGGCCAAGATACTTGACTTTAGTTCTGAAAAGTTCGAGTTTTTTCTTTGAGAAAACCAGTAATGCTTCTTTGACAACTTGTATGAATTTCTTAAGATGTTTGAAATGTTGTTCAATAGAGGAAGAAAATACAAGTATGTCGTCAATATAAACAATAAGCCAGTCGAAATAAGGTTTTAGAGTGTCATCCATGACTCTTTGGAATTTTGCTGGGGCATTTTTCAAACCAAAGGGCATGACATTCCATTCATAATGTCCTACCGGAACACTGAAAGTTGTTTTGAATTTGTCTTCTTCTTTTACTGCTACTTGCCAGAATCCTGATTTTAGGTCAAATTTAGAAAAAATCTTTGCTCCAACAATCCTTGTTGCCAAACTTGTTTTGTTTGGAATAGGATAAGTATCATCAGCCAATAATTTATTTAGTGGTTTATAATTTACCACTAATCTAGGGATTCCTCTGATTTGTTCAGAATGTTTATTAACATAGAATCCATAGCAATTCCATGGACTAATGGATTCTCTGATAAGTCCTTTGTGAAGTAAGCTTTTGATTTCTTCTCAACAAATCCATCTTGAACATAGACATCATAATCCTAGGACAAATCTTCCTCCTACAAGCTCTACAACAAAAGAACTTTGTCCCCATCCACAATGTTTTGATTTTCCTTTTCCATGTGAGCCTCACATTCTTGTTATAACATAATCTTATCCTCTTAATATCTCTCAAAGATATGTTGTGAAAAATATCCCAAATGACATCAAAAGACTAGCGGTACCAGAAATAAGAAAGTTCATTTCATTAATGAATGGGTGCCAGAAACATTTGGTAAAATAAGAATGGATGAAAGGTATGTTGAATTGGGATCTGTTTTCCCATCCTGATGCGGAAAGATTCTCCAAATCTATCTCAGACAAAGAAAAATTGGCCTTATCAACAAATTGGCAAGAATATATGACCAAGAACAACGTTTGGATTTCATTTTATGAATGGAAAACCCAACAACAAATTCTTGCTACCTTTCACAAAAGGTCAACAACCCTAAAGTATTCTTGTAAACCCGCTTTGCGCCCTCTCCCAACCACTTTGATTTCTTTCCTTGTACATAATATTTCCATCTTCGATTTAGGAAGAGAAATTGGAAATATTAAGAAAGAAATCAAGGCACAAACAAAGCAAGAAGTTCAGGGCACAGGACATGAAAACAAGGACGAGAGAATTCTCGCCATTCATCATGAAAAGTTCCATGTCCTCTTAGATGTCAAGATCAAAGGGAAATTATTCAAACTCAAGACTTTGTTAGACACGGGATCTGACCTCAATCTTTTGAACAAAGATATCATTCCTATCCAATTTTGGCATAAAACACAAATGAGTGCTATTGGATTAGGAAATGTGCCAACACAGATCTCCTATGAGGTCCCTCAGGCAGTTCTATGTTTCAAACATCATTGCTTATCTTTGAAATTTCTACTTACAAACATTCTGGTAGCCTGTATTCTCGAAAATCCCTTTTTTGTTGCCGTTGAGCCTCATGGTTCTACAAAATTGTCAAATGGAACCTCTGGTTATTTTATCAACATTCCTTCACCAACAAAAGGATAAAAAATCTCTGTTAAACTTCCTTTTATATCTTCTCCTAGGATTTCTTCTCTGGTTTACACGGTCCAGAGTAAGACACTCAAGTTATTTTAAATAATGGTATCGCTTTTTAAAAATATTTTATCATATAATTATTTTATTTTAAATAATGGTGTAGTTTTTTTAAGGTTAAATTGTAATTGGATTATTACTTGGTTTCGGACTAAGGTTAAATATTAATAAAAATTATATGATTTCATTGAAAATAATTTTAGGAATAATCATAAGGGATAATGACTTAAATATTATTTAGGTTAAAACTTGTTTTTAATTCTAGAGTGAGAGCTAAAATTGTTTTTGATTGGTTGAGATGCAAGGAAACAAGGTAATGGCCCAAAACCTATATGCATTTGGTAGGAGAGGAAATCTATGCCCTTACCACCAATAAATTATCTCATATGGCATAATTTTTTAAAAATAATAATAATGAGTTATTTGTCGATCCACTACTATTAAGCCAGGTTGTTTCCTATGCCGCCAGAGTTCTGGGTTCATAGACTCCACTTGGTTATGACTCTGGGTTGTCTGGTGCCTACGTGGTCCTATTCATAGAGTTTCATTTACTCCGTGCTACACAACAACAACAGCCTCCATGAACCCCCTCTAGATTTGGAGCCAGTTGTTACTCCACCTATTACTAACCACTCTCTCAATACCATAACCAACATATACTAATCAATAATAATTATTCCCACTACCCATTAAAAATTAAATTAGGATAAACTTTACCACCTTAAAAGATATAATTTCACCAACTTCCTTAATAAATATATATGAAACTTGTATAAATTATCTACCTCATATAGATTACTAGTCGTATAATATGGGGTTTAGAAGTATCTATAAACCTAAAAACATTCAATGCACGACTAGCCTTTCTTCGTTGACTCTTTAGGTTAAGAGTATTTGAATGGGGTGTTTCCTTTTGGCTTGGCTATACCATTAAAAAAAAAACATATACATATTTCATAAAAGGGAATCCAATAAAGTTGGATCCCACGTTATGCTTTCCAAAAACATGGCAACATTACCTAACATGCAACGTATTAATATTTTATTTTATCTTCCCCTGGGTGGGTGTCTTGGTCAAAATTCTTAACTAAGCAATCTTCCCCTTATAATATGAAATAGGTTGTTGTCTTTGGTCAAAATGCTTAGCTTAATGATAATCCAAGTTCAACCTTCCCTTTAATATTAAATAGCTTAGTGATTTGGTCAAAATGCTTAAACAAAGGGTTAAATTAAATAGTTATAAGGATACAAAATGTTCATCCTATGTCAAAATAACATGAGATTTCAGCAATACTGTTCGAAATTTTGACTTTTGTATGTATACAACATTTATGTTGTAGTAGTGAAATGTCACTATATACTTATTATATGTTTATTTATAATTGTGTCATGATATATTGTGTGTATTATGATGTGTGTTGTGTGTACTATGTGATATGTGGTTGGTGTTATGATGTATGGTATTTGTGACCTAAAATTATATTATAGGTATAAAAAAATTTATATAATTTTAAAAAGTGGATAAATAATATTTATTTTCGATGGTATTTGATTTTTTATTCAATATTTTAAATTATATGTTTATTTTAATTAATTGATTTTAATAATATTTATAAAATGATTTAGATTGTATAAATCGAAGTTTATTTGGATCTTAAATGAATTTAGATTGTATAAAATAATATAACAATAGAAAAAAAAATATGTATATATGTATAATTGTGTGGGCAATTAAGGATGTATATATAAGCTTACAATTAACAATAATTGGTTGTATGAGAAAATTGGAAAATAATGTTAACAAGAACACTAACATCCCTATTTAAGAGAAATGTAGGGAGTAAACAAAGAAGACAAAAATGAGCCCCAACAACTAGGCCTACAAAGGTACTCAAGTACAAATTCTCATAAGTAGAAAAAAGGAGAAAAAAGCTAGTGTTGAAAAAAGGCATTGGAGCTTAAATTGAAGATCTCACAATGATGCATTGAATGGAAAGAGAAGAAGACTTATAGATGTTGAAAGCTCCAATATGGAAGCCTAATCAAAAAACTGAAGAGGAGAGCAAAGTAACCACAATGAACTTGGTTGAATTTTGAACTAGAAGAGGTTCAGTTGCAGAGGCACTAGAATGGAAAACACCAATAACTGCTACACAAATGCTTCAGAAAAATAAGTGTTGGTGAGGACTCCAACGATGTGGAATATTTAAGCACTACAGGCTCTGACACACAATTACTACCATTCCACCTTGTTATAACCCTATATTTCATAGTATCACCTAGTGATTGAAAATTTCTTCCTCTAGTCATATTTCATTGTAAATAATATTTTATTCTGCAAATGATTTACAAAAAGAAAAGAAAAAGAAAAGAAAATAAAATGATAAAAATAGAAAAAATGAAAAGAGGGTATAAAAAATAATAAAAGACAAAATAAAAAGGAGAATAATATAAAACCCCATCAAAAATAAATTTGGTTGGAACCATACTGTATAATCATGATCAAACTTGTTGAATTTATGTTGATAGGTTAGTGAATAAGTTTGGTCAAACAGTTTAATCTTGGCCAAATTAGATAGGTTAGAGAATAAGTTTGGTCAAACAGTTTAATCTTGGCCAAATTAGATAGGTTAGTGAATAAGTTTGGTCAAACAGTTTAATCTTGGCCAAATTAGATAGGTTAGTGAATAAGTTTGGTCAAATAGTTTAATCTTGGCCAAATTAGCTAGGTTAGAGTAATAATTAATCCAACAGTCTAAGATGGATTAATATGTTAGATGCCTAGGTTAGTTAATAGGTTAGTGATGTTTATTTCAATAAAAGTTGAAAGGGGATTGTCAAAACACCCTTTGTTTGAATAAATTTTGATATTTTTACCTTAGGAAAATAAGACCATGGTGTGAAATTGGAAAATGTAAGCTTAGCGCTACCCATTGCATGTTTTTATCCTAAGTTTCTAATGGATAAGACCTTTTGTCATATAGTGGGTAATTTCCGCACAAGCTGTCAGTGACGACATCCATCAACGCCCAAATTGACGGTTCTCAACTCATTTCAGACCCCCCCGACCTTTCTGCCTTTAACGGTGGTGGGGGGCGGGGGTCCGAAAAAGTGGTTTCCCCCATGTCGGCCCCACCTAACATGGCACTCTCACAACATTTCAAACCCCCCCTCTCAAATCCACTTACCACCTACCCCCCCTCTGGAATCTTGCCAAGCCACCACCCAATACCACTCACCTCACTTTGCCACCATACCCCACTTCCACTTGGCATATGTCCCATCCCACATACTTGTTACCCAATCAATTCGCTCCTCATGACCGTTAACTGCCCTACCATCACCCTGTGCCATAACAGACACCTCCATCGTACTGTAAAACCCCGTTTCATCACCCTATAATGCCATTTGTCGATGCAGACATTGTGGACACCACACCAAAACAAACTGTCAATCCAACTGCCATGACTGCTCACCATGAGCAGGAGAATTTCACCCTGGTAATCACAGTTCCACCATTTATTTACCTTAAAGCTCTATTAATCATGGCCCCCAAGGCCAAATCTGTTGATACGTACGAAATCCCGATCCTTCCCCCTCCTGTAGACCTAGACAACATCCCTCTAGTGGATAAGGATTACAAGATCACAAAGCCGATGTGTGAATTCGACTTCTTCGAATTGCACTCTTGGATAAAAGATATCTTCCTGGATCAAAGCGACGAAATTGGACTCTGGGAGTCCAATTTTCCTCTGTATATGTTCCCTCAGACCTACCATTTCCCCAAATTCGCCCTCAAATGCCAAACGCGTTGTTCACCCGAACAAAGGGCCATTGTTTTCCAACCTAAAGTGAGAGAGGTTTCACTGAGGTGACAGTGGGTGGATCTACGGTTTGTGTTTGGTGATTGGACTTATCTTGTGTGCAAATCCTGGAGATAACATGCCCAAAGGAACATAGGCAGATATAGGTCATGAACCATAGCTTTGGTTGTCTCAACAATGGAACTGTTCTTCCTTTCAACAACCCCATTTTGTTGTGGGTTGTAAGGCACTATAAACTCCCACTTGATCCCTTTTTCTTTACAAATGTTTCCTCCTTTGGTGAAACCATGTTCACAATTACCCCTGAATCCATTGACTAGATGTTGCAAATCATAAGAATTGACTCTGCCATCCCAGTTTCCATTGAATCCCTAAACGACCTATACCAGAAGCTCACCTTCCCCCAAAGAGTCCATATTTTCAAGATTTTTCTGCCAAAAGATGCCAAATTGCCCAAGAAAAATCCCCCTTATTCATCCTCCATCTTCTCTGTCAGGGCCAACCAGATCATTTCCATTCTTTGTTACATGTTAGGTTATTTCTCATATGAATGGGTAGATGAGCCTATCCTAGGTTTTTTATCCATTTTTTCCATAGAAGAAAGAGCCACAATTAAATTTAATTTCAGTCAGTTTTTGGCTGATAACATTCATGATCATCTTTTCAGGTTCCCGACAGAAGGAATGTTAAGATATTCTCTAGTCCTGGTGTCTATGTTCTTGTTTTTTCAGCCAGACAAGTTTCCATGTGCATTTCATAAATTGAACCAGAAAGTAAACCCATGGTCAATGACCTCATGGACCTCATTGGTGAGGAAGAATTCAACAGAATTCAACTTCAAGGACTTCATAGACCAATTTTATCATCCAGTTGTCTGCATGCTGAACAACACCACAGAGCCAAGGATCAATGAAGAAATTCAGAGAATCCTTCACCTCTTTGATCTATCAAAGACATGGGATTGGTATTTATACCAAAACCACACAGAGATAAGAGTGTATGGATGTGAGTTGTAAAGCCCTTTACTAAGGCTTCAAAGTTAAATAGTAAATTTGTAATCTAAATTAC
>ML806062.1:0-39974 GCA_009831015.1 Picea engelmannii
CATTCATGTCTCTCTCCCCTCCCCCTCTCTTCTCCTATCTCTCCACATTTCTTCTCTCCATCTCTCTCTCTCTCTCTCTCTCTCTCTTCCCATCCCTCCCCCCCTCTCTCCCCCCACACTCTCTCTCTCTCTTTCTCCTGCACTTAGTATATATATATCTCTCTCCCCCTTTGTTATTCTCTCTCTCTCAAGAGGGGGAGATGGAGCACGAGAGAGAAAGAGAGAGAGAGAGAGAGAGAGAGAGGGATGGAAGGAGGCAGAGAGGGTCAAATAGGGGAAGAGAGGGAGAGGGACAAAAAAATAGGGAGAGAGTGTAAGAGAGAAAGGGGGGTAGAGAGAGAAATATATGCAAGAGTGGGGGAGAGAGATAGAGAGGGAAAGAGGGAGATATGGAGTCCATGAGAGAGAGGAAGGTAGATAAAGGTAAAGAGAGAGAGGGGGGGAAGTGGAGGATATAAAGAGAGAGATGGAAAGAGGGAGAGATTGAAAGAGGGAAAGAGGGGGTGAGAGAGAGAGAGAGTGAGAGAGGGCCGAAGGGTGATGAGAGAGAGAGAGGGAGAGAGGGAAAGAGGGGGTGAGAGAGAGAGAGAGAGAGATAGGGTGGTAGGGAGGGAGAGAAAAAGAGGGCGAGTGTGATACCCCACGAATTGAACTTTTATTTATTATTTTTATTTATATTTTGTGTTAGAATTTTTATTATTTTCCAAAAGATAATTTGGTCGATTGACCAAATCCGAATTGTAAAACTTTAATTATTTTATGAAAATAAACACATGTGGAAAAAGGGACACACTTTGAAGTAGTTGTTAAGGAGAATCTGTGAACATGTGTAAAATTGAATCTGACAGGTGGTCAGTGAGCAGGAGGCTCAAGATGAGTGTCACAAGTCCTAGGAAAAATAAAAGAAGTCATGACAAGGGAATGGGACGCCATTTCTATGATGAAAATTTGATAGCTCGAGTAGGCTATGCACAAAAACTGAATTGACACAGTGAATTTTTTATACAGAACAAACAAGAACTTTGAATTTTGCAAGGTGACAAAGGTGGACATAGACTCTAGTCTAAGGTTGTCTAAGGTTAGGAGGAATAGAGTCTTCTGTCCATACCGAGATATGATGGTAGCATAAGACCCTGACGCGATCATGTCTTCTACTGGGGGAATTAGGTGGGCAAACGCTTTCTATTCATGTATTCAAAAGCCTCAAAAGCTATTAAAGACTGCTTCTGACAAATAGTAATTCCTATGGGTGACCAATGAACTTTATCTTTTTGCTTGGGAATATCAATTACTATTAGATTCCGCAACTGCATCTTATAGTTGAGAATATTTTTTATTGTCCTCTCCAGAAGGCTTCGGATTTATTTGTGAGACTTTTAATCCACGTAATAGGACACGCATGTATTGCAGAATCTTTTTGCTGCGGAGGTGTAAGTAGTATGCAATAAAGCATGAAACCACTACATTCTTCAATTACTAAATACAAAATAAAATGACCTATGCATAAAATTGCACCCATGTAACCACTACATTCTTCAATTACTAAATAAAAAATAAAATGTCCAATGCATAAAAGTGCACCCACTCTTGGATTTAAAGTTTTTAATGTAATGGATTTTTTTTTTTTAAATATGGAAAATGATTCTTTAAAAAAAATTTATGTATATGAATGAAATAAAAAAATGTGAATTAAGTTTTGGAAATAATATCTTTTATTTAAGAACTCAGGAAGCCTTTCTTGTTATCAGATTTCCATTCCATCTTATTGACACAGACCCCCTTTCCCTTGGGCCGAGATCTGCACAGGATCGATCTCCTTCGAATCTGCATAACCGAATTAGTTCTTTCGGCCCTCGCTGGAACCCCACGAATTCGATCCATAGGTCCTTCACGAAAACTCCACCATAACAAGAAATGCACCTCCACACGACCACCAGATATGACGACGACCTTTTCCAAAAAGGGATTTCAGGTTTCGTGACTTCGGGGGTTTCAACACCAAGATCCCTGGCTCCTTGTCATCATAAATTATGAAAAACCGAACCCTGAAATGCCGAAATGTGTGACCGTAGCCCCACTCCAAAGATACGTCGTGTTTCGCAACTTCGGGGGTTTTCAACTTAAAGTGCCCCAGCTCCTTATCCTCGGGATTTCCAAAATGCCGAACCCTGAAACTCCGAAATGCCGAACCCCAAAAGGGCTGGCGAGTGACAAGCTCCCTGCTTGGATCCTGTCCACATGACCCTGTCCCGTGACCCAGTGCTATTCCTCCGAATGCTTTCGGGTTTTCGTGTTTCAGGATTTCGAGATTCCGTCTACAATAGTTCTTAACCCTTCGAACTCCCGGGTCCCGGAATGCCGAAATACCGAACCTCGAAATTTCGATATTCCACTCCAAAGGGAGATCAACAGTTGTGAGCCTCCCCTGATCCGATGGCTTACATTCTTTCGGGATTTTGTGGGTCAAGAGCCATGACTCTTGCCCTTTGTACCTTCTGGTAGCTGAAATGCTGAAATATCTCTGTTGAGAGATCAACGGTCCATGTCCCTCTTGGACCAACGGCTACGATCCAACTGGATCGATGACCCACATCCTTTTGGGAATTTTCCTAAAACCTTGACCGCTTGCCACATGTCCTCCTTGTGGACGGTCACGATGCTTTCAGGATTTCATGAGTCCTCTCCTTTGCTTCTACGAGGGTTAAACCTCGTTCACCTCTTTCCATATCTGATGGATATTGGTCCATGCGCCCAGATATGATAGCCCAGATCTCGTCCTCTACTTGATCCAATGGTAGCTATGCTCCCTCCCGAGCTTATGCTTCTTCCTTCCCCTTGGAATATTTCCAAAGTTTCAAAGGCCTCGGCCTTTGCTTTTGCTGCGAAGCCTGTATCCTCGGCTCCCGCCTGTATTTTAAGGACGCTGTCCCTCCTGAGCTTTGTTGATTGTGAAACCTCAAAGGATTCCTCGACTTCCTACTCCTCTCGATTATTGCTCTGCGCGCAAAGGCACTGTTCCTCCTGAGCTTCTGAACTTGAGACAAGTTCACTCTGAGCACACTCCTTGCTCTATTCCTTCTGAGCTTAAGAACTTCAGACAAGTTCTTATTTGCACACTCTTTGTGCTATTGATTTTTTAGATAACTCAATTCAAAGTATTTCTTGCAAAGAAATGCTTCACACCCTCCTGGTGTTCTTCTGCTCGATGCATACCTTGCAGATCCTTTCTTCACAGAGCGTTCAGTAACTCTGTAAGTGCCTTCTCCTTGACACTTCCCTTTCCTTAGAACTCAAAATAGAGTCCCTCTATGCACACTTGCACCAACTCAATGCCTGCCTGGCAGAGATCTCCAGAATCCTCAGTGACTCTGTCTTCTCTTTGAACTCAAAATAGAGTTCTCTTGTGCACTCTATGCACTTGCTCAATGCCCTCCTGGCAGAGTTTCCACAGAACCTCAGACGTTCTGTCTTCCCTTAACTCGAAATAGAGTTCCTCCTGTGCACTCTATGCACTCGCTCGATGCCCTCCTGGAAGAGTACTACAAAACCTTCAGTGATTCTGTTATCTCTGTGCCTTTCTCTGCACAATCTTACCTCCAAGGTGTTCAACAACCTTGAGGCTTCCTCCTGAGTCTAAGACTTCCTTTGGTGTGCCCTCTTGGCACATCTCTGTCTGAAATTTCGTAGAATTCAGAAGTTCTCTCTATGCATTGGCTTAAAGAACCCGTGGTGTTCTATCATGCACTCTCGCATGAAGCCTCAAAGAACCAGACCTGGAATCAAAGAACCCAACAGACAATGACTTATTTTTGTAAACTGCAAATGCAAACTAACATACATCTACAACATATCATCAACACATAAAGACATTCATTCATGAATTCATAAACACATGAACAACAACATGCAGTAAAAACTGCTTTGTTTGTATTAACATGAAAATGCCTTTTTACAATGTGTTTGAGCTCAGACTCCAACAATGTCTTGGCTCTCCTCTCTTCTCCCTATTCTCTCTTTCTTTTATCCTTCTCTATAGACTCTCGACTCACTGTTCTTTCTCCCAACTAACTCTACAGATACAAAGAGGATCTTTTTACAAAAGGGGGCTCCTCGAGCGCTTCCCTCCATCCTCACAAACTCTCATTAATTTCAATGAATTACATTGATTGGCTATCTAGTCCGAATCGGATCTAGATCTCAAACTTACAACCATTTAAGGCCACCTTTACTAAAGCCTGCACATATGCATGGCTTTTGGCTCTATAATCCTTACAATCATTTATTGAAATTTCAAATTTCAAAATTGGGAGGGCTGCGCCTCTCTCCTCTCCATTGAATGCACACTTTGATGTGCTGGCTAGCTGGCCCACTGCTTGCTTGGAGCGATTCTCCTGCATCATACTCCTCTACTGCGAAAAATTCATGAGCTCCTGCTCATGAGCTTCCCAACATTGTTGTTGAAATCCACCTGGATCCCAAACAGTTCTTTGGAGTTGTCCATCCGCTCCATCGCTTCGCTGCTGCTGCCCTGCTGCTATGGTAGGTTCTCTTCTACTTATCTTCTCCTCACTGGCAGTTTCTGCTGTTGACCTCGACATCAACCTTATAATCTCCTCAATCTCCTTGTCCAGCTGCTACAATGGTTGGCTTTGTCCTTGTAGTCTCCTTAGCTGCACTTCTTCCCTGCAAATGGGTAGATCAACTAGATCTCCCATGCTATCTTTTTCCTCTTCTGTGGCATTGAGTTGCCACTCTACTGCAAACTCCAATTTTGCAATCCTATCACTGAGATGCTGCTCAACTTCCTTCTCTGACAACTTTGCTTCTGCTAGTTCTCCTGCTGGTTTAGCTCCAACTTCCTCCAGCTGCTCCTTAGACTGGAATTTTCCTTCCTCTTATGCTGCATGCCTCAACATTGCAGTCATCATTTGTTTATCTCCCTGGCTGAAAATTCTGAGTGATTCCTCGGAATCCTCCTCTGCTATCATCTACATGATTGTCTCCTCATGATAGTCATCTACTGGTTCTATATGGTTCAACCAATCCTCCAACATCTCTAACTCCATCTCCCATGGAGTGAGCATCTTAATTGCGTGCTCCTCTTCATTTCCTTGGGCAAACATCAGTGTCTGCTCCACCTCTTTGATAGTCATAGCTGGCTGTCCTTATGCTGTTGCTGCATCGATAACACACACACTGGCCTCAACTGGGCTACTTGGTAGGAGTACCTTTATCCCTCCAATCATCGGAATGCTCTTCTGATCTTCCTTCTCTATCAACTGTCCTTGCTGATATGAACTCACCTCTGAGCTCATCTTCTCTGTCAGCTCCTCTCATTGATCCGAACTCATCCTTGATTTCATGAGACTTTTAGACAGTCTCATCTACTCTCCCTTTCCCACCTGGCAATATGGGATTTCCTCTTTTCCTTTGCCAACCTGACAGTCTATGAGATCATCCAATTCCATCTCAGTGCCCTCCTGGCAATTAGAAAATTCATCTCTACTCTCCTGGCAGTTCATGAGATCTGTAACCGATCTCCCTTCCTCATCATCACTGAGATTTCTCCCAGCTTCTGGTTCACACACATGAACCATCTCTTCTTCATCTCTGAGGTCTTCCACATACCTCATCCATTCCTTCAATAGCTTCTGCTGCCTTCGGGCCAATAACTCCTTGACTGACCATTTCACTTTCATTTTCATGGGCCATTCATATACCCATCGGGATTTTGCATCCTGCTGCATTCAAAATGAAAGATCCTCCATCCTCGCTCTTATCTCGGCGAGTTCTTTGTCCATTTCGTCTTTACTCATCTTCTTGTGGTCTCCTCTTCCACCACACTCATGGCCTTTAGTAGCCATCTTCCTGTTCTTGTCTACCCTCCTAGCAAACTTGCTGCTATCATTGTACAACCCTGAGTGCTTCTATCCTTTCCTTCAGTCCTCTTGACTGTCTATTGACTGTTGCGCATCTGTGAACAATCACCACAGAGCTTCAACACTCTGTCTTCTTCTTCTTCTGTCTGTAAGCAAAGCCCACCACTCCTTGCCTTATGTCGCCTACAGAAGTCAAATCCTGCTCTAATACCACTATGACGGTATCAGACTGTATCCCTTCACAGTCCTCCTCTTGTTTGTGATATGAAAATAGAAAATCTATAGCTCTGATACCAAACTTGACGTTTATCAGAATACTCCTTCTCTTCTGGATCCCTTCTCCTGAAATATGTAGACAAATCAGGCTCTGATACCAAACTGACGCAAACCCCCTTGCCCTCGGGCCGAGATTTGCACATGATCGATCTCCTTCGAATCCGCAGAAACGAATTAGTTCTTTTAGTCTTCACTGGAACCCCACGAATTCGATCCACATGTCCTTCACGAAATCTCCACCATCACAAGAAATGCACTAGGCATGATTCTTCACCTCCACATGGCCACTAGATATGAGCACGACCTTTTTCGAAAAGGGATTTCGAGTTTTGTGACTTTGGGGGTTTCAACACCAAGATCCTCATCTTCTTGTCATCAGAAGTGCCGAAAAACGGAACCCCAAAATGCCGAAATGTGTGACCGCAGCCCCACTCCAAAGATACGTCGCGTTTCACGACTTCGAGGGTTTTCAACTTAAAGTGCCCTGGCTCCTTGTCCTCAGGATTTTTGAAATGCCAAACTTTGAAACTCTAAAATGCTGAACCTCGAAAGGGCTAGCAAGTGACAAGCTCCCCGCTTGGATCCTGTCCATGTGACCCTGTCCCGTGACCCGGTGCTATTCCTCCGAATGCTTTCGGGTTTTCGCATTTCGGGATTTCACGATTTCGGCTACAACAGTTCTTGACCCTTCGAACTCCCAGGTCCTAGAATGCAGAAATACCGAACCACAAAATGCCGATAGTCCACTCCAAAGGGAGATCAACAGCTGTGAGCCTCCCCTGATCTGACGGCTTATGTTCTTTTAGGATTTTGTGGGTAAAGAGTCCCAACTCTTGCCTTTTGTACCTCCTGGTAGCCAAAATGCCGAAATATCTCTGCTGAGAGATCAACAGTCCATGTCCCTCTTGGACCAATGGCTACAATCCAACTGGATCAATGACCCACATCCTTTCATGAATTTTCCCAAAACCTTGATCGCTTGCCATGTGTCCTCCTTGTGGACGGTCACGATGCTTTCAGGATTTCGTGAGTCCTCTCCTTTGCTTCTACGAGGGTTAAACCTCGTTCACCTCTTTCTGGATCCGATGGCTATCGGTCCATGCACCCAGATCTCATCCTCTACTTGGTCCAACGGTAGCTATGCTCCCTCCTGAGCTTGCGCTTCTTCCTTCCCCTTGGAAGATTTCCAAAGTTTCAAAGGCCTCGGCCTTTGCTTTTGCTGCGAAGCTTATATCCTCGGCTCCCACTTGTATTCTAAGGATGCTGTCCCTCCTAAGCTTTGTCGATTGTGAAACCTCAAAGGATTCCTCGACTTCCTGCTCCTCTCGATTATTGCTCTGCGCGTAAAGGCACTGTTCCTCCCGAGCTTCTGAACTTGAGACAAGTTCACTCTGAGTGCACTCCTTGCGCTATTCCTTCTGAGCTTAAGAACTTTAGACAAGTTCTTATTCGCACACTCCTTGTGCTGCTGAGTTTTCGGATAACTCAATTCGAAGTATTTCTTGCAAAGAAATGCTTCACGCCCTCCTGGTGTTCTTCTCCTTGATGCACACCTTGCAAAGCCTTTCTTCACAGAGTGTTTAGTAACTTTGTAAGTGCCTTCTCCTTGACACTTCCCTTTCCTTAGAACTCAAAATAGAGTCCCTCTGTGCACACTTGCACCAACTCAATGCCCATGTGGCAGAGTTATCCAGAATCCTCAGTGACTCTGTCTTCTCTTTGAACTCGAAATAGAGTTCTCTTGTGCACTCTATGCACTTGCTCAATGCCCTTCTGGCAGAGTTTCCACAGAACCTCAGATGTTCTGTCTTCCCTGAACTCGAAATAGAGTTCCTCCTGTGCACTCTATGCATTCGATCGATGCACTCCTGGTAGAGTTCTACAGAACCTTCAGTGATTCTGTTATCTCTATGCCTTTCTCTGCATAGTCTTACCTCCAAGGTGTTCAGAAACCTCAAGGCTTCCTCCCGAGTCTAAGACTTCCCCTGGTGCGCCCTCCTGGCACGTGTCTGTCTGAAATTCCGTAGAATTTAGAAGTGCACTCTATGCACTGGCTTACAGAACCCATAGTGTTCTGTCATGCACTCTCGCATGAAGCCTCAAAGAACCAGACCTGGAATCAAAGAAACCAACAGACAACGAATTATGTCTATAACCTGCAAATGCAAACTAACATACATATACAACGTCTTATCAACACATAAAGACATTCATTCATGAATTCATAAACACATGAACAACAACATGCAGGAAAAACTGCTCTGTTTGTATTAACATGAAAATGCCTCTTTACAATGTGTTTGAGCTCGGATTGCAATAGAGTTTCGGCTCTCCTCTCCTCTCCCTATTCTCTCTTTCTTTTCTCCTTCTCTACAGACTCTCGACTCACTATTCTTTCTCCTGAATAACTCTACAGATACAAAGAGGATCTTTTTACAAAAGGGGGCTCCTGAAGCGCTTCCCTCCATCCTCACCAACTCTCATTAATTTCAATGAATTACATTGATTGGCTGTCTAGTCCGAATCAGATCTAGATCTCAGCCTTACAACCACTTAAGGCCAACTTTACTAAATCCTACGCATATGCATGGCTTTTGGCTCTATCAGCCTTACAATCATTTATTGAAATTTCAAATTTCAAAATTGAGAGGGCTGCGCCTCTCTCCTTTCCATTGAATGCACACTTTGATGTGCTGGCTGGTTGGCGCGCTGCTGGCTTCGAGCGATGCTCCTGCATCATACTCCTCTACTATGAAAAATTCATGAGCTCCTACTCATGAGATTCCCAGCATTGCTGTTGAAATCCACCTGGATCCCAAACAATTCTTTGGAGCTGTTCATCCGCTCCATCGCTTCGCTGTTGCTGCTGCCCTACTGCTATGGCAGTTTCTCTTTTGCTCAACTTCTCCTCACTGGCGGTTTCTACTGCTGACCTCGACATCATCCTTCTAATATCCTCAATATCCTTTTCCAGCTGCTGCAGTGGCTGGATTTTTCCTTACAGTCTCCTTGACTGCACTTCTTCCCTGCAAATGGGTAGATCAACTAGATCTCCCATGCTATCTTTTTCCTGTTCTGTGTCCTTGAGTTGCCACTCTGCTGTAGACTCCAATTCTGCAATCCTATCACTGAGCTGCTGCTCAACCTCCTTCTCTGATAGCTTTGCTTCTGCCAATTCTCCTGCTGGTTCAGCTCCAGCTTCCTCCAGCTGCTCCTCAGACTGGAATTTTCCTTCCTCTTCTGCTGCATGCCTCGACATTGCAGTCATCATTTGTTCAGTTCCCTGGCTAAAAATTCTGAACGATTCCTCATAATGTTCCTCTTCTATCATCTACATGACTGTCTCCTCGTGGTAGTCATCTACTGGTTTTGGATGGTTCAACCAATCCTCCAGCATCTCTAACTCCATCTCCCATGGAGTGAGCATCTTAATTGTGTGCTCCTCTTCTTTTCCTTGGGCAAACATCAGTGTCTGCTCCACCTCTTTGACATTCACAGTTGGCTGTCCTTCTGCTGTTGCTGCATTAGGAACACACACGCTGGCCTCAATTGGGCTACTTGGTAGGAATACCTTTATCCCTCCAATCATCATAATGCTCTTTTGATCTTCCTTCTCTATCAACTATCCTTGCTGATATGAACTCACCTCTGAGATCATATTCTCTGTCATCTCCTCTCGCTGATCCAAACTCATCCCTGAGTTCATGAGAGTTTCAGACAGTCTCATAGGCTCTCCGTTGCCCACCTGGAAATATGGGACTTCTTCTCTTCCTTTGCCCACCTGGCAGTCTATGAGATCAGACGATTCCATCTCAGTTCCCTCCTGGCAATTGGAAAATTCATCTCTACTCTCCTGGCAGTTCATGAGATCTGTAACCGATCTCTCTTCCTTATCATCACTGATATTTCTCCCAGCTTCTGGTTCACACACATGAACCATCTCCTCTTCATCTTTGAGGTCTTCCACATACCTCAACCATTCCTTCAACAGCTTCCACTGCGTTCGGGCCAATAACTCCTTGACTAGCCATTTCACTTTCGTTTTCATGGGCCATTCATATACCCATTGCGATTTTGCATCCTGCTGCATTCGAAATGCAAGCTCATCCATTCTCTCTCTTATCTTGGCGAGTTCTTTGTCCATTTCGGCTTTACTCATATTCTTGTGGTCTCCTCTTCCACCACACTCATGGCCTTTAGTAGCCATCTTCCTATTTCTGTCTACCCTCCTGACAAACTTGTTGTTGTCACTCTGCAACCATGAGTGCTTCCAACCTTTCCTTCAATCCTCCTGACTGTCTATTGACTGCTGCGCATCTGCGAACAATCACCACAGAGCTTCAAAAATATGTCTTCTTCTTCTTCTGTCTGTAAGAAAATACCGACACTCACTGCCCTCCGTCGCCTATAGAAGTCAAATCCCGCTCTGATACCACTCTGACGGTATCAGACTGTATCCCTTCACAGTCCTCCTCTTGTCTGTGATATGCAAACAGAAAATTTGTAGCTCTGATACCAAACTTGACGTGTATCAGACTACTCCTTTTCTTCTGGCTCCCTTTGCCTGAAATATACAGACAAATCAAGCTCTGATACCAAATTGACGTAGACCCCCTTGCCCTCGGGCCAAGATCCGCATAGGATCGATCTCCTTCGAATCTGCAGAACTGAATTAATTCTTTTAGCCCTCACTAGAAGCCCACGAATTCGATCCACAGGTCCTTCACGAAAACTCCACCGGCATAAGAAATGCACCAGGCGTGAGTCTTCACCTCTACACGACCACTAGATATGACCATGACCTTTTCCGAAAAGCAATTTCAGGTTTCGCGACTTCGGGGGTTTCAACACCAAGATCCCTGACTCCTTGTCATCAGAAGTGCCGAAAAGCCGAACCCCGAAATGCCAAAATGTGTGACCGCAGCCCCACTCCAAAGATACGTTGTGTTTCCTGACTTCGGGGGTTTTCAACTTAAAGTGCCCCGGCTCCTTGTCCTCGGTATTTCCGAAATGCTGAACCCCGAAAGGGCTGGCGAGTGACAAGCTCCCCGCTTGGATCCTGTCCACGTGACCTTGTCCCGTGACCTGGTGCTATTCCTCCGAATGCTTTCGGGTTTTCGCATTTCGGGATTTCACGATTCTGGCTGCAACAGTTCTTTACCCTTCGAACTCCTGGGGACCAGAATGCCGAAATACTGAACCCCAAAATGCCAATATTCCACTCCAAAGGGAGATTAACAGTTGTGAGGCTCCCCTGATCCGACGACTTACGTTCTTTCAGGATTTCGTGGGTCAAGAGTCCCGACTCTTGCCCTTTGTACCTCCCGGTAGACGAAATGCCGAAATATCTCTGCTGAGAGATCAACGGTCCATGTCCCTCTTGGACCAACGACTACGGTCCAACTGGATTGACGAACCACATCCTTTCAGGAATTTTTCCGAAACCTTGACTGCTTGCCACGTGTCCTCCTTGTGGACGGTCACGATGATTTCGAGATTTCGTGAGTCCTTTCCTTTGCTTCTACGAGGCTTAAACCTCGTTCACCTCTTTCCGGATCCGATGGCTATTGGTCTGTATGCCCAGATCTGACAGCCCAGATCTCGTCCTCTACCTGATCCAACGGTAGCTATGCTCCCTCCCGAGCTTGCACTTCTTCCGTCCTCTTGGAAGATTTCCAAAGTTTCAAAGGCCTCGGCCTTTGCTTTTGCTGCGAAGCCTGTATCCTCGGCGCTCGCCTGTATTCTAAGGACGCTGTCCCTCCTGAGCTTTGTCGATTGTGAAACCTCAAAGGATTCCTCGACTTCCTGCTCCTCTCGATTATTGCTCTGCGTGAAAAGGCAATGTTCCTCCTGACCTTCTGAACTTGAGACAAGTTCACTCTAAGCACACTCCTTGCGCTATTCCTTCTGAGCTTAAGAACTTCAGACAAGTTCTTATTCGCACACTCCTTGTGCTGCTGAGTTTTCGGATAACTCAATTCGAAGTATTTCTTGCAAAGAAATGCTTCACGTCCTCCTGGCGTTCTTCTTCTCGATGCACACCTTGCAGAGCCTTTCTTCACAGAGTGTTCAGTAACTCTGTAAGTTCCTTCTCCTTGACACTTCCCTTTCCTTAGAACTCAAAATAGAGTCCCTCTGTGCACACTTGCACCAACTCAATGCCCACCTGACAGAGTTCTCCAGAATCCTCAGTGACTCTGTCTTTTCTTTGAACTTGAAATAGAGTTCTCTTGTGCACTCTATGCACTTGCCCAATGCCCTCCTGGCAAAGTTTCCACAGAACCTCAGACGTTTTGTCTTCCCTGAACTCGAAATAGAGTTCCTCCTGTGCACTCTATGCACTTGCTCGATGCCCTCCTGGCAGAGTTCTACATAACCTTCAGTGATTCTGTTATCTTTGTGCCTTTCTCTGCACAGTCTTACCTCCAAGGTGTTCAACAACCTTGAGGCTTCCTCCTGAGTCTAAGACTTCCTCTGGTGCGCTCTCCTGGCACGTCTCTGTCTGAAATTCCGGAGAATTTAGAAGTGCACTCTATGCACTGGCTTACGGAACCCGCAGGGTTATGTCATGCACTCTCGCATGAAGCCTCAAATAACCAAACTTGGAATCAAAGAACCCAACAGACAACGACTTATGTCTGTAATCTGCAAATGCAAACTAACATACATCTACAACATATCATCAACACATAAATACATTCATTCATGAATTCATAAACACATGAACAACAACATGCAAGAAAAATTGCTCTGTTTGTATTAACATGAAAATGCCTCTTTACAATGTGTTTGAGCTCGGACTGCAACAGAGTCTCGACTCTCCTCTCTTCTCCCTATTCTCTCTTTCTTTTCTCCTTCTCTATAGACTCTCGACTCACTGTTCTTTCTCCCGACTAACTCTACAGATACAAAGAGGATCTTTTTACAAAACGGGGCTCCTCAAGCGCTTCCCTCCATCCTCACCAACTCTCATTAATTTCAATGAATTACATTGATTGGCTGTCTAGTCCGAATTGGATCTAGATCTTAGCCTTACAACCATTTAAGGCCACCTTTACTAAATCCTGCGCATATGCATGGCTTTTGGCTCTATCAGCCTTACAATCATTTATTGAAATTTCAAATTTCAAAATTGAGAGGGCTGCGCCTCTCTCCTTTCCATTGAATGCACACTTTGATGTGCTGGCTGGTTGGCGCGCTGCTGGCTTGGAGCGTTGCTCCTACATCACTTATCTTGTTAACAAAATTCATCCTATTGGAGGTGGGAGTTTTGAAGGTGTAAATCTTGAAACATTTTAGGTGGATGAATGTTATTGAATTCTTCCGTGATCTAAAAACTTCTCTTCAGCTAATTGTTCATGATCGTATGCAACATTAAGAGTGGTGATTTCGACAAGGTTCAACTCATGATGTAAATGCTTCTGCAATCCACTATTATACTTGAGCACAAGTCGAGTTGTTGGATCATCAATGATGAGAAGAATTCACAACTAATTGAACTAGTGGATGTACTCTTGCATAAGCATGTTAATTCTTTCATGTAGGTGAAGTCACTCTTCTCTCATTATTCTTCATATTCCAGACTTGCTGTATATATATAGATCATATAAGCATTCAGGCAAAGGAATCAGAGTTCGAAACCCTAGGGTCTTTCAATTGGGTTTTCTCTGAGCATTTGAAGTGGCAGATTTTGTTCAAGTTTCTTCGGTCATGGGATTCCTTGCCTGGATTTGTCTGGATAAGTGGCTTGATCATCGTCAGACGACGTGCCCTCTCTGCAGATCTTTTCTTATGCCGGAGAGAATACTCGATACAGAGGTGGTAAATCGTGGGTTGTCGATCGGATCGCTTATATCTTCGGTGAGGATTTTGCGATTTCGTCATAGCAGAGAGATTTTTCAAGGTAAAAGCCGAATTGTGTATGACATATATGTAAAAATAGATTAAAATTTATAGACCGATCTGTCCATAACGGGAAATGATGGTAGCAGACGACCCTGAGGCGATCGTGTCTTGGGCTGGGCAAATGTATGCAGAAGCTATTAAAGACCGCTTCTGACAAATACTAATTCCTACTGGTGACCGACGAACTTTAGCTTTCTGCTTCGGAATATCAATTATTATTAGATTCCGCAACTCCATCTTATATTTGAGAACGTTTTTTATTGTCGTCTCCTGAAGGCTTCGGATTTATTTGTGAGACTTTTAATCCACGCAATAGGACACGTATGAATTGCAGAATCTGTTTGCTGAGTAGGTACGAAATTTGATATGTGATTTTTCGAAAAAATTATTGTTAGTTGCTGCTTTTTTATATATATATATATATAACTGCGATGCCGATGCTGACTGCAAGTTATGTTCGACTGATAATATTTAAACTCGCAAGCTATTTTTAGCAATGCTTCTGTTAAGAGCCTGTAAAATATTCTGAAATATGTTAACCACCAATCACATATTCTCAACAATGTGATTAACATTGTTTATCAAGATTGCACTATAGATCTGTCTCTGTGCAGACATCATGTAAGCATATGAAAAAGCTTTGAAAATGAAAACAAATTACTAAAATTGCCAATTAGTTAAGATATTCTTTTCCATCTGGTTTTTCTTCTTATCATTTTTTTAAAATGGGTAAGGCAATAACACACGTTAGTATTATAAGATTTCTATATATTTCAAGAGAAAATAAATTAAAAATAATAAACAATATATTTTTTAAATTATATATTTGCAATTATTTGCAATGCATAGCTGAATCTATATGTGTAGTTTCATGTGTAGTGGATTTGCATAGCTGATTTGAAAATAAGGTGAAAAATGGATATATTAAGAGACATTTGAAAAAATGGAGGTTTTGTTCCTTTTAAGGGATGAATCACTAGGTTTTTCATACCAAACCTAAATTTAAATAAACTAATTCAACAAAGACATGGAATTCTACCCCAACATATATTTTTTGGAATTCTTTTGAAGTGTTTTGCATGTTTATGTTATGATCCTTTTATATTTCTACTTAGAAAATTGTTTATTTACAAAGGAATAGAAAATGAATGTCTATGCCATGATCTATACTTCAAACCACCACATACTCCCTATAATGGGGATATTTTGCCTCCAATGGTAATATGGAATATGGGTGCTCTTATTAGTTTTTCCACTTGACGATTGGGTTTTATGGATTTGACTATTGTAGGGGGAGGAGAACATGTGAATTAGGGTCTAAATGAAGCTTCTAGGGCTTGTGGGTCATGAATACAGATTCAAACCACAACATGAGCCCTATAAAGGGGATACTCATCCTCCAAGTGGAATATATTTTTTCCTATAATAGCTTGTCTAGTAGGCGTGCGTGTCAAGGCCTTGCCAATGGGTGTGGAAGGAAAATAAGGCCCTTATTCCCTAGACAAAACTTCTAGGTACCAGGGGCCATGGATAAGGCCACAAACCACAAAACATGCCTTGTATAGGAGATCATTGTCTGTGGAGTGGGACATGAGTGCTAATATGAAATTTTGTGCACTTGGGATGGGTTTTGGACCAAGGTTGGGGGACCAATTGATGGAATTAGGCCCTAAATTAATATTTTTTGACTTAATATGCCATGATCAAGGCCTCAAATCACAACATAGATCATTTAAAGTGGATATTTGGCATACAAGTGGTATATGGATGCAGTTATGAGTTTTTGTGCAGTAATGATGTGTCTCAAGGGCTTGACCATAATAGAGGTAGGAAAATAAAGGCCTTACACCATAAATGAATGTCTAGAGCTCATTGGCAATGAACAAGTTATGTTTGGTCTCTTAGTGGAATATGGGTACCATTATGAGGTATTGCATGCTACGGATGGGTCATAAGGAATTGGCCATGGCTAAGGGAGGAAAATAAGGCCACTTGGCCCTAGATGAATCCTTTAAGGATCACATGACATATAGAATATTGTAATCCATGTAGTATGTCCTCTATATGGGATCAATGTCCTTCATGTGAGATATGGGTACCACTACACAATGTCATGCATTAAGGACAGGTCTCAAGGCCTTAACTGTGCTTGGGGGGGGAGATATTTGGAATCATATTTTAAATAAAGATTCTTAGGATAATTGGAAATGATCAAGGCTTTCAATTGTAACATAGGCCCTCTAAAAGAGATATTTTGCATACAAGTGGGATGGGTGTGCATAAGGTTTTTTTATGCAATAGGGATAGATTTTAAGGCCTTGATCACAATTCGAGGAGGAAAATAAGGTCTTTAATCTCTAGGTATTATGGGATATAAAATATTCTTCAAACTACCATAAAACCCTATACAAAGTACCTTTTTCCTTCAGTGGGATATGGGTACCATTAGTACGTTCTGTTATCCCCATTTTGTGGGATAACTAAGGAGATTATGTCTTGAGGCCATTAGGTTGCAGATATGGAGTTTTGAGAGACTACATGACCAATAATATCCATTTGTATAGATGGATACTCTTCTCACCACCACAGAGGTCATATATTTTCTGATGGCATCCACCACACCAGCTGGCTTTCGAGAGGCACTAGGCCTTTCTCCATGAGGTACAAGTCGGGTATTATGTTGAGTGTCATTTCAATATTTGAGGAATTTGAGTATGTTGTATCTTAGACTCCTTTAAATTTCATAACATATGCTTGGACATTATGCCTTTTTCCTTGTTTCACCTTGGTGGTTGACATTGTGCCCTAGTAAGTTGTCTTCCTCGAGAATGGATTTGCTACTAGGAATTCCCTTAAAGAGACATCATATCATTCCCAACCATACTTACCAATTTTCATCACTTAAACCCCCTATTTCCTTATCTATTGGGATTTTAAGGTGTATTGACCCAAGAAGGGGTTGTCCCTCATTTTATAGGAAGAAGAGGTTGAAAGCCCAGAGGGATTGTTGTTGGGAAAAAGATAAGATCCTATATATAAACCTTCTAGATGCTTCTCCTAGGGATCCCCCAAGAAATAAAAGAAGCACTTATTTGTAAGAAAAGGAGGACCCAAAAGAAGAAAAGACAGAATGCTTAGGGGGTTAGTTGGAGGATATGAGGTCTCATCACGATTTGTCTTATCATGATCATGGGTATATAGCGGTATGACATTACCATCATCTGGTCATGAATCCAAGGTAATGGCTCTCAGTTGCATGGCTGAGAGAAACAGGGTCTCATCACGAGCCAACCTTCTCATTTCCGCAAGGCATTTGTGAGTGACATTGTCATTATCTGGACACCATGCCAGGACAATGTCCTTGAACTTGTCCTTAAAACATGAAACAAGGATAGAATGGAAAAACGATGGGATTGAAAAAATTGCATTGCAAATAAAGTTTCCACCCACCCTCTACAAAGGCACCCATGGATGAGACATTACAGCCCCTTGTATGTCATGAACCCCATTCCCATTGAGTCTTGATCCTTAACCACTTCATTCAATTTTCATGGCTTAGAGAGGGATCACTTGAGAAACACTCCTTGACCTAGGAAAGATCTATCTAATACCACACCATGTCAACCCTCCCATATCCAAACTTGGCAAGTCACATAATGTCTTTGAGCACTTGTTTGACAAAGAATCTTTGATGCACATGCTTAGGTGGCTCGTTTATTGCTTTGATTTACTCATCATGATATTTTGACTTGAGATCCTTGGAGGGCATGTTTATTTTTCTTTGGAGGACCTAGTTGGTGGACAATTTTGGAGGGACAAGCCTAGCTTGGGATTCCATGGGGCTCGAATCCCACAGGTTGGATACCAAGGGCCCACATGCCGCATGAGAGAGACATACCTTCAGAGGCCTAGAAGACATTATGGACGACATGACCTAGCCATCACATGCCAATTTTTTTTCCTAGGAGAGGAAAAACATCACCTTTGGAGGCATGACATCGACTAAGAGGGCTAAGGTTTGGTTATGAATTTATTATTCATTGACACAAGGAAATTTTGAGGAGAATGAGGCTTTGACCATGAATAAATGACCTAGATGATTGAAATGTGGATTTGGGAATCCTAACTACACTTCTCCAACACCAACGACTTGCTCCTAGTGTCAAAACGTCCCCTAAAGGGGTGACATCACCTTAAGTTAGGGTTTCGTTTTGTATAAAAGTAGAATTTTAAGTGAATTGTTTAATATTATTTGTGGAAAGGGGAAATATTATGGTTGTTGACCCCTAATATTGTGGTTTACCCTAAAATTATGTGGAAAAACTATGTTAGTGGCATTTTGTATAAATAGAGATCATGAGATCCCATTTTAAAAAAACATAACTCTCTCATTGTGAGAAGTATTGGACTAAAATTCTCTCTATCTTTGGCTAGCTCTGTCTTGTTTTCTCTTGTTTATGGCAATCTCTTCAGTTATTGGCTGATGGAAGTGATGCGCTAGACTTGAAAGGTTATTCTCTAGCTATTATGGTAGTTTGTCTTAGCTTTTTCCTTGAATTGGTAAGGATTTTTTTACATTGTGCTATCATTTGTTATTCAATTCAAGGTTGTTTTTCTAGAGATAGGTGGGAAGTATAAGGGCATACACCCTCACCTTATCCTCCATCACTTTATGTTTACATTTTACTGGTTTAACACAGGTTTCTGAAAGAAGTATAAGTGTATACACCCTCTTGGCCTAAATACAAGCTAGAAATACTTTCCTTGAGGAGTAAGAGGATTTACACCCCCAAGGAGATAGTACCTTTAGAGATTTCTTTGCTTGACTCCATTAACCCAATTATTAAAGGCACTAGTCATTTACTTGTTGCATTGAAGAAATAAATTGTCGCCTTGGTAAATGTGAACTTTTCAAGTTTTAAAGTTGTCTCTTTGGGAAATTGTTCCTTGAGCCTTTGGCTCTCTTGCCTCATTGAGGCATCCCATTTCAACCACAACTTCTTGCTGTTGTTACAAAAATAAACTACAACCAATAGGGTTGCATAAAACTAACCCTCTATCCCCTAATAACTTCTAAACTAACCCTAGGATTTGGTTGTAACTTTGCCCTAATTCTCTAATAACCCTAGCACACTTATCTAGTTGGTTGGAAGTGGTTTTAAGTGGCTGATTTTTCTTCTATTTAGATTGGTTTACTACATCCATAAGGATGATAAATATCACTGTAGCAAGATTTTTTTTCAGCCTTGCTTTTTGTGCTAGAGAATTGCTTAATCATTGATGAGTTGAGCTAGCTTTCACTAGCTTGTCTATTGTTTATTTTATCATATGCTTAGAACTTATATTGTAGCCTTTGATATATTTATTGAGCTGATATATATCATTTATTATTGTTTCAATTAGGGACAACAAGCTTAACTTTCTTTTCCAACTAACATATTGCAAGTATCCTTGGTTTTCTTTATGTATCGAGCAGGTACTTTACTCTCGACGAATCACTCAACTCATTTGGAAACCCTTAAACCTTCCCAAGACTCTTTCCCAAGCTATTCATACCACTTACAATTTACTTCTACGGACACCTATTCATACTTATAATTTTCCATTGCTTTTCCCCCTAGGGTCACCGGGATTCCCCCCTTGAGGTGACTACCTCACCTCTAAAGTGATGGGGACACCTTCCCAAGGTGACATTGGGTAGGTTCCCTCCTAGTTGTCGCCAATTGGTGGTTGGGTCAAGCTTTTCCCAACCAAAAACTTGGGCAATAACATTTTGGTGCCGTTGTCACGGAGGATTTTGAATCTTCTTTTGAACCCTAACGACACTTTGCCAATCTATCCCAAACCCTTTTTCCCTAGATTTCTTGGATACTCCACCTAAGGGATGTTTCCTTTTCCCCTTTTGATGAGCTCTTCTTGAAGATGATATGGAGACTCCACCTTTCTAGAACCCACCTTTCCTTGTTTCCCCTTTCCATCCTTTGACAAGCCTTGATCTCATCTGGTGACTCCATTGAGGTGTCTTTCCAGTCAATGGAAATATGGCACCATGGGATGAACCCTCATCCATAAATTGTTATGCATCGAAGAGGGAAATTTTACAGATGGAAAAGGAAATGGATGCTAATAAAGTTGTTGAGGAAATTATGAAATGCATACAAGAGTTATTTCCCACCAAAGAACTATCCCTTGAGAATGAACAAGTGCTCAAAGAACAAATATATGAAGAAAGTTACCAAGAAGATCCTGATGAATTTTCTCATGTTGAAGATCCAGACGAGACATTTGATGAAGATGAAGTGATCATATCTTCCCTTCCATTTGATGAAGACATCCATTCCTTTGTTCCTCCTACACATAAAGAAGAGAACATGATGAGTTGTAATCCTTTTGAATATCTTTATGACACTTGATTCCATGAATTTAGAAGTGAAGAAGTATTGGAGGAAACCTTGGATACGATAGATCCTGTTGAAGAAAATAAAGCAAATAACTATGCACTAAGGATCAAGCCTCTTATAATGAAGAGGTGATGGAGGGGCATGCCCATGAGAAGAAAGAAGAATTCTGATAAAGTGCAACATATTGAGGTACCACTATATTTTCTCCCGCTTGATGAAGGCAAGGTGTCCAAACTTTCTCTCCTCCTACACATGATGTTGAAGAAGAGACCAGTCTCAATGATGAAGAATTTGAAGATCCAGTTGAAGACTTCCATGCCTCTACTCCTTCTGCACATGAAGGAAAAGAGATGATCATTTATGTTGATGGTCTTATGAAAGAACCTTTAGATATGGTTGATGAGCATATAGAAACTTTCATACCGATTGGTAGATGCAGGTGGGATCTTGGTCGTCTCATTTTTTATAGAGACCCTATTTACGAAATTGAGGGTAGCCCTCAAGAAAAGGGGTTTGAGTTGTCATCTTCAAAGGAATATTTTCCATGTATATGATTCATATGTTTGGTAGTATGATGATGACATGATTATAGATTTATTCGAGGATGACCAGTCGCAACATTTTCAAGATGGTTTTCAATCATCCCTTGAGACTTGTGATGAATACCTTTTTGGGGATGCATACTTATTGTACGAGGACTCTCAACCATCTTTGTACTCAACTTTGAAACAATACCAAGACGTGGCCATATTAGAGCGATCATAGACTCACTCTACAAAGAGGAAGTACTTTCATATTGAGTATTTCTACAGGAATTCACAGATGAAGAGGCCACTTTTTTATTTCTCTAGACCTGAGGTTGTCCCTTGCCTCATCCTTTCTTCTTAGGGAAATCATGAGGTCTTCTTGGGATCTCTCTTACCATCTCGATCTTCAGGAAGTAGTGATCATGTTCACGAGGATGAATATGAGCCATCGTCTACATATAGTATCGTTCTTCAGAGATGGATTGATCAGGATTATGGCTACACTTTTAGGTAGGATGGTCAGGATGACGTTTTCTCTTTCTAGAAAAATTTCCTCCCTCCCACCTATCTCCATGAGTTTTATTTTATGATCGATTATGTGTGTATTTATACTCATGATTATTATGTGCTTGACTTATCCTTGTTGTATTACATGATTAATAACATGGGGAGATACTCTGATGAGATGGTAAGTTGGTTGCACCGGTTGTATGAATTCACTTGACATCACCCATTTACCTGATCTTCAATGCCCTAAGGCCCCATGTAAGTGGGTAGGTCATTTTTATTTACTGCATTTGCATATTGATTACTCATATTAATTTAGATTCATTTCATTCTCATTTTTCTCTACTTGCATATTGATTTCATGCTTAGTTTAGGAGTTTTTGAAAAAATGATAAAATTTTCTTTTCTAGATTAGTTTTTTGGATTTTTATGGATGAAGGGTGATATCACCACCCTAGATGCTCTGATTCTTTTGTTTGAGTTTTGGTAGGCACAAATCCACTAGGAGATGTTTCGGTTCTCATGCACTCTACGACAAGCACATGTCCCAAAGTAGGAGCCATATTCTATCCCCATTTTGTGGGATAACTAAGGATATTATCTCTCGAGGCCCTCAGGTTGGAGATATGGAGGGTCAAGAGACTACATGACCAACAATATCCATTTGCATAGATGGATACCCTTCTCACCACCACAGAGGTCATATATTTTCAGATGGCATCCACCACACCAGCTAGCCTTCGAGAGGCATTGGGCCTTGCTCCGTGAGGTACAATTTAGGTATTATGAGGAGTGTCATTTCAATATTTTAGGCATTTGAGTATGTTCTATCTTAGACTCCTTTATATGTCATGACATATGCTTGGACATTATGCTTGTTTCCCTATTTCACCTTGGTGGTTGATATTATTCCCTAGTAAGTTGTCTTCCTCTAGAATGGGTTTGCTACTAGGAACTCCCTTGAATATCCAACATAGAGCTCCTGACCATACTTACCAATTTTCACCACTTAAACCCCCCTTTTCCTTATCTCTTTGGATTTTAGGGTGTATTGACCCAAGAAGGGGTTGTCCCTAATTCTATAGTAAGAAGGGGTTGAAGGCCCAGAGGGATTGATGTTGTGTAAAATATAAAATCCTATATATAAACCTTCCAGATACTTCTCCCAAGAATCCCCCAAGAAAGCAATGAAACACTTATATGTAAGAAAAAGGGGGACCCACAAGAAGAAAAGATAGAATGCTTAGGGTGTTAGTTGGAGGATATGAGGTCTCATCACTAGCTGGCCTATCATAATAATGGGTATAGAGCGGTATGACATAACCATCACCTGGTCACCAAGCCAGGTGTTGATGGGTCTTAAATCCCTTGATTCAACAGTAGGATCCAAACCCGCCACCGAGGCCCAATTAGACTCTACAATGTTTAATAGTGGAATGGTTCTCCAGATCTTGCGATCCGACCAAATTATCGATGGGCTTTACGTTTTCTTGTGAAGGCTCTTCCTTTAGTTTGGACTATTCTCTTTTTGTATGTTCTCTTGGGTGGGACTGATATGATATGTAAGCCGGTATAAACCAACTTGGTAACAAACATGATTAAGTTTTAAGCTACTGGGGAAGAGGCTAAGCTTGGGATAACCCGTTTCTCAAGCATGCAGACGACAATTTTATACCACAGGCCTAATACTAATACATTAACCATGTGAGAATCCAATTAATGTCTGAGATATTAATTACTAGAAATAAAACACATGTGCAATATGATAATGGAAATAAAAATAATTCATCTACCATAATCATTCATCACATAAAAACACAATGATTCATCTTCATCATTAAAACAAAGAACAACAAAACATTGCACCAAATAACTTGACAACAAAATTAATTGCTCTTACTCATTACAACATCATTCATGAAAGAGGATAGGAAATAGTTATTCTCCATGTCCAATCACACATGCAGTTGATGAAAATAAATTGTCTCTGGTCTAGAAGGACTTCTCTATTAATGGTAGCTCAGAAATAATTCTTAACAAAACCAAAACATAATAGTTTATTGCAACAACCATTGACCTTTAAATAATTGGTCGATGTTCTTATTTATAACATAAAATTCAACTGAAAATAACGTCTAAGTGTAGTTTGAACACAACAAAATTCACCACGTGGCGTCCTCTTCTAATAGTTTCTTCAACAGTCAACTCGAAATATCACTTGAAAGGGTGACTTTCCTCATACTCTAGCTAACTAATAAATAGATACTTGCAAGTTTGGGCCCATGGAAATTTGTGCTGCTCCATCGGAGCCACGTAGAATCCTCTGATCTCTATCACATGCACTCGGTACTTCACTAGATTGGTGTTTAACCATTGTAGCACGGTCTAAGCCTTCATCGAATGTTCCATAAATCTTTGCACTTGTCATGGCACTGTATCGGTCAACCTGGCTAGCTCTTTGGCCCATAGTGAATCTTTCTTGGGATGTGATCCGACTATGTCGCACAAGTTGATGAAGTTGTCAGGGTTTTCAAACTCGAGGAGTCCGATATCCTTCATTTCTTTGTTGATTTTACCCCAATGTTTCTCGCATTTTTCCCATTCCTTTTGAATTTCTCCATGTGGTTCCTATGATATCTTAGCCTAATACTCAGATGTTCGCTTCATATGATCAAGACTGTTTTTTCCCAACATCCGGATGCTGTGTTCTTATTTATCTCATCCCTGCTAGACTACATCGATGTATTCGAGTCTTTATACAGATTGTTGTGCCCTTTCATGCCACCGCTCCATATCCTTGCATGTTGTGAGTGCCATGAGAGTGTCTTCCTAGAGCTCGGCTATCTTTGTTGTGAATAGGTGCTGCTCATGTATGAACCTGTTGTAAGCCACTTTGAACTCGCTTCTCAGATAAACCGCAGTCTGAGTGGTGCCATGATAGTATTCAGTCAGGTGGTGCAAATGTTCTAGCTCCTTTAGGGCGACGACCAACTATTTTTCATCCCATTTAGATATGTCTAGAGTGGCATCTGAAATCGCCATGCCTGCGTCGATGAGCTTAAATGTTCTGGTATTTTCCGTGTTTATCAAATCCTTCTCTGTGGTGAGAGGATGGAGTGATCCAACATGATTCTCCTTTTCCTCGTGGTTATTTGGAAGATGGCCCTCTTATTGCGATCATAGGATATCACATAGATATCAACCACCTCGTTCACCGGTTTGGGAATCTACTGATCACCCCATGTAAGTGTGTTTCCCATATTTCCAGCGGTGTATACTTGTTCCAGATCACATTCTTGAACTTTCTCATTGTACTTCGGGGGCCCAGCCTCTGCCCGTCGCTTATCATGGATCTGAGTATCAAGCGAAACAGAGGCGTTGGGAAAAGACTCGATACTTACTTGTCCATCTGTCTTTGGAACGTCAATTTCCTTTTGTGGGGATCCTTCCTTTGACTCATCTGGTTCCGAATTGTCTCTCAGATTGTTTTCTCGGGTATCTGGTGCATCAGGCCTCTTCGTTTCATGAACAATTTCAGTTTCTATTTCCTTCCCTGGGGCCTCTTCGGTTCGAACCCTGAGATAAAGAGAAGTAGCCTTATCAGGTCCCTTTTCTTCTTGGATCTGCACAGGGGTCACGAGAGATGTTTCTAGGCTCTCATCATCGCTATATATAGTTATAAATTCACTCAAACGATTAGGAACGCCTTCTTCCACTAATACTCGGCCCGCCTCTGGTTGAATCGTCACACTTGCCGACAATCCGAATGGTGGCCTTGTGGAATCAGGGTCATTTGACCCATTGTTATTACCAAGGTTTATGGAATCATGGCCGCTCGCCCCTGATGGGCTTTCTTTTGGGATTTTGGTCAAAAGATTTGGCACTATGATGAGGTCCAGGTTATCCTGCATGCACTTCATTAATAGCTAGGCCTGTTGATACATGAGTCCCCCCATTCCCTGTAAAAATTAAGCTTCATAGGAATTCCTAGCTTGTACCAGGGCTACCTGGGCAATCCCTGTCGTTTCAATGGTTCCCTGGGGAGATCCCACCACTCTGATTGATATTGTTTCTTCTCTTGTCTTAATGGTCTCCTGAACTGTTTGTTCTAGGACTGTTGCTTGCTCATCCCAACTCATAGCCTTGAATCTGGTTGCCTTGGGGCCAACCATCCTCGCCATCACCTCTTCCTAGTCTTGAGCATTTTCATGAAGATTTCATCTTCAAACCTATCATGTGTGTCTGGCCAGCACGACGATATATGTGATGCGTGCTTTAGGACTAAACCTTTCAAGTCATGCTTACGAAAGAGGCTAGTCTGGAAATGGAACTCTAGTTGGTTCAACCCTTCCTGTTTGGCTTGAGCAGTGTCCTTCACCATGTAGAAACCAACATGAAAAACGTAGGGTATGAAGGCCCTCTTCTTATCCTTTACCAAAGTAGCATTGTAACCTTGCAGGATGATTTGATAACAGATTTCCCCTACTATTAGTCAATCAAGGACATATACGGGTAGCGGATGAGGTGCTCTGGTGGCGCTGAAAACCCTGATGTAGGTATTACGCTCATCCAGATACCAGTGGCCAAGATTTGATATAATATTTTTGGCTGCGTTCGACAGCCTTGGGCATCCTTTCTTGAACAACAACAAATAAATGTGTGCTATAAAATGGTCGCAGATGAGAGAGTAGGATTTCTTGTACCTGTTCTCCCACAAGATGCTGAAATAAACATGGACCGGGAGATCTGAGGTATGCCATATTAAGTTCATTCTAGTGAAATCATTTCTGGCATATTTCTGGCATAGACGACGTCCAAAAGATAAGATGCCATGTAAAAGGATGGGGTTTCTCCTTCTTTCGGCGTATGAGCTTGCTGGATGCAGGTGCTCAATTGTTTCGAGATGATTGCACCCTAGTTAAAACTTATTCCATAAATGGCTACAGTATACGCTAGAGGCATCCAAGCTTCTGAAAACCTGGAGCAATGTTTTTCCCCATGCAATCTGCAAAGGAGGTCCAATACATAGATGTAAGGCTCTCTAAGGTTGGTCGTCAGGTACCAGCCGGAGGTCTGATTGGTGGAATTTTTATCCTCTCTCCACCAGGAAGCCATCACCTTACTGGTGTCGTGTTTCTCATAGAAGCTCAAAACAAAATCAATATTCAACCATTCTTTCGACTCTCTGAGATTGTAATAATTTTTCACTTCTACTGGAAGGAAAACCTTGACGCATCCACCATTATCATCATTAATCAAACACCTTTGCGTGTCAGTGTTATCAATAATCCATTTCAACAGTTCTATGTAGGGGAATACCAGATTCCTTCTCACCACCATGTGTATATAACCTTTCAAACATTTGAGAGGACTTCTTCGTCGATTCTTCTCGTATCAGGATCGTTGTGCGAGGTGTATTCGGGGAATTCTTCTCACTTGATTTTCTTGAAAATTTCTTCCCAACGCGAGAAAACTGTCTTGGTCCCAATGTTTGCCCCTATGTCTCCAAAGGCCAGGGCTGAACGAAAGCCTTCTTGGTGGTTATTTTGATGATGGGCACTGGCTTTGGAGAAAATTCCAATTGTCTAACAACCGCTGGGGAGGCACCCTCTCCCACCTATGGTTCTTGTAGCTTTGGTGCTCTTGGGGATTTCCTGGTGGTGTGTTTCTTCAGAGGCATTGTTCCTGCAACAGAAAATGATCTTCAGGCAGGCATACAGAGTGACAATGGATAAAATTTATGAAATGAAGCATAAAACATCCATAGACCGGTACATACTTGTAACACTTGCTAAGTTGTTGTTATTATACTCACTAGACCTTGGAAATATATCCTCAGACTTCTTGTCTGACTCCTCTGGATGATCCAGATTCCTTCGCGCATAGAATAACCTTTTTTTCAATGAATTAAAAGAACATAACGGGAGAGATCCTACTAGTCATATCAACCAGTTAATACGAGTAATGGGTGAAATTCAAAACAATCTACCGTCGAATCTCTGCAAATAAATTATACGTGGGTTGACGACGGAGGTACAGGAGTTGAGATGCACCGTATCGACAAATTCAAATAGTCCTTTTGATTCTCACATGAATTAGCAACTAATGCAGGATTATGGAATTGATTAACCTTTAAATGCATCGTATCTAGTGTATCTCAAAGCTAAAACATCCCATCACATCATCTTCTTAGTGGGCAGATCGAGAATCGGCGATATCCTTATGCATGTTTGGGTAGCAGATGAGGTGCTCTGGTGGCACTGAAAACCCTGATGTAGGTATTACGCTCATCCAGATACCAGTGGCCAAGCTTTGATATAATCTTTTTGGCTGTGTCCGACAGCCTTGGGCATCCTTTCTTGAACAACAACAAATAAATGTGTGCTATAAAATGGTTGCAGATGAGAGAGTAGGATTTCTTGTACCTGTTTTCCCACAAGATGCTGAAATAAACATGGACCAGGAGATCTGAGGTATGCCATATTAAGTTCATTCTAGTGAAATCATTTCTGGCATATTTCTGGCATAGACGACGTCCAAAAGATAAGATGCCATGTAAAAGGATGGGGTTTCTCCTTCTTTCGGCGTCTGAGCTTGCTGGATGCAGGTGCTCAGTTGTTTGGAGATGATTGCACCCTAGTTAAAACTTATTCCAGAAATGGCTACAGTATACGCTAGAGGCATCCAAGCTTCTGAAAACCTGGAGCAATGTTTTTCCCCATGCAATCTGCAAAGGAGGGCCAGTACATAGATGTAAGACTCTCTAAGGTTGGTCATCAGGTACCAGCCGGAGGTCCGATTGGTGAAATTTTTATCCTCTCTCCACCAGGAAGCCATCACCTTACTGGTGTCGTGTTTCTCATAGAAGCTCAAAACAAAATCAATATTCAACCATTCTTTCGACTCTCTGAGATTGTAATAATTCTGCACTTCTACTGGAAGGAAAACCCTGACGCATAAACCATTGTCGTCATTAATCAAACACCTTTGCGTGTCAGTGTTATCAATAATCCATTTCAACAGTTTTATGTAGGGGAATAACAGAGTCCTTCTCACCACCATGTGTATATAAGCCTTTCAGACATTTGAGAGGACTTCATCGTCGAGTCTTCTCGTATCAGGATCGTTGTGAGAGGTGTATTCAAGTAATTCTTCTCGCTTGATTTTCTTGAAAATTTCTTCCCAACGCGAGAAAACTGTCTTGGTCCCAATGTTTGCCCCTATGTCTCCAAAGGCCAGGGCTGAACGAAATCCTTCTTGGTGGTTATTTTGATGACGGGCACTGGCTTTGGAGAAAATTCCAATTGTCTAACAACCGCTGGGGAGGCACCCTCTCCCACCTCTGGTTCTTGTAGCTTTGGTGCTCTTGGGGATTTCCTGGTGGTGTGTTTATTCAGAGGCATTGTTCCTGCAACAGAAAACGATCTTCAGGTAGGCATACAGAGTGACATTGGATAAAATGTATGAAATGAAGCATAAAACATCCATAGACTGGTACATACTTGTAACGCTTGCTAAGTTGTTGTTATTATACTCACTAGACCTTGGAAAGATATCCTCAGACTTCTTGTCTGACTCCTCTGGATGATCTAGATTCCTTCGCACATAGAATAACCTTGTTTTCAATGAATTAAAAGAATATAACGGGAGAGATCCTACTACTCGTATCAACCAGTTAATACGAGTAATGGGTGAAATTCAAAACAATCTACCATCGAATCTCTGCAAATAAATTCTACGTGGGTTGACGACGGAGGCGCAGGAGTTGAGATGCACCGTATCGACAAATTCAAATAGTCCTTTTGATTCTCATATGAATTAGCAACTAATGTGAGATTATGGAATTGATTAACCTTTAAATGCATCGTATCTAGCGTATCTCAGAGCTAAAACGTCCCATCACATCGTCTTCTTAGTGGGCAGATCGAGAATCGGCGATATCCTTATGCATGTTTGGGTAGCACATGAGGTGCTCTGGTGGTGCTGAAAACCCTGATGTAGGTATTACGCTCATCCAGATACCAGTGGCCAAGCTTTGATATAATCTTTTTGGCTACGTCCGACAGCCTTGGGCATCCTTTCTTGAACAACAACAAATAAATGTGTGCTATAAAATGGTCGCAGATGAGAGAGTAGGATTTCTTGTACCTGTTCTCCCACAAGATGCTGAAATAAACATGGACCGGGAGATCTGAGGTATGCCATATTAAGTTCATTCTAGTGAAATCATTTCTGGCATATTTCTGGCATAGACGACGTCCAAAAGATAAGATGCCATGTAAAAGGATGGGGTTTCTCCTTCTTTCAACGTCTGAGCTTGCTGGATGTAGGTGCTTAGTTGTTTGGAGATGATTGCACCCTAGTTAAAACTTATTCCAGAAATGGCTACAGTATACGCTAGAGGCATCCAAGCTTCTGAAAACCTGGAGCAATGTTTTTCCCCATGCAATCTGCAAAGGAGGGCCAGTACATAGATGTAAGGCTCTCTAAGGTTGGTCATCAGGTACTAGTCGGAGGTCCGATTGGTGAAATTTTTATCCTCTCTCCACCAGGAAGCCATCACCTTACTGGTGTTGTGTTTCTCATAGAAGCTGAAAACAAAATCAGTATTCAACCATTCTTTCGACTCTCTGAGATTGTAATAATTATGCACTTCTACTAGAAGGAAAACCCTGACGCATCCACCATTCTCGTCATTAATCAAACACCTTTGCGTGTCAGTGTTATCAATAATCCATTTCAACCGTTCTATGTAGGGGAATACCAGAGTCCTTCTCACCTCCATGTGTATATAATCCTTTCAGACATTTGAGAGGACTTCATCGTCGAGTCTTCTCGTATCAGGATCGTTGTGCGAGGTGTATTCGGGGAATTCTTCTCGCTTGATTTTCTTGAAAATTTCTTCCCAACGTGAGAAAACTGTCTTAGTCCCAATGTTTGCCCCTATGTCTCCAAAGGCTAGGGCTGAACGAAAGCCTTCTTGGTGGTTATTTTGATGATGGGCACTGGCTTTGGAGAAAATTCCAATTGTCTAACAACCGCTGGGGAGGCACCCTCTCCCACCTCTGGTTCTTGTAGCTTTGGTGCTCTTGGGGATTTCCTGGTTGTGTGTTTCTTCAGAGGCATTGTTCCTGCAACAGAAAATGATCTTCAGGCAGGCATACAGAGTGACATTGGATAAAATGTATGAAATGAAGCATAAAACATCCATATACTGGTACATACTTGTAACGCTTTCTAAGTTGTTGTTATTATACTCACTAGACCTTGGAAAGATATCCTCAGACTTCTTGTTTGACTCCTCTGGATGATCCAGATTCCTTCGCGCATAGAATAACCTTGTTTTCAATGAATTAAAAGAATATAACGGGAGAGATCCTACTAGTTGTATCAACCAGTTAATATGAGTAATGGGTGAAATTCAAAACAATCTACCATCGAATCTCTGCAAATAAATTCTACGTGGGTTGACGACGGAGGCACAGGAGTTGAGATGCACCGTATCGACAAATTCAAATAGTCCTTTTGATTCTCACATGAATTAGCAACTAATGCGAGATTATGGAATTGATTAATCTTTAAATGCATCGTATCTAGCGTATCTCAGAGCTAAAACGTCCCATCACATCGTCTTCTTAGTGGGCAGATCGAGAATCGGCAATATCCTTATGCATGTTTGGGTCAATATCCTCCTGAGAAAACCTTCGACGCCGATTGAGTTCATCTTACGGTATCGACGTGGCACCACTGACTCGGGATACATGGTACTAACCGAGAACTTATCTTATGGGTAATGGTCGAACTCGGGACTTTGTTTGAGTCGAACGCACTAAACTGAGCTTAACACTGTGATTGTCGATACTGGGTGGGTATTGAGGGTCGGCCTTTGGAAATAAAACTAACGCATAGTTTCTTTGTGGGTCATCATCCTTCCAATATCCTGATACCGAAAACATTTCAGAAGTTGGCGATCGATGATTATTATTTCATTTTTGTTCAACGGTTATTCTTTTAACTTTTCGCCGATGCCTAGAGAATTGGTCATCAGCGGTATCCTTGGTGAAGTTCATTCGCGAAAAAAAACATCCGCTCGTTGACACTGATGAGGATCGATGATCGATGACTATGGTGTGCCCGAGTGATTTTCTTCCTCCTGTAATTCTTTCTGATGTCGAGTCCGCGAACGCGTTGGGAAGAGTTTTGGATGTCGATTCTTTAGTTATTTAAGTTATAGATTTCTCGCATGTTTAAGAAAGGTTTTAATGACTTAATGAGAATAAAATAATGATAAGAAAAGGACACATTCTTCATATTAGATAATGTCAAAAGATCAAGTGGTACCCAAAAAGGTGAAATTTTACGTACACTTTTTATGGTGTGTTGAGGGCTCAACAAATAGCGATTCACTGGGAGAAAGAAGAATATATGTTCTTCCTTCATGCTCGGTTACTACGAAAGCTAGTGGAGAACCTTTCCTGGTTTTAAATCAGAGCCTCTTTTACCCTTGCAATTTGAAATTCTTCGGTTGATGCTTCCGGGTCTGCCCGTGGGGTTTTAACCTTTATTACTCCTTCTTTTCCTGTCACCCTAACTCATGCCCCCCTTTTACAAAAGTCTAGTGAAGCATTCATTGGCATGAATCCTTGTTACATTTACCCACTCACTTTGGTTTTGCTCCATTGCCAGCGAGCGTCCATAGCCCTGTTGGAGTCACCCCGACATCACAGACCTTACTCCGCTGCCAACGAGCATCCATAGCCTTGACAAAGATATCTGCATGCCCTCTCCTACTGATCACTCTTTTGATAATGTCCATTCTATTTCAGCCTGATACCCTGAGTGAGTGAGAGAGGATGATGTATGTTTATTTCGAAAAGTGAGATGGTTAGGTGGACCCTTTGCTAGATTTGTGTCTAGGTTCATGTAGTCCTTTACAGCTTTCCTTCTTTTCCTTGAGGTCTTACCAGGCCACTAAGAAGACCCTTCCGACATTTCTCCAAAGTTGTTCATTTGCACCAGTTAGATAGAGGACCCCTCAAAGCAACTGCAAGTTCCTTGATGCTTCTTGTGTTGTATGTGAGCGATGAGTTCAAAACAAAGTTCTCTATGTCGCATGAATTAAGGTCAACCATTGTCTTGCTAAACACAACTTTCAAAAGCACATAAATCCAGAAAGAAAAAGAAAACAAAAAATGTATTTCACAATCATGAAAACACTAAAACAAGATATTATTATTTATTTATTTAATTTTTTTTTTTATTGGAAATATTGTTTGAGGGCTTGGCCATTTACTGGGAGGGTGTCAAGTTCCCCCCTCAGATTTTGTAACTGATAAGTGCCTGCCCCAATCTTCTCAGCCACTTGGAAAGGTCTAAGCCACAGATTCTGAAACTTAGAATGCTTCCCTTTTGGCTCATTTTCTCTGTCCCATTTTACGACTAAGTCTTTGGCCTTATGCTTATCAAACCATATTTTCACTATCTGTTGGTTAGATAAAAATTTTGATTTAGCCTTTTCTCTCTCTTCTTATAGCATGAGAAGAGTATCAATTCTTTGTTGTATGAATGATGAGGGATCCTCGTTGGAATATTGGGCTAGTTGAAGAGATGGAAGATAAATCTCATTTGGCAGAATGGATTCCTTCCCGTAAACCAGGAAGTATGGGGAATTTACTATAGCTTCCTTAGGTGTTACCCTATCCTCCCATAGAGCGTTATGGAGTAGATTATGCCAATTCCTTTGGTTATCTGCAACTGTCTTTTTTAATATTCTCATTAGGTTCTTATTGGTTGATTCAACCACCCCGTTTCCCTATGGATAATAATTTGCAGAGTATCTAATTATGATTCCTTTATTTAGCGCAAACTCAGTCAATAAAGTAGAAGAAAAATAAGCTGCATTATAAAAAACTAGAATAACAGGGACACCAAACCTTATGATCAGCTGTTGTTCTATGAATTGGATCACCACCTTATTGTTTACATGAGTCAGAGGGATGGCCTCTGCCCACTTTGTGAAATAATCGATGGTAGGAAGTATATACTTTTGTTGTTTCGAGGAACTAGGTGTAATTTCCCCTATGATATCCAACCCCCATTGCTCAAAATTCTTAGAAACAGTCTTTGGTTGGAGTGAGATTTCTTCTCTCTTCTCTCTCCCAATGCGTAGGTGTGAGCGTCTTTCAATAAGGTGGGCCAATAATAGCCGACTCTCAGTATCTTATGAGCGGTGGTGTTTCGTGCGAAATGTCCACTGGCAGGGCCATCATGGATCTCCTTCAGAACTTTGTCCACATCTTCACATTCGAGACATATTAAGAATACCCCATCAAAGATAATCCAAAAGAGTACCGAATTTATGAGGCAATATTGTGCAGATTTTAACCTGAGAGCTCTCCTTTCTCTTGGGTTGAGATTTTCTGGACAAGTTCCATGGTGTAGGAGATAAGTTAAATTATTATACCAGGACTCTAGACCTGGGGAAATGTATGAAGCTTCACCACATCATAATTCCATTTCATTCTCCCAACTAGAATATTCATTTACTTGGTCCTGGGCTTTAGCTGCGAGTTTACACAACCCTTTCCCTTTAACTAGTTTGGCAGGTTTTATATCTAGATCAAATTCTTGGACAATTGCCATCCAGTTCCCTCTTCTTTCCCCCATCTCTTGCTAAGTAAACAAGGATTTTACCGTAAGGTGAGGCACAATCACTTTGGTGTGGTTCTTGAGGATGTAAGACCTGAAGTGTTTTATTGCCTTGTATATTACATTGGCCTATTTATCAACAGAAGGATAGTTAAGTTTGGCTCCCTAGAGATTAGCACTCATGAAAGACACCGGAGCCTCATTGTTTTCATCATCCTTCCAAGTCAATACTGCAGCTAACGACTGGTTGGAGGTGAAAGTATAGAAGAAGAAATCCATATTGAAATCGAGACTTCGTAACAAAGGGGCCTGGGATATAGCAGTTTTAATATTGCTGAAAGAATCCTTTCATTCATCATCCCACTTAAATTCAACATCTTTGTGAATCATCTTTTGTAAGGGTTTGATAGTTTCTGGGAAATCGGGTGTGAATTTCCTCACAAAATTGATTTGCCCGAAAAAGGATTACATATATTTCTTGTTATGAGGCAACGAGATTTGAGTTATGACCTTAATCCTTTCTGGGCCTAGCAACTTACCTTCCTCTACGCCGAAAATAGTTTTCTTGGGATTTAAGGATATACCGTATCTCCTACACCTTTCGAAAATTTGAGTTAAGTGTTGGATGTGCTCTTCTCTATTTTTTGAATACATAGTTACATCATCTAGATACATTACCACACACTTGTTTAATAGTTCCCAAAATTCTACGTCCATGGCCCTTTGGAAGGTCACTTCTACGTTGATTAACCCAAAAGACATGCGTTTATAAGCGAAGGTTTCCCACTTAGTTCAGAAGGTAGTTTTTAAACGATCCTCCTCCAAAACTAGGACTTGGTTGTAACCTGAGAAACCATCTAGTAGAGAGAAAATCTCCGAGCTAGACACAGTCTGCAGAAGTTGCTCCATTGGCGGGACTAGGTAATTGTCCTTTTCTGAAGCTCTGTTGAGGTTCCTAAAATCCACGCATAAGCAGATTTCTCTAGAATGTTTCCTCACCGGGACCATATTTTCCACCCAGGCGAAATGCCTAACCTAGAATATGATTTTGGCATCTAAAGTTTCTTCAATTCTTGATACATGAGAGGTTCCAAAGATGGATGATACTTTCAAATCTTCTATTGGAAAGGTTTCACCTCAGGTTTTAATGGTATAGTGTGTTGAATGATGTGGGTATAATAAGTTTTGAGATCTCGATAGGACCATGTGAAGACATCTTGATATTGTCGGAACAGTTTGTGATAAGATTTTCTTTCCTCTTTAGATATAGTCTTGTCGAGATTCACATTCTTTGGATTTTTCAGGGTTCCGAGATTTATAGTTTCATGCAGGGGAAAGGAGCTACCGGTCTTTGCGTTCTTAGGCCCCCTAAAATGTTCTTTTAGATCAAACATATTTTCTAGATTAGCTATCCCCTTCGAGATGGTGTGAGATTTTGATCTGTCAATAGGCTGTCCTATTTGAGGGTCAGTTTCTGTCAATTACTCCTAGAATACCTCATCGTTGATGGATAAATATTTGAAATTGTCTTGGTTAGTCAGGAAGTTTATGATCTGTTCATCTCATTCAAAGACTTTCCAATTAAAGATATTGTTAGGTACCAATGGTTTGTAGAGTAGTTCCATAGTGAATCAAGAGGCTTCATAGTCTTCCAAAGGTGACATCCTTGAAGCAGTTGTGTCCAGGGAATCAACAAGGATATTGTTTTCTCTGGGGATCGCGGTGATATTGAAAGCTTCAAAATGCTCCATTAACCTATGCACTTCTTGCTGATAATTCTTCAGGTGCGGGGAATTGCAATGTATAGTATTCCTTACTTGTCTAACAATAATCTCTGAGTCCTCGAAAAATTTAAATTATTTGACGTTCAAGTCTATGGCTTTCTTTAACCCTTATACTAGAGCTTCATACTCGGCGATGTTATTGGTGCATTCAAATTCTAGTCTACAGGACAGGAAATGGTGTTCACCTTTTGAATCAATGAGGATGCACCCTTCCCCTGATCCCTCCTACGATTTAGATCCATCAAATTATAAGGTCCAAATTTGTGAATGACAATCACCCTTTTCCTCTTCCTTATTACTTTCTCACTCTCCTATCTTTTGTTCTGGAATATCTAGCACAGGGTCTTGGAAGAAGAGGGTGTCTTCTGTCAGTATCGACGACTTCTCTTGAAAAACCATTTCAGAGTTTTGAGTGGACATCAGATAAGAGAGGAAATTTTTTTCCGGAGTGGGAATCGCAGGAATAATTGCCCAACAAAGGGAAATCTGTTGATGAGGGTTCATTCAAGGTTTCTAGATCAATGACTGTATGTTTCAGATATCTCTCCCTATCGATTCTGATCATATTATTGTATCCCTTTAGTGGTAGCCAAAGGTGTGCCCAGTCTATGCTAAAGTACCAATTTAACTTCTCAGGCCAATATCGACTTAGTAATAACCCATAGGCCTCTGGGATGTCTACTATGATTATGTCAATCACTTGCACAAACTTAGGACGTGTCACTATTCTGATCATTACATCTCTGAGTTCCCCCATGACTTTGACCCGGGTCCTGTCTAGCTATATCACATGTTTATCGCTTTGTAGATGAACAACATTTAATTTTTTGCAAATAGACAAGGGAATAACGTTGGAAGATGATCCTGAATCTACCAAGAAATTATGGAGGTTCCCGTTGAAAAATTCAAACGTTAAGAGGAAAGGTGGGACAAAAGGATTCCCCTTCTTATCTTCCGAACATGTATTCACGGTTGGTTTATTTACTGGGTCTATGGAAGATAGATTTCTTTCCTGACCATTTCCAGTCGTAGGGTTTTCTACTAAGTTCAATTCTTGTAGCAGGAAGTCCTTCTGCTGAGGGATCCTGCATATGTGCATGACTGATATATTAGCCCTTAACTTCTTCAAATATTCAACTACATTGTAATCCATTTTGGGTGATTCTAAGGTATGGATGCTTATAGGTTTCTTACTGGGAAAGAAAGGTGTTTTCGGGTGATTGAGAGTTGTCTTGTTTCTCAAAGTTTGGGTAGTAGCGATATCTTTTGAGACAGGTGGACCTTTACTGTGCATTTGCACTACCGAGACCTCGACGGGTGGTTCTTGAGACTCAAACAGGTTGTCAGAAGGCATGATCAGGTCGGGATCCCATATCAACATGGATGTATCTTATGGTGGATCAATCTCTTCCTGGTCAACAATATTCATAACTGAACTGTTCGATTGTTCGGTCAAGGAGAATTCATCTAGAAATTGGTTGGCCATCAAATTAAGGGCATGCACCCATTGAGGGAAGTCTCTTTCAGAGTGGTTTTCCTGGTTATCCGTACAAAAAGAATCAAATGCTACATTCCCTAGATCGATATTTAAGTTAGATGGGGGAGGTTCAATTGCCTTGAACGGTGGGTTCCTTTTAAAGAAAGGTTTATAGGGCCTTTGGCCTTGGTTTCCTTCCCCTACATTTCTCTTCATGTCTATGATCTCGTTTGATAATTTCTTAACCATGCATTGTAGATATTCTATGTCTCCATTACCCTTGTCGGGAGTTTATTATGCTTGTTTCCCTGCTGGTCTAGTCAAAATGAGTCCTCTCCTGGGAGGAGGTTGGGATTATTTCTTAACTAAAGAAAACTGGCCTTCTTTACACCCTTTCATCTAGAATTCTATCATTTTGGCTTCTTCAAAATTCTCAGCTAGGGTTTGTTTATCAACCCTTTTCACGAACATGGAAATAGAAGATGGGAGAGTGTTAACATAAACTTCGATTTGCATTTCCTGCATTGGCTTAGCTTTGTTGGACAGACCTACCACACTTAGAGGGGGGGTGAATGAGTGTGGGGCTCTTTTTCCCAAAACTTCCATCTTGCACAAAAACTCATCAATTAGCATTCAACATTTATTCATTACCCATTGCTGTCATTTATAACCAGTTAGATGTAGGCACATATCAGCAACATATATCAGCAATATATCATCAACAAGTCATCATCACAATGAACACAAATAAATCAATATGTATGTACAATTTTCTTTTTATTACGGACTACAATCCTTGGGTTTATCAGCAACAACTGAATAGAGTACAACTCTACAAGATCCCCAGCGCTATATGCAAGACTCATCTTACATTCTCAACACCAACTGAGATGAGGCAACAATCCTCAATAGATATCAATATGTCAATAGGTACGCGACCTGTCAGTAGTGCAGCCCGCGTGTGCACGTGCCCTGGCTCACTACAGCTCGCGCGTGAACGCGGCTAGTGTATAATGCAACAAGCATATGCTTTTGAGCAACTAGGGTTTTTCTTTTCTTCACATGCTCAGATCCTATGCAACCTGCAATCATTTTCTCTTCTGTCTTCCACTGTCCAAACTGACCCACAACTAGTCACGACACATCCAAGCTCTACAATAGCTTGCTCATTCTCCACAACAAATCAATATGAATGCTATCTCAATCATGTATAAACAACTAGTATACCATAGCAATCATGTCACTACTGAATCACAAGAGTGCTTCTCACTCCATCAACTAAATCAACCAAACTGAGCCACATCATAGAAGCCATACGAAGAATTCCCTAAGAATTCACAACATATCAAACAATAACATCTATCAAGACAATAATGTAACCATACCAGTGTCTTAATGATAGATTTGAGGCCATAGAATGCAGATCTGGAACCTGCCTCATCATCCACGAGATTGGCACCAGCTCAAACACAAATCTCCATGAGGTTATTCAGTCCATGCTCCCTGTACATAGTCAGCCCGTGTGTACACCCACACTATACACAGCCAACCCGCATGTACATGCACCCTATAGACAGACAGCCCGTGTGGGCATTAGAAAATAGGGTTTTCTGTGAATCCGAGAATTTTTCTGTCAAGATCTCTGAAATTGCCGAAACTTTGATGTGTCCATGAGATCCTCCTCTCACTCTCTTCCTCAGAATAGATCTTCAATCATGCTCAAGAGATCCATACCAATAAAATGCTCTCACAAGAAGCCCTCCATCAATACTCCAAAAGATATCCACAAGAAGCTCTCCATTGATCCACAAAAAAGATTCTCACCAAATGTACATTTTACAAGAGATCCTAGCTTCTTATTTATACTTTCATCTTCTAGGTCACTTAACCCATTTTTAGGCTACTTAACCCATTTCTAGGTCACTTAACCTATTTTCCTTATTTTAGGGTTAACCACTTTCCATGAATAGAAAGTTCTCCAATACTTTATCATTTAAATATTCCATCTTGATTTTGTCACTTTACTTTATCATTTAAATAATCCATCTTAATGTTGTCACTTTACTTTATCATTTAAATAATGATTTCTTCTTTTCAAGCACTTTTACTTCTTTGACCTTGGGGGCTTCAAGCCTTCATATGGGGGTCCTCCAACTTCATAAGACCATAACTCTCAAACCGTGAGGAGTTATGTGACATTCCACATACTACTGGAAATGGCATGACAAGAACTATCCATCTAGGATAGTTTCACCAACAAATTCATTGGTATTCATCTCATTATTCCACATGCAAGTATGGGTCCTCCAACTATTCTTCTAGGATAACTCATTCCATAAAGCGTCTTCCCATGAGGGCCTTCACCATAAGGGGAATACTTTGGAGTTCATCCATTTGTGAACCTTATCGACCATGATAATATAATATTGATTCATCTTTGCATCAATTCACCATTGCATCATATATATAAACTATGCATCATGTATCAATGGCAACTCATTGATCCATCTTCATCAATGCATCATACTAATGATCCATCTTTATCAATTGGTTTCCACTTGGACATATAT
>ML806062.1:45147-71091 GCA_009831015.1 Picea engelmannii
TACTTTAAAGTTAAAGTAACACTTGGAGCGATGAATCAAGGATGACAATTAAATTGGAGTGAAGAGTGAAGCTCACAATCTTGGAGAAAGAAAGATATAAAATTTTCAAATAAGAGATTGGAGTGAAGCTCACAATCTAAACCATCAATTAAAAACCAAACGGAGAGCAAAAAAGATATAAAATGTTGATGGAGAGGTGCTATGTATACAGTTTTGGAGTGGTCATGTTAGATATAATTTGCGGCAGACCACCCATAAATGCAAATCTGCATGAGGAAAAACTAAATCTCATTCAATGGGTAAGGAATCAGATTATCATTAATCATTCAAAACATTCAATATTAACGAGTTAAGAACATAATGATTCAAGTGTATTTTCTGCAATAGATTCAAGCACATAATTTGTCATTTCCAAGTGCATTTTCTATAACAGATTTTCAATAATGATTTTTGGGATTATTTACAAGTGACACCATATGTGGAGAATGAAAGTGGCGCAGAGGTCATAGACACGAGGTTGGGTGGAAACTATGACATGAAATTAATTAATGGTATTTTCAAAGTAGCGCTTAGATGTGTGGATACTAAACCATCCTCCACGCCGAGTGTGAGTGACGTAGTAAATGTAAATACTCCTAGCCATGCTAGGTTTTACAATGTAACTCCACACCAGCTTTTAAAATTAAAAAACTATTTATTTTCACTCCTCCCATTGTAGGTTGTGAAATGTAACTACAACCCATGTGTAAGAAAAAGTAGAAAACATAATAGTAAAAAGGTAAAAAGTGATTTCTCCACTCAGCATAGGTGTCAAGAGATTTCAAAATGTAAAATGTAAAAAGTTAAAAGTTAAGTAATCTTGGTTGTATTTGTATAAATATGTTTCATGGCAATTGAAAACATGGCTCACTAATTTCTTAATCCTAAATAGTAAATGTGAAAAAATAAATAGGTTAACTGAAATATTTATAAATGCAAGCAAGTTATGGATATTAAATCTCAATGATTGATTAAAATGTAAAACAAGAATATGCCAACATCTTTAATTGTTGACCTTAGAATTAGAATTTGTAATTAAAAAACTGATTAAATCATTAATTCTAATAAAAAGATGCTATCTGCTTACGTGACACTTATTTCATCCATAATTAGCACTGCCACATGTTTTAGTCCGACTTTCCTTTACGAACCACCTTTAAATAATGGACTATATTCGTATTGTTCACGCAAATCTTAAAAATGAAAGATATTGAAATAATTTATGGCCTAAAAAAAAATGAAGTACGCATTCTCGGAACTTGTCACATATAAAACAATGTGATGCAATAACTTAAAAAAAAAATGATACGAATAAAAAACAGATGGAAAGGAATATCTTAACTAATTGGCAATTTTAGTAATTTGTTTTCATTTTCAAAGTTTTTTCATATGCTTACATGATCTCTGCACAGAAACAGATCTACAGTGCAATCTGAGAAGAATTTGCTTGATAAACGATGTTAATCACATTGTTGAGAATATGTGATTGGATGTTAACTTATTTCAGAATATCTTACAGGCTCTTAAGAGAAGCATTGCTAAAATAGCTTGGGAGTTCAAATATGGAGTTGCTGAATCTAAAAATAATTGATATCCCCAAGCAGAAAGCTAAAGTTCGTCGGTCACCAGTAGGCATTACTATTTGTCAGAAGCGGTCTTTAATAGCTTTTGCATACATGAACAGAAAGCGTTTACCCCAGAAGAAGACATGATCGCCTCAGGATCTTCTGCTACCATCATTTCCCGTTATGGACAGATCGGTCTATAAATTTTAATCTATTTTTACATATATCATATCCAATTTGGTTTTTGCCTTGAAAATTCTCTCTGCTATGACGAAATTGCTAAATCCTCACCGAAGATATAAGCGATCCGATCGACAACCCACGATTTACTCACCTCTGTATCGAGTATTCTCTCCGGCATAAGAAAAGATCTGCACAGAGGGCACGTCGTCTGACAATTATCTAGCCACTTATCCAGACAAATCCTGTGAAATATATGATGGCAATTACACAATTCTCTGATATGCTCCTCTTCCTCGAACGAGGTCAAACAGACGGCACACATGAGATCATCCCCTATCGACTCACAGAATCTCTCTGCAAACTTCCCGAATGTAACGACAGGCAAGTTGTCTCTAATCGTATCGGCAGAGATCGAAGTAACTGAAGCGGAATTGATGTCAGGGAAATCTTGCCAGGAAGAGTTGTCTGGTTCTCCAGAGTCATGTAGCCCAACAAAATGAAGAGCCCAACACATGGTAGTCTTTATATAATATAACGTAAATGCTACATGAAACAGCAGTCTCGGTATAGCGAGAGCGTAGTAGCCTGCAAGGAATCCCATGACCGAAGAAACTTGAACAAAATCCGCCACTTCAAATTCTCAGAGAAAACTCAATACAAACACACTAGGGTTTCGAACTCTGATTCCTTTGCCTGAAGCCTCTCTAATGCTTATATGATGTATATATACAGCTAGTCTGAGTGCATAAAGCTTGAATATGAAGAATAATGAGAGAAGAGTGTAGGAATTGAATGAAGGGATGAAGAGATCCAGCCCATAAGAGCCGAAAGCCACCGAATCGCCAACCTCAACCGATGTCAAGTTACAATGCTCTACACAAACACGGAAAGACAGCAATACTACGCTATCGGTGGGAGGAGAAATATGGAGCAGGAGGATTTCTAGGGTAGAGCTGGGAAAAGAAGAAATTATGGACCAAAAAAAACGTGGGAAGCACACACCCACATGGGCATGGGCAGAAAATACCTTCAATAAGATGTATAACACCCACCTTTCGTTGTGCTTAGGTAGTTGTAGCATTTTCTCTTTTCCCGTGCCACTTAACAATAAAAAATACATTGAAAAGCCAGGTGTCAGATAAGTCATGGTAATCACCATACACCGAGTTTCTCTTATTAAAAAAACAGCATTAAATAAGATTCTCGTTATAGTTTAATCCTCCCATACAATGGAACTCAACGAAGATTGGGAATTTGTTGGCCAAATGCAGAAGTCGCCGAGCAAGAAGCAAATTAAACCATTTTCTATATTAATTCTAGAAGTAGGTGTCGAATATTTTAAAAAGACAGTTAGTTGAGCACATTACGCGTGGTTGTTTGGATACGAGTACTTTGATACCTTTATTTCATCTTTTCTCGTCAAATCCACCCACTAAATCCGTTGGGAGTTGGTAAGGGAACAATAATAAAAAGGGGACGGTGACGAACTCCGTTTAATGGTAATTTTATTTGGGGATTTTATGTATGTGATTAACAGAAATATTAAGCATCATGTTATGACTTGAGTTATGGCCGAGTTATGTGGCCATGGGAAATATTAATCACCACCTAGAATAAGCTTCTTACATTCTATCTTTCAAAGTACAAACTAAATATGAGCATCAAGTGGCTTCACCGACATGAAGGATTTAACATGTCTATGCAAGACTACATTCACTAGTTCAACTAATTGTGAATTCTTCCACTAGCAAGACTACATCCACTAACAACTTTATAATCAATATCAAATCAACGGAAGTTGTAGTGACCCCAAGTCGCGGGTCGAACCTGGCTCGGACACCATATGTAGCGACCCATGTTATTACGACTACATGTGATGCAACACAGAAGCAATTTTTGTTTGTTTTAAGAAGGAAGGCAACAACGACAAAAATTAATGAACACAACTTGATGACGAACACAACGCATGCAAATCAGGCAACAGACAACAACGACCCACCAAATTAGCACATCATGCAATTGGACGAACATGTGATACAATAGACAATAAAAACGGCTAAGCTAAGGACAATCATCAAGATCAACCAAACGCAACCAACATCAACTGACACATGTAACTTGAACCTTCACGGCAAGCGAGGAACAAGCGCAAACAAGCGTCACAACACAAGTACCAACATCAACTACAACGAACATTACGCCCCCATTAGGAAGCACATGACTCTGGATAGGTTATCATTCGCATCTATCAATCAAGGTGTGCAATGATCCCCTCATCAGGAATCATGTTATCACAAGCGATAGGCATGAAAATAACCAAGGCGCAACATAACATATCTAGACCAATAACCCAAGAAAAATCCAATGCGCTAGGAGACCGAATTAACTGTCAAAAATACAGGAAGACTAAACCCAAGCACCCAATCGACAAGTCAACAAGACGCAAGGAAAATCTGAATACTATACAATCATACATCACGTTAAATTATTGGCACAACAAATTCTATTGCAAACATACATGAATTAAAGGACCTGATTAGCCATCTATGAATTATTCCCTCGAGAATCCATTCTACAATAATATGTATCAATTAAAATCCTCTCTCTTGTTTTCAAGTCATTTATTAGTTAATTAAGATTTATTAACAAAAGTCTCACTACAATTGTCATTCATTAACATAAAATTCGTTGTAGAAGCCTAAGTTAATCTTTCAACCCTATCATTACCCTTACCAAACATACATGCCTTAGATTATGATAATTGACACATCCACACTCTTATGCATAAGATAATGAGAATGAGGAAGAATGAAAGGATACAATATTTTAATCTTAGGTTCAATAAAACCTTGAGTAGGATTCCAGAAGATAAAAAACGAAATGCATGACCCTAAAATGCCTTATCAATATTAAACCACATTAAATGAAATCTATAACAGTCATGTATATAAATACTCCATTTAATTCATCCCAGTATCTTGTAATCTATAAACTCCTTTAATTCCCATTTTGGTATCAACAATTATACCATTGTCTAACATTATTATTGTTATCTATTAATAATGGTTGTCAATTAAATACATGATATCATTGTCTATTAAATATATGATAATGCGGTCTATTAAATATATGATATTGTCATCTATGATAATGCGGTCTATCAATATATGATATTGTCGTCTATGATAATGCGGTCTATCAATATATGATATTGTTGTCTATTAAATGTATGATACTGTTGTCTATCAAATACATGATATTGTTGTCTATTAAATATATGATATCATTATGTAAATAACAACAAAGATCCATAACTAAGGAACAATAAAATCCATAACCAGAATATGCTATCTAACAACAAGCTATCTAACAAAATGCTATCTAAAAATAAAATCGTTGCCTAGCAATGGCATCGTTGTCAAACAATAATATGGTGTCTTAATAATAAATCGATGTCCTACAATCATTCTCTGTCTTATTGATAAACCATTGTCTAACACAGTATCGTTGTCTATTAATAGTCGTTGTCTAACAAGAGGTAGTTGTCTAGCAAAGATATCGCCTAGGGTTCCATCCTAACTCAGAAAATCAATGGAATTAAATCACCCAGTGAGAAAGGTAATTGGGTGTTAGGACAACAAACACAAAACACAAATGGGCAAAAACGAAGAGACAAGCATTCAATAGAAATGTAGAGAGTAAAGCCCAAAATCGTTGGGCGGGTACTATATAAATCGTTGCGAGGTACTGGGTAAATCGCTGGGTAGAATCTGGGTGAAATCGTTGTGAAAAAAAGGTGAAATCGCTGGGTAAAGGCTAGGTAAATTGCCTAGAAAATCGTGGTGTAAATTATGTGTAATATGCCAAGAAAATGCTTAGGGGCGCTACCTGTGTTGGGCAAATCGCCAAGTAATTCACTATTGATAACTCTAATTTTTTAGGAAAGGAGAACAGATAAAAGGTGGGTACGAGTCACCCAGATTCACGGGGAAGGAAAAATGATTTATCCCCTTTTGCAAGGAGCCAAGGAATCGAAGATTAATGAATTAAAACGTAGAGTTTAATCAATAAAAAATTGCAAAGTTTAATCAAAGTTTACTCAATCAAAACGCAAAGTATAATCGAATTTTAATCAATTAAATACATAAAGAACCAAAGCAACTATGAGAATCAACGCAGAGAATCAACACAAATCTGAGAATCAAATGCAGAGAAACAAATGATGGTGGACTGGAGAGAATAAACGCTCAAGAGAGAATTCCTTGTTGGGTAGAGAATGATCCTACAATTATTATCCATGCACATGAAAGCAGGGAATTTGAATCTAAGTCTTAAACATTGGAGTGAAGACAGTCTATTCATCTCCTGGCCGACTGCTCAGGCATAGACTAATAACTTAAAGGATTACTGAACAGAGGATAAAAACACAATTTGCATCCAGATCTTTTCCATGGTGAAACAAATAATGAAATAAAAGCCAATCAAGGAATAAAGAAAACGCACGCAGGAGATACAAGAATGCAAACAAGGTTTTGAGTTTGGGGCTCATTTTGGCCACACACAAAGAGATAGTAACTCATAAATAAAGGATACAGTGGATTGAAAGGGTTCTTACTGAATACTCAAGCGACAAGGGGATTAAAATTTCCGTAGGAATGCATATGCAAGAAAGCTCATGGAAATGAAATCTTCAATCGAGTACAGAAAAATAAACATGTGTAAATTAAATTTCATTGCAAGTAACAACTTTAACAGACTTACCTTAGCCAAATGAAAATGCTCCGAAGTCTTTGTCCCATGCGTGCTCCGTCTAGCTCATTCTTGCCAACCGATGTGACCTCACCGGTACCTCCCAGCCAACGATAGGGGTACTCTTCTTCCCCTTGAGTCCCCTCAAACGCAAAGGAGCCACACACACAATACCAGAGAATGATAGCACCCAGCTCACCTCGCAAGGTCGACCTAGCACTCGTTACCCGAGCTGGGTATCCCAACTCCCAAAAGGGAAAGTTCAATCAAGATAAAATTCCAGCAGCGTAACGTTACGCAAGCCATATGTGATCCATACTCCTCTTCCACCATCCTTTTTATAGAGTTTTTAAGTAATTAGTTTCCCAAAATTTTCATTAGATTCTTTTTTCATTAATTTAATTAGGAAAAACCTCCCCCATACACATGTTGCCCATCCCCTAGTTGCACCAAAAAATCAATTTTATTAATTAATTAAATATTCATATTTCACTCATCAACCTAAAAGCATTAATAAAAACTCTCCTTGGTGTCCCAAAATTGTCTTACAATTCTTAAATGACTTATGAATTACTTAATTCCTAGTTGAGTTCATAAATAGAAAGTTCCAAAGGTAAGATTCCTTACTAAGTTAGACATTCAACTTTCTCTTTAAGTTTACCCTTTTCTTTGAGTTTCCCTTTTTCTTTAAATTTCCTTTTTCTTTTAAGTTTCCCCCTTTTTCCTTTTTAACAAAAAAAATCAATTTAGCAAGTGTAGATAAAAACAACCATTTACCCTTTTTCTTTTTTAACTAAAATTAATTTAGCAAGTGTAGATAAAAACAACCATTTACCCTTTTAATAAATTTAATCCCCCATTATAATTTTTTTACTTTAATAATTAAGTTTGAATTTCTGACCCCCCTTCTTGTTACAATTTTAATTAGTTTTTCTTTATCCACATGTTCTACTTAGACCTAGGTTTTAATTTTCACTAGGCTGGGTGACAAATTTTAAGGGAACTTTTAGTTATTAATTTTTTTACTCATACCATCATCTATTTTAAGGCCGACCAAGTCCTAAGGAGGCATAGTTTTCTAGGCACTAGGTTTATTTACATATCAGTGAAAATCGTGATGTGTCATTTAGGGCGCACTACGTGCTCCAAGGGTGTCACTCGCCTCCTTCTGTTTTCTTTGCGCGGCATACCCTTCAAGACGCTCTACATGCTCCAAGGGTGCCACTCGCCTCTTTCTGTTTTCTTTGCGCGACATGCCCTTCAAGACGCACTACGTGCTCCAAGGGTGCCACTCACCTCTTGACTGGATTTGGTAGACGTCAAACCCCTGGAGTCAATACTCTACCAAGTGATCTTGTGGGCGACTAAGGGCCTCTAAGGAATAAGGCCCATGCCTTATTGCACGCCCCTTAGAATCATCATGAGCGACTGTCACAGTGTTTCCTCACGACATTGTGGGTTTCATCGAACTAGGTAATTGTTAACCTACCATTCAAGCCATGATGAGAGTGCTAGTAGGTTGTGGCAGGGTTGTTGCCACACTTCTCCCTCAATGTCCCTGGTTGTCGTGCGTGACCCCTCTACTCCAAATGTGATTCTGGTCAGAAAGTTATTGTCAGCATGCATCCATCAACGAATCATGTCAACAATAATAATCAATCATCATAACATCTAATCATATGTACATATGTCACATCAACAACATTCAAGCCCTAACAGTCCACTCCCTGACTCGATCTGCAATCTGAGGGGTTTCATCGATGCCTCTGCATCTTCAATGTCCATAGTCCTGCACACTCAAGACAACCCTGTCAATAACACTTGTCTATGTAAATAGAACTAAATAACATATCATCAAATCCTCAATATCTCAAAATCATAATCAAAACGACCAATAGTATAATAACCAGGATCACTTGCAAGAAAGTGTCCTTAAAGAATAAGTTCACTCAGTGCATGAAAGAGCGGGATGTTACAGAAAGATACAAGAAACAAAAATAGAATACACAGTGCTTGATGAGATCAATAAAAAAGAAATTCCAAAGGTGCCAAAAAATCAAAATGTACAACAACAGGAGCAACAGGTACCTCAAACTCATGCAAGTGTTGTTGGAATATCTACCAGGTTAAGTAGACCCCATGAGTGATACTCTCCTTCATTTTATTATTTATTGTTGACTGATTCTGGTGAACCATAATGTTATGAAGAGGCAATGCAGGTAGATACCAAAAAGAAATGTGAGCAAGGAATGAAAAAGGAAATGGATTCCCTGGTAAATAACCAGACTTGGGATTTGGTTCAGTTTCCTATAGCAAAAAAGAGAATTACAGAATAAATGGGTTTACAAGTTGAAGGAAGAAGATGGAGGCAAAAAGCGGTACAAGGCTAGACTTGTTGTAAAGGGGTTTGCAGAAAAGAAATGTATAGATTTTGATGAAATATTTTCTCCTATTGTTAAAATGACTTCAATTAGGACTATTTTAAGTCTTGTGGTAGTAGAAGATTTGTATCTTGAACAATTAGATGTAAAAACAACTTTTATCCATGGGGATTTGGAAGAAGATATTTATATGCAACGACCACAGGGGTATGAGGTCAAAGGAAAGGAAAATTTGGTATTTAGGTTTAAGAAGAGTTTGTATGGCCTAAAGCAAGCTCCAAGGCAGTGGTATTTGAAGTTTGACAGGTTTATGACAAAACAAGGTTATAGTAGATTTCATTCTGATCACTATGTTTATTTTAAAAGGATAGAAAATTGAAACTATATTATCTTGCTATTGTATGTAAATGGCATGCTTGTTGCAAGGTCTAATATGAAGGATATAAATGTGCTCAAGAAGAAATTAGCTAATTCATTTGCAATGAAGGATTTGGGTGTTGCAAAGAAAATCCTTGGTATGAAAATAACAAGAGACATGAAAAATCACAAATTGAAATTATCTCAGGGTGTATGTATCAAGGTGAGTACATAGAGAAGGTGTTGGAGAGGTTTAGAATGCAGAATGCAAAACCAATTAGTACACCTTTGGCCAACCATTTCAAATTAACTAAGGAAATGTGTCTCAATACACAAGAGGAGATAGAATACATGTTCAAGGTCCCTTATTCATCAACAATTGGCAGCTTGATGTATGTGATGTTTTGTACAAGACGAGATATTGCACATGTAGTGGGAGTTGTGAGAAGGTATATGAACAATCCAGGTAAAGAACATTGGGAGGCAATAAAGTGGATTCTCAGGTATTTGAGAGGTACTGCTACTCATGCATTATGTTTTGGAGGTTCAGACATTGTTCTACAAGGATATGTTGATTCAGATATGGGAAGTGATAAAGATAGCAGGAGCAACACCACAGAGTATGTTTTTAATATAGGTGGAACAACAATAAGTTGGATTTCAAAAATGCAAAAGGTTGTTGCACTCTCAACAAAAAAATCAGAGTATGTTGCTGCTACAGAGGCTAGTAAAGAAATGATTTGGTTACAGAGGTTTATGGATAAATTGGGAAAGAAGGAGGAGAATAGAAGGTTGTATTGTGATAGTGAGAGTGCCATTCATCTTGCAAATAACTCAGCCTTCCATTCGAATACTAAGCATATACATATCATATACCATTTCATACGATCCTTCTTGGAAGATGGACATTTGAAGTTAGAAAAGATACACACTAGTAAGAATCCCGCAAACATGTTAACAAAGGGAGAAACCAGGGAGAAACTGAGTTCTTGCTCAATTTCAGTTGGTCTTCAAGCATGAAGATGAAGATGAAAATTTTTCCAGGTCTAAGAAGGCTCATAGCCCAACAGATAAAGCAATGGTGGAGTTGTTGAGATCAGTCTCCAAGCAGGAGATTGTTGATTGTGGAGCCTGATTATCTTCTTGATTCAGAGGTCTTTTGTTTTCAGGCGTGTTTATACCCCATGAAGACTTTAAACCTCGGAAGTGTACACTCCTCCATGTCGGTCCCAGATCTAACAATAGAAGTTATGCTATGTTAGGGTTAGGTCACAGATCTTACGGCAGAAGTTATGTTATGTTGGGTTTAGGTCGCAGATCTGAAGGTAGAATTTATGTTAGGTTTTTTTTCCCTAAAAGGGAACCCTCTTTTATGAGGGAAATGTATTGTGGCTATGTATTGCGGTGAATATTGTATTCTGAGTTAGGACACTGTGAGAGAAAGCGGAGGAAGTTACAACAGTTGTGTTGTAGTTTGTATCCCTTCGTTTGATGGATAATAATAAAGGAAGGACCTGGCAATTTCTCTGGTGGACATAGCCCACACTAGGTGAACCACGTATATATGTGTCTCAATTGCATTGTGTATATTTTGGGTTTTATTTCCGCATTTGTTTTATTTTATTGCTCCGCAATCCTATTTTTCTAACAGAATCCTCTTTTATATCGGTGGCATAGAGGACTTGTTTAGGTGGCCATAATGTACTTATTGAGATGTCATGAAGTCCTCTTTGTTATGGTTAATTACAAAATTGAGAAGCATGCAACCTAAATTATTGGTTGTGTGACAAATAATTGTATTTCATCAATCGTTCATTACTGTTATTTATTTTAGTCTTACATTTCATCATGAAGGAACAATATTTAAATATTGGACTATGTCGAAGTTTTTCAATTTAAAATAATGTGATTTAATTATTTTAAAATAATAAAAAAAAATATTGATAAAAAAAATATTTTGTTTAGTTAGTAAATGTATACTTTTCATTATGAAATAACAACTTTTAAAAATTGGATTATCTCCTAAGTTTTCAATATAAAAGAATGTGATTTAATAATTTTAAAAATAATTAAAAACAATATTAACAAGAGTTGTATGGCAGCTATAGTAGTAGGTGTTGAGTTAATCTGAAAATATATAATGAATAGTGAAACTTAATATAAATAAATCGATAACTAAATGCAAAGGTAATGATTGGTCTTTGTCAAAACATAACTAAGTAAGGAGAGCAAGGAAAATGACTAAGCATGGGGTATGGAGAGTAACAAAAATGACAAAGTATGGAACACTAGTATAGAGAAAAGTGAGTTCATTTAGAATAAAACATAGTAAAAACAAATAAAATAAAATAAATATAGAAGAGTATGAAAAAAATTACGAAGTATGGAGACTTAGTGGTGGAAGCTCCACACACAAAACTTAGTAAAAACAAGGAAACTAAACTAAGTGTTCAATGCAGAGTAAAAATTAGTAAAAATATAATAAAATATGGAGAAATGAGTTGTGCATAGGTATGATTGTCTGGAGGTATGGTTGTTCAGAGGTTAGGATGTACATGAAGGAGTGTAAGAGGTATGGTTGTGCAGAGGTATGAGTTGTGTGGAGCTATGGTTGTGCAAAGGTTAGGATGTGTGGGATAAAATGTGGAGAAATGAATTGTGTGGAGGTTAGGATGTGTAGGAATTAGTATAAATTGTGCGGAGGTTAGGATGTGCTAGAAGTAAGGAGTGTAGAGTTATCCACACAATAGATGATCATTCTGCACAACCTTGAAAATGACTAAGTATAGAATGAATGTGGAATATGCAATAAAATGACTAAGTATAGAGAGTTAGTGGTGAAAGCAACATACATAAAACTTAATAAAAATAAGTAACATAAACTAAGTGTTCAATGTAGAGTAAAACTTAGTAAAATGTAATCAAATGTGGAGAAATGAATTGTGCAGAGATATGGTTGTTTAGAGGATGTACAGGAAGGAGTGTAAAGTGTGCAAATGTTAGGATGCGCAGGAAGTAAGGAGTGTAGAGTTATGTGCATCTAATCTTCACATTAAATACTTTGGAGCTATATTCTTATGGATTTGTACTTTTGGTTAAGATAGATGACGGGTCAATCATATTCTCTTTGATGTGTTGGTGTTTCAATCATATGCTAAATATACATCATTAATTTGCTTCTTAAATTCTCATGGTCATCTTTACAATAAGATGTTCAATTCAATAACCAATCACAACACAAAAAAATAATTTAACTCTTTTAAAACATACAAAAAATTACCAAAACAAAAAATACAAAATATCACCAGAACAATGTTAAACTTTGGAACAATGGAACAATGTTAAACTTTAGAAAATAGGGGAAACTTTTTTACCAACTAGAAAACTAATGCATAGTGAATGCACTAACTAATTGTTATAGTCTCTTAACCTTCTGCGGGGTATAATAAGGAATATTATAACTTAATGTTTTGATTTTTAAACTCTTTTCATTCTCTTATTTTAAGGTCTCCTACGAATCCTTCTTGAGATTTCATAAGCATATTGAGAAATTTTGATTCAACGACCTTCCAAAATGATAAGGATGCGATGTTCTTCAATATTTCCCTTGAAAAGTTGGAGTTAATGATTATGATGACTAAGATTCTTGGTAAATTTTATGAGATAACTTGAGCTTCTAAATGTATTTAAATTTAGAATTTATGTTAGATAAATTCAAAAGGCTTTAAAAAGACTTTCGATATTTCCTCAAAGAAGTCCTGTTATCTCATTTCTTTCTTTCTTTTTTATGATTTTTTTTTGTTGGAAAACCCCTTCTTGGAGAAGAATATACAGAAAACATGCAATTCCTTAAGATATCTCTTTATAGAGAAGTTTTCAGTAAATATAATCTATTTTTGTAATAATAGTTTGTAGTCTCTGTTTATTCCATAGTGTCATGTGAAGTTCCATATTTTTATTGTCAACTCTTTTAAACTATAACAAAACATACTTTGTTTTTCTGTTACTGTGCTTTCTACTTGAGTTGGTATCAAAGCACAGGGCACAATAAGTGATTGTGTAGAAACAATTGAGGAAGAATGGAAAATGGAAATTTTCCATTGCATATTCTGTAGTTTGCCCTCATAATTATTAATATTGAAGCATCAAAATGAATACCCTACCGATGTCCCAATATATATAGGAATCGGTGGAAACAGGGTTTGTTGAACCTACTGATCAAGCTGCTTTAAATGCTTTAATTGTAGACCAACGAAATTAGTTAAAAGAGAATCAGAAAAATGATAACCAGACCCTCTTTGCTCTACAGTTTTCATTGTATGTGTTAATATTTTCCCAATTGCTGGTGTGACAAAATTGAAGGATGCTTGGAACATGTTGCAAGTAGTCTACCAAGTTTCAGGAAAAGTAAAATTGTTAAGGCTTCAAACTTGAAGAAGAGATAAAAGAAATTGAATCAATTCAAGTTTTTATTAGTAGGACCCATGATATTGTGAATGAATGAATTGAGGTCTTAACGAGGATATATAATAGAACAAAATCTTGTGAATGAATGAATTGAGGTCTCAACAAGAATCTGCAATAGAACAATGAATTGTGGAAAACAATTTGTGGTTTCTTCTTCCAAAGTATGATCTAGTGAGCATAGTCATTGAAGAAAGAAAATAAGTCATTGAGATAACACGTTCTTTGCAGTTACATCATGAGCACATGCAGTTTGTTTACATTGAACTTGGTACAAACCTTCTAATATTTTCATAAAATTGATGAAAAAAGTAGGTCTTCCTCCTCAGAAAAATATAATCCAAGGGGATCCTTCCACCAATGATGAAAGTGGAAGAACCAAAGGAAGATCATACATTAAAGGAAGAAGTAGGGGTTATGTAGACATCAGAAATATCCAATGCAAGAATTGATAATCCTAGGGCGTTATGAGTTTGAGTGAGAAGAAGAAATATCCCTTGAATAAGTCAAGGGTTAACTATGAGTAATTTTTTGAGCATTATAAACACTCCACTTCTTTCACCCTATGTTTAACAAAATAAGATGACAAAGATCTATGGTTTCTACAATATGGTTGCTCAATGACAAGAAATCGTGTTTTTCTTAAAGATAAATGAATTTATTAGAAGCCAAATGAAATTTGGCAACGACAAAGAGCTTGATGTGATAGGAAAAGGTTCTTATTTATCATTTCATGATAAGAAATAGGATGTTTTCTTTGAATATTGTGTCTACCCATATGCATGTCCTCAAAGAAGTCACACGTGATTCATGGTCATGGCACAAGCACTATGGATATTTGAGCTTTCAAGGGTTGAGTTTACTTCCCAAGAAGTAAATGGTGAAGGGAATCTTTGTAATTCAATCGAGAGAGAAAAATTTTGGGCTATGCACTTGGAAAATAGAACCAAGATATATTTATAGTCAACCATTGACCTTTACAACCCTACAAACACTTCATTTAGTTTGAATTTCTAACCGCCTCGAACCCCAACGGACGGGAACCTTTCCGCCTACATGCCTAACCCTAATATTATTTAAAAACCATAAAAGCTAAATTATTAATTATGTGACACGTATTTCATCCATAATTAGCACTGCCACCTCTTTTAAGCCGACTTTCCTTTACGAACCACTTTTAAAGATTGGACTATCTTCGTATTATTCACGCAAATCTTAAAAATGAAAGATATTGAACTGATTTATGGCTTAAAAAGAAATGATGTACGCAGTCTCACAACTTGTCACATATAAAACAATGTGATGCAATAATTTTAAAAATAATGATACCAAGGAAAACAACATGGAAAGGAATATCTTAACTAATTGGCAATTTTAGTAATTTGTTTTCATTTTCAAACCTTTTTCATATGCTTACGTGATCTCTGCACAGAGACAGATCTATAGTGCAATCTGAGAATATTTGATTGGTTGTTAACATATTTCATAATATTTTAACATAGTGCAATCTGAGAATATTTCATAATGTCTGTTACAGCTTACAATAAAAAAACATTGAAAAGCCAGGTGTCAGGTAAGCCATGGTAATCACCACACACCGAGTTTCTCTTATTAAAAAAACAGCATTAAATAAGATTCTCCTTATAGTTTAATCCTCCCATACAATGGAACTCATCGAAGATTGGGAATTTGTGGGCCAAATGCAGAAGTTGCCGAGCAAGAAGGAAATTAAACATTTTTTCTATATTAATTCTGAAAGTAGGTGTCGAATATTTTAAAAAGTAAGTTAGTTGAGTGGTTGTTTCGATTTGAGTACTTTGATACCTTTATTACATCTATTTAGTCAAATCTACGTTGCTGGGAATTGGTAATGAACAATAAAAAGGCACTGCAGCATTCAATACATGGAAGACATTGAATTAAGGATTGAGTCACTACAGGATGTTTAATGTTTCCTTGCCACTAATACTTATGGGTAGATTTCCATGGTTGGGATGGGAGAGCATGCTACTATTACTAGATAAAGATACTTAATTGCTAATATTATTAGATAAAGATACTTAATTGTGTTAGTAAATCTTAATCTTTTGAGCTATAGGTGTGAATTTTAATTATTATTTTTTTAAACCAAAAATAAGTGTGAATTTTAATTTTTTTTTTAAACCAAAAATCATTAGAGATTGAAAAATAATACCTTGGTTCGATTTTAGTTTCATTTATTATATAAATATATTTAATAATAATTGGAAAGGTCAATAAAGCCTTTCTTCTATTAGGTTTGTCCCTATAAAGTGGGATATTTATTTTGAGGATCCAATACTTCCAAAAGTATATGTTTAACTCTTATTATTGTAGAAAAAGTGTTAGTTAGATTTAGAATGTTCATGTTTAAATTTGGTTGGTTCCTATAAAGTGGGATATTTATTTTGAGGATCCAATACTTCCAAAAGTATATGTTTAACTCTTATTATTGAAAAATTGAAAAAGAGTTAGCTAGATTTAGAATGTTCATGTCTCAATTTGGTTGGTTGGTCCCTATAAAGTGGGATATTTATTTTGAGGATCCAATACTTCCAAAAGTATATGTTTAACTCTTATTATTGTAGAAAAAGTGTTAAATTTAGAATGTTCATGTTTAAACTAAATTTGAATTGATGCAATAAATTATGATTTTACATATATATAAATGTTAAAGAAAGTGAGGGAAAGTTTTTTTTTATTTTTTTTTAAACTCAAATCAATGATCATTTTATACTCTTTCCAAAATCAAAATCAAAGAGGTGGTTATTAGAATGTTTTACTTTAAGATAATTGGAAACCATAATATAAACATATTTTTTATTTAAAAAGTATATTTCATAATAATGATAAACTTTAGGGGAAAGGGAAGAGATTTACAAATATAATCTTATAAAAATATGAAAGAAATTGAATTAAGTGAAATTTATGTATCCAATAGATATATGTTACTTAAAGAGAATTTGAACTAATGATAAAATTATTTGTAATTTTAAGATAAGTATAATAATTATGATAAATATTATTATAAGAAAAGAAGGCTAAACATTTTAATCATTTGATTTTTTTTTAGATTTTTATCACAAAATCCTAGGCAACCTTTGTTAAAATTACAATTTTCCATTGACTAAATCATTGTTTTTAATGAAAAAAATGGATTTAACACCCTCCAATACCCCTATAACAATTGAATTTTACAAGGTTAAAATTTGATATCGACTATTTCATCAATCCAAAATTATTCCTACTGGATCTTAGTCCAAAGATTCTAATTTCTTAACAGAGAATGCCCATTTCATCACACATTTAAACTACTAAACTAGAAAATGGAAAAACCACATATATATAAGTTTAAGAGGAAGTGGATCTCTTGATGAAATCTATGTATGCCATAGATAAACTCTTATGAAAGTGAAGTCTATGAGACCATTGGGTAGTTTGAAGTGATGAGAAACTCATTCACAATCAAGAGATGAGTACAATGATTATGATAAAGCTTAGGAGAAAATTATAACAACCACATTTAAACAAAGGAGAAAATAGTTATCTTGGTGAAATATATGCATACTAAAAGTATATATTTTCCAAGATGAAAGAAAAGGTGATAAGAGAGCTTACCCCTAATGTATCTTTGAGAAGTGATGGTAAAATCATTCTTAATTTGGAACTAAGAAAAATGGGAATGATGAAACTTATGAGAGGTTAGTTCTCTAAGAGAAATATCCAAATCTATTTTAGATGTGTTCTTTAAACCTTTGTTTAGTGGTAATTACATTATCTATTACAAAATAAGTATTACATCTGTATATCAAATGTTATAGTACAAAGGAAATTAAATGGAAATCTAATTAAACTAAAGGAAAATCTATAATCATTTTTCAAAATGACTTAGTGTTATCAGACAAATCGGTAGGTGCGGACACTAACAGATCTCCCTAGATCCACCTGGATCTAGAACAAAACACACCAAAACATGACGCTTTCCTTAATTTTTAGATATTGAATTTACTAACTAAAGAGGGATGGGTGAAATACCATTTAAATGTCGCTTCCTCTCGCCATCGCCATCCCAGCTCCATTCCAATGCTCATACAATGATGAACCTGCAAAAGAACACAACCATCCAAAGTGATAGTAATAGCATACACTTAATATAAACCTATGTATGTGATCAAGGAATCATACAATAAAACACAACAAGCTTTATAGGAAAGAATCATATTACTGTATCATATTGAATGTGAAAGAGAGATTACAACCGTAGCCTTAATGTCATAAGATCCCTTCCAACTGTCCTTCATTCCCCACACACTTCCATTCCAAGAATTCAGAGAGCTCTTTTTCCCACGTGTAAGCATTCTCGCACCCTGCCTATAGAGCAGACTGCGAACCCCTCACGACCTAGCTATGATGCAGCCTGCAAGAATCAGGCATTCTCGCACCCTAGCTATAATGCAGCCTGCGAACTTCCTTTTTTATAGGGTTTTTACAAAGGAAAATGCACCTTCTTTTCTCAGGAAAAGTTCTTCTCCCTTCTTTCTTCAGGAACTCAGGCCATTGACCCCTCTAAAGGAAATAGATAGGTTTACATCATTAACGGTAATAGGGGTGACAAAAATAATTTGTAACAGACAGCCCCCCAAAGTATGAAGCTATAACAAAGTGATAGCTTAAATACTTTGTCGAGTGTGTGTAGGGAACAAGGAATAGTCAGTCGGAAACCTGCCAACAAACAAGGAAATACAGTACAATAATACATCATCATTGAGGTAGGAATTCCCATGCTCATAATACAAATGACTCAAAGCATAAATGTCGACATGCGAAGATCCATGTCAAGTAAGATAGGTCATGGCCACCAAACATACACTATGGATCCATCCCGATATGACTCAAATATGAACATAGCCACCAAAAATACACTGTGGATCTATGTGTTAAAGACTCAAATTTGAACATAGCCACGAGACATACAATGTGGATCTATGCAACAGTACACTGAATATACTCCAACGCAACCTGAATCTATCAGAAAGGATTCAGGGTCTTCATCTCCACCACTCTATAGTACGAATCTAACCACGTGAATACATGTATCGAAGTCAAACATGGTAGAAACCACTTGATTACCGGTCATTAGTGTATACCATTAACAAGCGCGAGGGAAATCACCATTAATGTCAATGACTCCCAAGGTACAGTAGTACAATCCAACGAATGTGAATTAATGAACTGAAGTCGAACACATGATGAAATCTCCCAATCAGGGGTCAATAGTGAAAACCCACTGTCGAAAGCGAGGAAACCTGTCATTGAGGCATGCAAGTTCCAAGGTACCAATTAGTTTCTAAGTCTAATTCTTGGATAATGAGTTGAAGTCAACAGGAAAAGACTCGTCATAGGAAGGCCTTAATGTATCCCCCATCAATGACATGAAACGGGTAACAAGATTTGAAGTAGATCAGAGTAACAAGTGATTCAGGACTGACTCAGGGATGGTCGACGCAATAGAAGGCTTAAAGACTGTAGAAATGGTTGACGCAATAGACGATTTTTTGGGTTGAATTTCTCTTTGAACATATTGATGACACAACATCTGTCTTGGAAATACTGATTCAACAACAAGGATCAGAGACCAATTTGTAATCTTATAGGAGAATGATCAGGAGACAAGTGGATATTCCAACCTAGACACAAGGCAAGTGAAAGGGTATCATGTTCAAAAGTGACTCTTCCATGGAATTCAGGCTTAAACATATTTCTTTCCCAATTCCCCCCCCCCCAACCATTTCTGGCGAGTACCTCTTTATTTTTACGCAAGCTTGAGGAGGATAACATATGCTTGTAATGTAAGCTCATCCTTCAAACGAGTCCCTCGGAGTATGTTTAATGAACCCTAGGAAGGAGTGGTTCGGTCCCACATGGGCCTTTCAATGTTTGTTTTATGAGTCCAAAGAAAGAAAAATCAGGGGTTTTTCATGTTTTGAGAGTTTGAAAAACACTTAAAGAGAACTCTCCCAGTTCCTTTTTCGTAAATTAGTTCGACAAGACCAAAAAAGTGATAAACTATCGCTCACCGAATGTTTTCTTCCAATACTTTTACGAGCGTGAAAAGAACAAGATCGTTCGGAAATCCTTTCATGTTTAGAGAGTCTAAAAAGAGCTTAAAGGGAACTCCAAGGGGTTCCTTTTTCGTATAACCTTTACGAGTCCAAAAAAGTGATAAAAGTATACTTGGTTGCATTCTCACGTATTTACGAGCATGAGAAAGAACAAAGACTAAGCTCGGTAACTTAGTCTCATGTATTTACGAGCATGAGAAAGAACAAAGACTAAGCTCGAGATTGTTTTCATTTTTACGCAATCTTTAAAAAAAAAAAACTATGCTTGGACCTGGTTTCATTTTTACACAAGCTTGAACCAGAGGAAACTATGCTTGGACCTGGTTTCATTTTTACATAAGCTTGAACCAGAGGAAACTATGCTTGAGGTAAGTGGTTTCATTTTTACACAAGCTTGAACCATAGAAAACTATACTTGGACTTCCCAACGCATAACACAGGGATGGTTGGTACTTAGCCCCCAACTTAAGAAACTAGCGGCTCTAAATTCAACATGAAGTCCAGAGGCTGAAAGTAAATGCCCCCGAAGCTTTGTTTCATCCAACTGCAAAGGAGAATGAACTGAAGCTTCAAATACTAGACGAAGGACTTGACTCAAACAGAGAGGGGGAAAACTATTTTATTTTTTAACGAGCTTTACATAGAAACAAGAACTATGCTTATAACCTCTGTTTCATTTTTTAACGAGGTTGCCACAGAGACAAAAAAATTATCCTCGAAAGTGGTTTTATTTTGTAACGAGATTGAAATCATAAAACCATTCTCAAAGACCTTTGTTTCATTTCTTAACAAGGTTGCCTCAGAGACGCAAAAACTATCCTCGGAGTCTCTCTTCTTGATCATGGATTCCAAGAGGACAATGCTCTAGAATGACACCATGTCAAGGGACAAAACTCGGTCATGGATTCCAAGAGGTCTTCACTGGAAGGAAGAAACACACTCTGGAAGGACACCATGTCGAGGGTGGCGATAGGAGTAAAGAGACCAGACTCTAACAACCCTATCAAAGATATCACCATGTTAACTACTGGATCTAAGTCACCAGAAGTTGAAGCCATGGGCGACAACGCCACATAATTGACCTGTGGTGGGGGAGATATCGTCTGCATATAAGAACCATTTAGGGAGGCAATCCAGTCAGGATCAATGAATTAAAGTTGATCAATAGTCACAACTCGTCCATCGTGAGGGAAATATATCACACGAAAAAGAGTAGACACAATAGCTTTCATGGCATAGACATAATCTCGCCCAAGGAGTAAAATGAAATCCAAGGGGTCTTGGACTACCATGACGTCAATAAAGACAGTTTTCCCTCCCAAAGTTACAGGAAACTAAGGAAGGGTCCCTAAAGGTTGGTTGGTTCTTCTATTAAAAGCTAACAAATTCTACGTAACCGACGCAAGTGGAGGATAACCCAAAGATTGCCAAGCAATAGAGGAAAAAATACTAACAAACGAACCTTCATCTATCAACATCTGAGGAACGTCTCAACCACAAACCTATACTGTAATATGAAAAGGAATGTGAGAGGGAAGACGAGGTCCAGTTAACACACCCCAATTAAAAAGGATGGTCTCATTACTTGGAGCAGGTTCCACGGGAGAAGGAGGAATACCCATCGGCATGGTAGAGTCTGTATCAACGAGAAAAATGTGGGCAGTATCGGGTTTACTTTTTAGCGGGAGAGTAGGATCGACCGATGACAAGATTAGATCGACCATGTGGGTTTCATTTTCCAAGGGGAGAATGGGGTCGACAGGTGTAAACAGATCGACCACTTGGGTGACACTCTCTAATGGGAGAGTGGGATCAATCGAGGATGGGATTGGATCGACCACTTTGTCAACTAGTTCAACCAAGGATGTGACCAGATTGACCACTTGATCAATCAGACTGGCCGATGAAGGGACCAGAGTGATCATTCCATCAACTATAGGGGGGTCAGGAGTAAGCTTGCGATAAGCAGCTGGAAGTTGAGATTGTGAAACAGTCATATCTTCCAGTAATTTCGAGGCTTCGTCCATACGAGGGAAAAGGCGAGTGAGATGACTCCCTTTGCATAACATGCATGGGAACTTGACTCTACTTTTCTTCTTCCCAACGTTATCGTCACTAGTTGACGGGAGGTCATCAGCATGTTCTTCAGAGGCTGATGACATGGCTTGGTCATGGTGCGTAGACCATACTTCTATAACCTTAGATAGACCAGAGCAATCCTTAAGAAGATGGCTACCCTTACAGAGCCTGCAAGGGTACTTGGGCTTACAGTTTGTTTGGGTTTTCTTGGTATCATCAACACTCCCAGCATGATCAACAGTAATTGGTTTCTTTCCAACATGTTTGACAGTGGTTGGAGGTTTGGATCCTTGCTTATTTTTCTTCTTCTTATTCTTTCGTTTCTTCTTTTTCTTATCCACCAAGTTACTGGCTTGAGAACTTTCACTCAACGAAGAAGATAAAATGGAAGGTGACCTTGCAAGCGAAGAAGGCGAAGAATAACTTACAGGTGAAAAAGGTGAAGGATCAACATGAGGTTGATGCTCTTAGGGGGAAGTGCTTGTGACTGAAGAACTAACTGCATTCAGGATTACCTGAGTGGAAAACAACTAGACTGGCAATCCAATAGTGAGACCTGGAAGGCTCAAAGTAGCGATGTCAGGAGGACCAATGTTTCCATAGGAAGGAAAAACAAAAGGTTCCCCTGGAGCAGGGGTTCCTTCATTGGTCATTCTGGGAACGGACACCATTAAATAAATATCCAATCTAGAGTCCTCAGGGAAAACAAACAGCACACGCTAAAAATATAGTAAGCAAGCAAGCAAACAAAACCTTCTCACAATGAACGCACTAGTTGGCGATGAAGTCCAACATCGCGGGAACAAAGTAAGAAGGGGTTGAGATAGAGTGGATGGAAAAGTTACGTTGACGACCTACTTAACAGACTTACACCTTGGTGCAAGATCCCACACATAATCATGGGTATACCCTCCAAGGAGCCCGAGCGAGTTTGGTCAATGTCGATTCCAGGTACCATGAAGACTTTCCCCTCCACAGTCACCTTGTGTAAAGACCCTAAATAAATAGGCCACTAAGGTTACCAATCACTACAGTGATGCCTGGGGAAATAGTCGATAGTCCAATCCACACGCAAGGGTAGGGTATCTAGCCCGAAATCAACTTGAAAGGATTACACTCATAATTGTGGGTATACCTTCAAGCGACCCCCATAATGCGTGCAATCTCTACACCAAGACCGACAAAGCAGGGTGAGTAACTCTTCCAGTCTTAATGCAACCTTGTGATTGACCCTTGTGTGAGAAGGGCTTCCCAGGACAAAATGTAGTAAGTGGATTTAACTCTCCCTATCACAAGATTCTATGTTTGTTTGCAGCTTTGGAAAGTTATCTTTCACACCTATTCCAAATCCCTACAACTAATCTAATGTAGGTTTTCTACCAGAAAAGATAAAAAATGTCTAATCAATTTTTATAAGCGCTTTATTTTATGGCTATTGTTACTCAAAAGGAAAATGGCGTGGACAATATGGAGTTTTGACTGACTCGAAAGTTATGCAAAGAGATGAAGATGCAATCTTTTCATTTTGATGAAAGGTATGCTACGAGAAGGAGAAAACTTTTATCATTCCCAGATGCACAATGTCCCAAAATCTTAAAACTCATCAATATCAATATTCTCAAGAAATGAGCTAAAAAGACTGTACACCAATGCACGATTCATGGCACCAATGCACGATTCACTACCCTATATTGGCTTCGTTGATGGCGATATCCATAGTACTCGGAACCTTGCGTCCGCTGCATGGGAAATCTATGCCCCAATGAACGAACTTGTATCTTTACGAGGTGTATGTCTTGGCCGTGCAACCAACAACATTGCAGAGTATAGCACCGTTATTGAATTATTGGTTGATGCTATCTCACTTGGAATTCGTCATTTGGTTGTGCGACTTGACTCGCAGCTAGTAGTACTATAGCTAAGTAATATCTACTCTATTCGAAGTCCTACTTTGTTATGGGTGTATTTGCGAATTCGCCTCTTGGAACGTTATTTTGATCACATTGAATATCAACATATTCCTAGACGTCTTAATACATTAACAGATGCATTGGCTAATTATGTATTGGACAAACATTTGAACCATTTATAAATCAAACATATTAAAATTCACACAATATAAAGTAAACCGGTAGAAGCCATATGTATATATAACGATCAAAAGGGTTTGTTTTTTACAAAAGTTTGTCCGAAGACCAAAATATCAAAATTTAAAGCTCATAGCTTCTACAAAGTGACGTCATGGATGACGTTCACGGTAACACACGACTGCCCTAGCAACCCTACGGAGCAGTCGACTCATAGGTGTTGATACCCCTACAATGTGACGTTGATCGCGTCGTGGAACCTCTTCCAGAGTCATATCTGGAATGTCTGTTGTCAGGCCCTCTAAATTCTGTTCCACCACCTGATAATCTTCGGCATACTGTGGTGTTGTTGGTGCTACTTCTCCTCGTTGTTGGATAGAAGAGGTGCCAGGAGGTCTATACGGTCCAACATCCGTGTTATCAACAAACATTTTATGTTAGTCTTCGGATAAATACATAAAACAAAAACATTTAAATATGGTAAAAATTCAAAAACATTTAAAAAGAGAAAATGCGTGTACTTCTTACCAAGGTCACCCCACTGAGTGTCCTCAAGTAGTGCCAAATCCGGATCTCCTCGGAAATCCAACCCGGCATAAGCGTAGTCATCGACCATCAACATCTGGTTTCGAAGCCAGTCAAAGAAAATATCATCATACTTGACGATTGGTCCTGCCACGTGCCGGGCCATGAGCTGACACCATCTAAGCATCCGTGGATCCCTAGGACCCGGTAGGTTCCACTCAACCTGAAGTCTAAATACGGGAACCCTCTCGAGGAAGAAGGACACTAGTAACGATCCATACCCAAATTGTTTCAATTCACCTCGTCGGCATTTGGTTAATTGGCTTTTGATACTACGAAGCACAACATCTGCCCAGTTAAATACTCGAGGCTCAGTACACTCGATGGCGTACTGGAAGTAGCTCTGTAATGCCATATGAAGAGCTGAACTCCCAGCCATCCGAGATATAGTAAAAAGGATAGTGCGGAGGGTCAAGTCTTGTACCCCCCAGATAGCAACTTTTCCCTTTTTCCTTTCAGCCTCTGGTACACAGTATTGATTGTAGTACTCACTCATCTTGAGCCCACCACCTCTACTACCGGTCAGACTGACATAATACCCGTGCCTGGACAACCCAGTCAAAAAGTATATGTCCTCAATGTCTATGGACAAAGTATGAGCTCCTACATTGAAAACCTGTTGATCTGGGTCCCACATACGGACTAGATACTCCAGTAGTCTGACCTGGGCCCTCATGCCTGCGATGCGAAAGTATTTTAAGAGCCCACAATCTCTCAATGCAGCTATAGTGGGAGGGTGATTCTTGGCATTTGCATTATCCTCTTCATGTTCTCGTTCTCGCCACTCAAGCACCATGTTTGTGGCTATTTACCTGCACAAGGAACATAAAAGGAGGATTAATGATTTTATTCATGATATGGATCTTTTTCATTGGCTAAATATTAAAAAAAAAAAATTGAGATTGCGGTTCTCACAGGTGCTTCATTTGCACAGTGCGAACACCTCGCAGGTGGCTCAAGGCTCACCTGCGAGAATGCATCATTCTCGCAGGTCCCGTATGGGCTGCCTGCGAGAATGCCTATGCGCATGTAGGATTCAAAAAACAATTTGAAACTGAGAAACTAACCAATGAAATCAAAAATTTAAACCATGAAAATGTCAAGCATGAAGAGCTTACCTCTATGTTGCAAATGGCTCATTGAATGATCTCTTGTAGCTCCCGCAAATCGATGCCAAATTCGGAGGGTAAAAAGGGGGTTTTTGGAGCTCAATAGTGAAAATGTGAAATGATATGGTAAAAATGATTATTTACTCATTTAATTTACTTTTTACTATGTCATTTTGAGTTTTTATGCTTATCTATTGATTAAAACC
>ML806062.1:72078-91233 GCA_009831015.1 Picea engelmannii
TTGTTCCGTCGACTTCAGCTCATTATCCGGAATCAAGACTTAGAAATTATTTAGTACCTTGAAGCTTGCATGCCTCAATGGCAAGTTTCCTCGCTTTCGACAGTGGGTTTACATCATTGACCCCTGATCGAAAGATTCCATCGAATGTTCGACATCAGCTCATTTATTCACACTCGATGGATTGTACTATGGTACCTTGGGAGTCATTGACATCAATGGTGATTTCCCTCACACTTGTTAACGGTTTTATCATTGACCGGTAATCAAGTGGTTTCTACCATGTTCGACTTCAACACATGTAATCACATGGTTAGATTCGTACTTTGGGTGACGAGATTGAAGACCCTGGATATTATCTTTGTGATCCAGGTTGCGATGGAGTATGTATAATTTGTGACACATAGATCCACTGTGTATGATTCGTGGCTATGTCGTCTTGACTTGAAATTTCTCGCATAGATCCACAGTGTATTCTGGTGGCTATGCTATAGTTTGACGGCATGGATCCATAGTGTATGATTGGTGGCCATGACCCATGTATACAATGCCATTAGTCTGTGATCTGAGTATGGGAATTCCTACCTCAGAATTGATATATATGATACTCTGCAGATGCTTGATTGTTCGCAGGTTTCCGATTAGATGTGCTCCTGGTTCTCGACACACACATGCAGCTTACAAAGTCTATTGACTGTCACTGGTTCCAATCTCAGACTTTGGGGGGCATTCTGTTACCCATGATTTTGGTCGTCATGATGATGTATTGATGATGGTGTACTCAGGCTCTTCATTAGAACTTTCTCCTAAGAAAAGTTACCTTCATCTCTTTCCAGAAATTACATTTTTAAGGAAGGTTCGCAAGCTACCAATACATTTGCCTGCGAGAATGTATGATTCTCGTAGGCTGCCTTAAGCCAGGGTGCGAGAAGTTCGCACTGTATATAACTGCTAGGGTGTGAACACTTTCTAAAGAAGGGAAAAAGATGAATTCTCGAAGCTTCTAGAAGGGAATCTTCTAGAAGGATTAGATGGCATTCAAATGGTTATCCTAGTACTGTATTCCCTGATATTTTGGGATCATTCTTATCCAAGTAATCAATTCATTCTCTCCTATATATTGAGTGAAATCTCATGGAAAAAGTTAGAAGCAAACAAGCAAAAGTGACATTGGAGAATTAGTGAAAGATTGTATGAAGGACTGAAGCTACAACAAGAGAACTTCAGCAAGTTTATCAAAGGTGGTTGATCTTCTTCATGCAAGTGAGCAAGTGTGTGTGTCAGAGCTAAGGGCCATCAAAAGGAAGTTTGCAACATCAAGGCTCAGGTTGTAATCTTTACTTTCCATCAATATAATATAGTAATGTGTCCCTTTCCCATAAAGTTGATTCCACTTTATTGTATAACTCTTTGATCATATACATAGATTAATTGTTGAATAGATTGTGCTTTCTTCACTTTGATTGGTTTGTATTGTCTTGATCTTGACTGTACGAGAGAACTGGAGCGAAGCAGGAGCAACAAAGACCAAAGGAAGCGAACATAAGGTACATAAAGTATGTTCTTTAATCATGCCTCCTAGTATATTCAATAGTTAAAATCTAGGGAAAGAGTATCATTATGTCTTGCTTTGTTCTAGATCCAGCTGAATCTAGGGAGATCGGTTTGTGTCCGCACTTACGGATTTATCCAATAACACTAGGAAAGATAGAGTGTTGGAATTTTTGGAAGAAATGACATAAGAAAAAAGACTGCAAAGCTCCAAAGAAACAAAGAAATGGAAAACAAGAGAAAAATCAAGAAGAAAATGTAACAGGTGATGTGTTACAAGATGCTTTGATTATTTCTATAGATAATATTTTTGAGTCTTGTGTAGTAGATTCAGGGGCTTCATTTCATGCCACACGCCATAGGAAACATTTTCTAAATTATGTTCAAGGTGATTTTGGACAGGTTCATTTGGGTGATGATGCACCATGAAAGACTATTGGAATGGGAAAGGTAAAAATAAAGAAAAGGAATGGAAACCAATGGTTTTTGAAAGAGGTAAGATGTGTTCCATATCTAAGGAAAAATATAATTTCAATAGGGAATTTGACAAGTGATTTATGTACTGGCAATACTAACTCTTCTATATCTTTAGCTTCTACAGGAGTGGATACAACATTATGGCATCATAGGCTTGGACACATGAGTGATAAGGGGATGAAAACACTTCACAAAAGAAATTTGTTGTCATATCTTAAACAAGTTGATTTGGATTTCTGTGATAATTGTGTTTATGGGAAACATAAGAGAGTCATATTTCTCAGAGTGGGAAAAGAAAATAAGAGTGAAAGGTTAGAGCTTGTGCATATAGATGTATGGGGACCAACTTAGGTATCATCTCTTGGTGGCTCTCATTATTATGTTACTTTTATTGATGATGCAATTAGAAAAACTTGGGTTTATTGCATTCGACAAAAATATGATGTTTTTGATACTTTTAAGAAATGGAAAGTTTTGGTTCTGAATGAAACAGGAAAAAGGTTGAAGTGTCTCAGATCAGACAATGGAGGTGAATATTGCAGCAATGAGTTTGATGATTATTGTTCATACCATGGGATTCGTAGAGAGAAGACAGTTTCAGGAACACCACAAGAAAATGGTCTGTCAGAAAGGATGAATAGGACAATCATGGAGCGTGCAAGGAGTATGAGATTGCATGCTAGTTTGCCCTTACATTTCTAGGTAGATGCAATAGATATTGGTGTTTACTTAATAAACAAAGGACTTTCAAGCTCTTTGGATGGTGGAATTCCATAAGAGGAATGGACAGGTAAAAAGGTAAACTATTTTTTTTTGAATACTTTCGGTTGTGAAGCATTTGTCCATATTGATAAAGAAAATAGAACAAAGCTAAGGAAAAATTCAAGAAGTGTACCTTTTATTGGATACAATGTTAATGATTTTGGTTATCGCTTATGTGATTATGAAAATCACAAAATCATTAGGAGTAGAGATGCCATATTCAATGAGAAGGTCATGTACACAGATCAATTGCAAGGAAAGATACAAGAAAAAGAAAAACCAGAATATACAGTGCTTGATGAGATCACTAAAAAAGAAATTCCAAAGGAACCAGAAAATAAAAATGTACAACAACAGGAGCAACATGTACCTCAAACTCATGCAAGTGTTGTTAGAATATCTACCAGGTTAAGTAGACCCCATGAATGATACTCTCCTTCATTTTATTATTTATTTTTGACTGATTCTGGTAAATTATAATGTTATGAAGAGGCAATGCAAGTAGACACCAAAAAGAAGTGGGAGCAAGGAATGAAAGAGGAAAAGGATTCCCTGGTAAATAACCAGACTTGGGATTTGGTTTAGTTGCCTGCAAAAAAAATATCATTACAAAATAAATGGGTTTACAAGTTGAAGGAATAAGTTGGAGGAAAAAAAAGGTACAAGGCTACACTTGTTGTAAAGGCAGAAAAGAAAGGTATGTATTTTGATGAAATATTTTCTCTTGTTGTTAAAATGAATTCAATTAGGACTATTTTAAGTCTTATGGCAGTAGAAGATTTGCATCTTGAATATTTAGATATAAAAACAAATTTTCTCCATGGGGATTTGGAGGAAGATACTTATATGCAACAACCACAGGGGTATGAGGTCAAAGGGAAGGAGAATTTGGTATGCAGGTTGAAGAAGAGATTGTATGACCTAAAACAAGCTCCAAGGCAATGGTATTTGAAGTTTGACAGGTTTATGATAGAACAAGGTTATAGTAGATGTCATTTTGATCACTATGTTTATTTTAAAAGGCTAGAAAATGGAAACTATATTATCTTGATATTGTATGTAGATGACATGCTTGTTGCAAGGTATAATATGCGGGATATAAATGTGCTCAAGAAGAAATTAGCTAATTGATTTGTGATGAAGGATTTGGGTGCTGCAAGGAAAATCCTTGGTATGAGAATAACAAGAGACATGAAAAATCACACATTGACATTGTCTCAGGGTGAGTACATAGAGAAGGTGTTGGAGAGGTTTAAAATGAAGAATGAAAAACCATTTAGTACACCTTTGGCCAGCCATTTCAAATTAACTAAGGAAATGTGTCCCAAGACACAGGAAGAGATATAATACATGTCCAAGGTCCCTTATTCATCATAAATTGATAGATTGATGTATGTGATGGTTTGCACAAGAACATATATTGCACATGCAGTGGGAGTTGTGAGCAAGTATATGAACAATCCAGGTAAAGAAAATTGGGAGGCAGTAACATGGATTCTCAGGTATTTGAGAGGTACTTCTACTCATGCATTATGTTTTGGAGGTTCATACATTGTTCTACAGGGATATGTTGATTCAAATATGGTAGGTGATAAAGATAGAAGGAGGAACACCATAGGGTATGTTTTTACTATAGGTGGAACAACAATAAGTTGGATTTAAAAAATACAAAAAATTGTTTCACTCTTAACAACATAAGCAGAGTATGTTGTTGCTACATAGGCTAGTAAAGAAATGATTTGGTTATAGAGGTTTATGGAGAAATTGGGAAAGAAGCAGGAGAATACCAGGTTGTATTGTGACAGTGAGAGTGTCTTTCATCTTGCAAAGAACTCAGCCTTCCATTTGAAGACTAAGCATATACAACTCAGATACCATTTCATATGATCCATCTTGGAAGATGGACATTTGAAGTTGGAAAAGATACACACTAGCCAGAATCCTGCAAACATTTTAACGAAGGGAGTAACTAGAGAGAAACCGAGTTCCTTCTTAGTTTCAGTTGGTCTTCAAGCATGAAGATGAAGATGAAAAAATTTCTAGGTCCAAGAAGGATCATAGTCCAGTAGATACAACAACGATGGAGTTGTTGAGATCAATCTCCAAGTGGGAGATTGTTGATTGCGGAGCTTGATTGTATTCCTAATTCAGAGCTCTTTTGTTTTCAGCTGTGTTTATACCCCATGAAGACTTTACACCCTAGAATAATGTACATTCTTCCATGTGGGGGAGTGCAGGGGGGTAACCCCCCCTGCAGGGGTTCAAGGGCAAAGCCCCCAAAGAAAAAATTGTCTTGTAAATGTATATATTGTAATTTCATTGTAAATCTAGACCAATCATTATAAGGTTGCAGATCCGACGATAGAAGTTATGTTAGGGTTTTTTTCCCTAGAAGGAAACTCTCTTTTATGAGGGAAATGTATTGTGGCTATGTATTATGGTGAATATTGTATTCTGAGTTAAGAGACTGTGAGAGAAAGAAGTGGAAGTTACAACAGGTGTGTTGTAGGTTGTATCCCTTCATTTGCTGGATAATAGTAAAGGAAGGTCGTGACAATTTCTTTGGTGGACGTAACTCACACTAAGTGAACCACGTATATCTGTCTCTATTGTATTATGTATCTTGTGTGTTTTATTTCCGTATTTGTTTTATTTTATTGCTCTGTGATCCTATTTTTCTAATTGAATACTCTTTTATATCGATGGCATTGAGGACTTGTTTAGGTGGCCATACTGTACTTATTGAGATATCATGAAGCCCTCTTTGTTATGGTTAATTACAAAATTGAAAAACATACAACTTAAATTATTGGTTGTGTGACAAATAATTGTATTTCATCAATCATTCATTACTGCTATTTATTTTAGTCTTACATTTCATCATGAAGGAACAATATTTAAATATTGGACTATGTCGAAAGTTTTCAATTTAAAATAATGTGATTTAATTATTTAAAAATAATATTGATAAAAAAATATTATGATTAGTTCGTAAATTTATACTTTCCATTATGAAATAACAACTTTTAAAAATTGGATTATCTCATAAGTTTTCAATATAAAAGAATGTGATTTAATAATTTTAAAAACAATTAAAAACAATATTAACAAGAGTTTTATGGTAGCTATAGTAATAGGTGTATAGTTAATTTGAAAATATATAATGAATAGTGAAACTTAATATAAACAAATTGATAACTAAATGCAAAGGTAATGAATGGTCTTTGTCAAAACATAACTAAGTAAGGAGAGCAAGGAAAATGACTAAGTATGGGGTATGGAGAGTAACAAAAATGACTAAGTATGGAACACTAGTATAGAGAAAAGTGAGTTCATTTAGAATAAAACTTAGTAAAAGAAAATAAAATAAACTAAGTATAGAAGAATATGAAAAAAATGACGAAGTATGGAGACTTAGTGGTGGAAGCTCCGCACACAAAACTTAGTAAAAACAAGGAAACTAAACTAAGTGTTCAATGCAGAGTAAAAATTAGTAAAAGTATAATAAAATCTAGAGAAATGAGTTGTGCATAGGTATGATTGTATGGAGGTATGGTTGTTTAGAGGTTATGATGTACATGAAGGAGTGTAAGAGGTATGGTTTTGCATAGGTATGAGTTGTGTGGAGGTATGGTTGTGCAAAAGTTAGGATGTGTGGGATAAAGTGTGGAGAAATGAATTGTGTGGAGGTTAGGATGTGTAGGAATCAATATGAAGTGTGTGGAGGTTAGGATGTGTTGTAAGTAAGGAGTGTAGAGTTCTCCACACAAGAGATGATCATTCCTCACAACCTTGAAAATTACTAAGTATATAATGAATGTGGAATATGCAAAAAAATGACTAAGTATGGAGACTTAATGGTGAAAACAACATACATAAATCTTAATAAAACAAGTAACATAAGCTAAGTGTTCAATGTAGATCAAAACTTAGTAAAATGTAATCAAATGTGGAGAAATGAATTGTGCAGAGGTATGGTTGTGTAGAGGATGTACATGAAGGAGTGTAAAGTGTGCATAGGTTAGGATGTGCAGGAAGTAAGGAGTGTAGAGTTATGTGCATCCAATCTTCACATTAAATACTTTGGAGCTATATTCTCATGGATTTGTATTTTTGGTTAAGATAGATGATGGGTCAATCATATTCTCTTTCATGTGTTTGTGTTTCAATCATCTGCTAAACATACATCATTAATTTTCTTCTTAAATTCTCATGGTCATCTCTACAATAAAATGTTCAATTCAATAACCAATCACAACAACAACAAAAAAATTAACTCTTTTAAAAAATACAAAAAATCACTAGAACAATGTTAAACTTTGGAACAATGGAACAATGCATAGTCAATGCACTAACTCTTTGTTATAGTCTCTTAACCTTCTGCATGGACTAATAAGGAATATTATAACTTAATGTTTTGATTTTTAAACTCTTTTCATTCGCTTATTTTAAGGTCTCCTACTATTCCTTCTCGAGATTGCATAAGCATATTGAGAAAGTTTGATGCAATGACCTTCCAAACTGATAAGGATGTAATGGCCTTCAATATTTCCCTTAAAAAGTTGGAGTTAATGTTTCTGATGACTAAGACTCTTGTTGAAGTTTACGAGATAGCTTGAGGTTATATCTGTATTTAAAATTAGAATTTATGTTAGATAAATTCAAAAGGTTGTAAAAATACTTTCGATATTTCCTCAAGGAAGTCCTGTTATCTCATTTCTTTCTATATTTTTTATGTTTTTTTTTGTTGGAAAACCCCTTCTTGGAGAAGAATATACAAAAAACAAAGAATATACAGAAAACATGCACTTCCTTAAGATATATGTTCATAGAGAAGTTTTCAGTAAATATAATCTATTTTTGTAATAATAGTCTGTAGTCTCTGTTTATTTTGTAGTGTCACGTGAAGTTCCATATCTTTATTGTCAACTCTTTTAAACTATAACAAAGCATAATTTGTTTTTTGTTACCACACTTTCTAATTGAGTTGGTAACAAAACACAGGGCACGAGAAGTGATTGTGTAGAAATAGTTGAGGAAGAATGGAAAATGAAAATTTTCCATTGGATATTTTGTAGTTTGCCTGGATAATTATTAATATTGAAGCATCAAAATGAAGACCCTATCGATGTCCCTATATATATAGGAATCAATGGAAACGGGGTTTGTTGAACCTATTGATCAAGCTGCTTTAAATGCTTTCATTGTAGATCAACGAAATTAGTTAAAAGAGAATCAAAAAAATGATAACCAAACCCTCTTTGTTCTACAATTTGCATTGTATGTGTTAATATTTTCCCAATTGCATGTGTGACAAAATCAAAGGATGCTTGGAACACCTTGCAATTAGTCTACCAAGTTTCAGGAAAAGTAAAATTGTTAAGGCTTCAAACTTGAAGAAGAGATGAAAGAAATTGAATCAATTCAAGTTTTTATTTGTAAGACCCATGATATTGTGAATGAATGAATTGAGATCTTAACGAGAATCTGTAATAGAACAAAATCTCGTGAATGAATGAATTGAGGTCTCAACAGGAATCTCTAATAGAACAATGAATTGTGGAAAAACAATTGTGGTTTCTTCTTCCAAAGTATGATCCGATGGGCATAATCATTGAAGAAAGAAAATAAGTGGTTGAGATAGCATGTTCTTTGCAGTTACATGACAATCACATGCATTGTTTTTACATTGAACTTGGTACAAGCCTTCCAATCTTTTCGTAAAATTGATGAAAAATATCAAGTCTTCCTCCTCAGAAAAATAGAACCCAAGGGGATCCTTCCACCAATGATGGATGTGAAATAACCAGAGGAAGAACATATATTAAAGGAAGAAGTAGGGGTTATGCATACATTAGAAATATCCAATGCAAAAATTGACAAGCCTAGGGAATTATGAGTTTGTGTGAGAGAAGAAGAAATATGCCTTGAATAAGTCAAGGGTTAACTATGAGTAATTTTTTTAGCGTTCTAAACACTCCACTTATTTCACCCTATTTTTAACAAGGGAAGATGAAAAATATCTATGGTTTCTAGAATATCGTTGCTCAGTGACAAGAAATTGTGTTTTTCTTAAAGATAAATGAATTTATTAGAATCCAAATGAAATTTGGAAATGACAAAGAGCTTGATGTGATAGGAAAAGGTTTTTATTTCTCATTTCATGATAAGAAATAGGATGTATTCTTTGAATATTGTATCTAACTCTATGCATGTCCTCAAATAAGTCACACGTGATTCATGGTCATGGCACAAGCACTATGGATATTTGAGTTTTCAAGGGTTGAGCTTACTTCCCAAGAAGCAAATGGTGAAGCGGCTCTTTGTAATTCAATCGAGAGAAGAAATGTTTTTGTGCTATGCACTTGGAAAATAGAACCAAGATAGATTTGCAGTCAACAAGTGATGAAGGGAAAATTTTCCTCTTGAGCTTGCACATGCTAACATATGTGGGTCTAATGAGACTCCATATTTGAGTAATAATATTTATTTTTTGATCTTTATAGATGATTTCTCTGGCCACACATGGATTTATATTCTGAAATAGAGATCAAAAGTATTCAATTGCTTTTTACACTTTAAAAACATGGTTGAAAATTCATGTGAGTTCTATCTCAAGGTCCCCAAAAAAATAGATGGGGAGAATTCACTTCAAAATAATTCTTTGATTTATGCTAATCTCATGGCATCAAGAGATTTGCTTCCTACACCCGTCAACAAAATGGTCGAAAAAAGGAAGAATCGTACCATTATGGATATGGCACGAAGCATGATGAAAAGAAAAAATCTTCCTAAGGTTTTTTGGGCATAAGAAGTGGCAACCACAATTTATATTTTAACTCATTATTTTATCATGTTAGTGAAAATATCACTACAAAGGAAGCTCGGAGTTGTTGCAAGCCTTCTTCATTTTTGTTTTTTTGGTTTTGAGGCATATATGTAATATCCGTGATCAAAGCTATATAATTTGGATGCAAAATCCTAACCTTATATCTTTGGGTTATCCTTAACACGATTGTAGAGAAGACTAGTTGAATAACCCTATATCTATTAATCCATCCTACATCTCAATAAATACTCAAATAAATTTCTATTGTTCCTTTTGGTAAATACTTATGTAGACTTCAATGTCAAAAATATGAAATGATTCAATCTATGAGAAACGTCATGTGTCAAGCTATTTTCTTAATGTAATGTAGTGACGTGTTAAGTGGAGAAAAATAATAAAGTATTGTAGAGAAGAAATTTATTAAATGTAAAAAATATGAAACGATTTAATTTATGAGCAAAGTCATGTGTCAAGCTATTTTTTATTTTTCGTAATCTAAACGTTCTACAAAATGACTCTTTTTCGACAATATGTTCCTGTCAGATTTGTCCAAAATCCAACAAGAAATTGTTAGATCCACATATTTGAGTGATTGTTTCTGTATAATCTAAGTGCCCCAGGGGTTTTTTAGCATGTTGAATCCATTTTTGTATTCATAAATGAATTTTAAAAAACAAAAATAGTGATTTCGTGCAAATTTGTAGCGTCAAATTCAAGCGAAAAAAGTCATTTCGTAGAACAGTTAGACAACATCATTTTCTATTTTCTTAATGTAATGTAGTGACATGCGAAGTGGAGAAAAATAATAAAGTATTGTAGAGAAAATAATTTATTAATCAATTTCATTTCAAATATATAAATTTATAAAAAGATAATTAATTTTTATTTTTATTAACTATTGAGAAAAAATTTAAAAATTATTTAAAATAAAAACTTTTACTAATAGAAAGTTTTAAGTAACTCAATAAAATGTCTTATCAATCTTTTATATATATATATATATATATATATATTGGAAATTATATATAACATTGTAAATGTATCTTAGCTCAGAATTTATTAAGCATCAAGAGGGATCCAAAAAATGATAAAGATGTAAGTCCTCCTATTTATGATCTTTTGCACTTTCAATTTAAGTGGATGTTCAAATAACTTGTCATTTCCTTCTATAACATAGTGGTAATGTGTTTACTTAAAAGGTGTTTCATATGAAAAATATATTGGAAAGATGTGGTATTGATGTTGAGCTCTGAAAGGTTAGGGTTCACATGCACCAGCTACCCTCCCACCCTGAGCACGTATGAACTCCTTTGCACACCTCTGATCGCCTCTGCACCCCGGCACTGACTGCCACAAAAGAATGGGAATAGAGGGGGGGTGAAATCCCCCTCTTACCGTAACATTGTCGCCAATGACCCAAAGAACTCGCGAGCGTGTCGACCATCCTTTGAGTTTCCATTGCACTTACAAGACCAATATATGCATGAAGAGATGGATATAAACGAAGAATCAAACATGGATGTTGAGTCCTTGCATCCAAAATAAGCTCGGGTCTGGATACCCAAAAAATGTATCCCTCAAGCCCCGATTGCACCCAGGTACGTCATCAAAACCACAAGGATAGGGGAGCATACGCAGTTCATGAGAGACCATGGTCTCATAGGAAAATTCCTAGGTCTATGGCCTTCAAAAAAGGACCTAGATCGTTGGATCAAGGCGTGGTGGAACCCTAAGGGAGACTATGAGCTCCAACTGAGCTCCAAAGGTTTCTTCACAATAATATTCTACAAACTAGAGGACAAGGATAGGATCTTTGAAGGGGGACCATATTTTTACAATTCAACTGGCCTCTACTTCCTTTTCTATACAGACTGCTTCTACCGAGAAAAGGAAAACTTCGCATACACACCAATATGGATTTGCCTCTATTCCCTACGTCAAGAGTTCTAGTTAGAGGAATTTTACTGGGCATAGGCAACATCCTGGTAAATATGTCAAATCTTCTTAAGCTACCAAATAGAGAAAATATACCTCTTATGCAATGATATGTGTCTATATGAACATCTCCAAAGCTTTCCCAGGAACAGTTACCTTAGAAAACCAAGATGAGGAATGGGCCCAAGCCATAGACTATGAACACATCCCTTTCAGATGTAAAAAATTCCATGAACATGGACACCTTTTTAGACACTGCCCTCTCAATACCCCTCCCAAGAGGGAAGCTAAAGAGAAATCAAAAGAAGGATTTACCCAGGTTCAAAATCGAAGGAGACAACCGCAGAAGAATCCCACAACCAACAATGGAAAAAAAAACCCAAATAATATTTCATTTGAATCCCTTAACCGCCTCCCAAAGGAAGAAGAGGTGGAAAACCCCCACAAGACCACAGGGAAAGATTCCAGCAAGCACAAGAAAGATAATTTGTCACAGGAATATCAAACCCCAACAAACCAAGAAGATCCATAGACTCACCCAGTCTCAGGGAAAGAACTAGAAAGAGAGGAAGACACAGACATGGAAATGGATGAGCAAGACCTAGCAGAAATTGACCTAGATAGGTTAGAAGAAACACTCAACAAGAAGGATATTCAAACCTTACCAGAAGACCAACTCAAGAAAGTTCACAAAGTATTTCTAGACTCATCAGTAGGGGATACATCTAGGTTGGGGATCAACATAGACCCAAACCAAGATCCAAGAAAACACCCAAAAGAAAACAAGCGATGGAGCAGAAAATCGGCTCATCAACTAATAAAGGAGGCGGGAAACTATATGATCAACTCGGGACAGATTCACAAGATCTCAAAGAGCTCATTTTCCCACCCACCAAATTGTTAACTATAAAGATCCTCACTTGGAATATCAAAGGCCTAAATGGAAGATCCAAACAAAGTATTCTCCGAAACTACATCAAAACAGAAGACCCTGATACATTCCTGACACAATAGACAAAATGTGCAGGGAAAATTGTAGAAGATATCATCAAAAGATGTTGGCGCAACTGTGAATACTATCAAACTGACTCAAAAGGGGCTTCAGGAGGCCTGGCCATCCTATGGAATCCTACTCAATCATCCTTGATCAAGGCTTCTCCACTCCATGCACCATCACAACGCACTACATAGCCATCTTTTTGGATGAGGGAATGATCACAAATGCCTATGGACCGCAGAACAACCAAGACAAAGACCTCTTTCTTCAAATCCTGGCTTACCTAGGTTCCTTAGCAGAGGGAAAGCGATGGATAATAGGGGGCGACTTCAACATGATTCTCACGCTGGAGGAGAAGCAAGGGGGAAAAAATCCCCTGGAGCAGGATAACACAAAATTCCAGGAACTCATAGAGAACCTCAGACTGGTAGATATTGAGAATAGTAATGGAACCGACACCTGAATCAACAAAAGATCTAGTCACCAACAAATAGCATGCAGACTTGATCTCTTCCTCATCTCGGAAACTCTCCTTTTAGAAGGCCCCATAGTATATTCCAACATCCTCCCGAAGGCAGGTTCGAACCATTGCATGGTTCAGCTCTGGGTTGACACTATTTCCACCCCCAAGCTTAAACCCTTCAAATTTGAAAATTTTTTGCTCTCCCATCCAAATTTCTAGGAGCTAGACAGTCATTGGTGGAGCACTGCGGAAACATAGAGGGGGACAAAAATGTATTTCTTCCAGAAAAAACTCAAACATTTAAACAACAGGTGCCCAAATGGAACAAAGAAGTCTTTGGGAACATTTTCCAAAGGAAAATATTGGAACAAAAACTAGAGTACCTTCAGGGACAATTCATTCACGCAGGATACACAATCACTCAACAACAGGAGGAGAGTGAACTCAAAAGACAACTATAAGAAATACACAAGCAGGAAGAAATCCTATGGAGATAGTAATCTTGGGTTCAATGGCTCAACGGGGGAGAGAAAAACACCAAATTATTCCACCATTCTATGATCCACAAATGCCTTATTAATCGCATCACGAAGTTGGATGATTTGCAAGGAAACACCCTGTTAACCCATCAGGAAATAACTCACGAGCTGACAGACTTCTACAAGGATCTTCTCTCAAAACCCACGGCGGACCGCACCTCAGCAATAGAGCGAGTGACCCAAAATATCCCAACTATAATCACCCAGGAACAGAATGAGACTCTCATGACACCAATAATGCAAGCAGAAGTTGATCAGGCTATTCAAGAGTTACCCACAGTCAAGGCTTTAGGTCCAGATGGTTTCACAATAGACTTATTCTACTCCTGTTGGCCATTTTTAAGGGAGGAAGTGTGGTAGCTAGTGGAGGAATCACGTTGATTCCTCCACCAGCTGATCTCTGGTGGAAGTGTGTCAGAGGCTTCTCTTAAATCAGAGAGGATGGAGCTTAGTTTAATTGATTCTTTCATAGTGGGGGTGTTCATTAGTAGCGTGTCATCGAAAAATTGGTTGTGAGATTTCCTCGGGATCAACGGTCTAGATCCTCTCGCTCATTTCATGATTTCGTGACTTGGGAAATAGCTCCCTCCGAACTTTTGACTCCCGATTGTCGAGTTCCTGAAATCATCTATGGATGGTCCATATCTCTTTGAGCACCAGTGTTCTATATTTCAGGATTTTGCACCTTGGGATAACGAAGAAATGAGTTTTCCCCTTCTTTCGATCCCCAAAATTGTGAGCCCTTCGGAACCATATTGACGGTCTAGATTTCCCCGGGATCAATAGTCCAGATCCTCTCTCGCATTTCACGACTTTGCAACTTGCACATATATCTCCTTCTGAGCTCCTGACTCCCAATTGTCAAGTTCCCGAGATTATCTGTCGACGGTCCATATCTCTTCGAGCACCAATGGTCCAAATCTTCTCGAGCACCAGCGTTCCATATTCTCTCTCACTTTTCACGACTTTGGGAAATGGCCTCCTTCGTGCTCCTGACTCCCGATTGTTGAGCTCCCGAAAACATTTTTCGGTTGAAGATCTTATGCACTGACACTTACAGTCACCCTCTCTCCTAAGCTTCTGATCATTTTTTACTTGGAAGAATTTCCAAGTAGATAGAGGTCTCACTCCGTCCGGATTAAGGCCATCCAGCTGGGCAAGCTCCTCGCATTAGAGCCATAGGGGTGAGCTTTGGGACTGCCTGGAATCATGGAGAATGATCTATTGCATAGAGTCAACCCATGCATTGGCCAGTTTGTCTGCTACTTTCTTTTCACTTCGCCGAATGTGTGAGGGGGTTAGCGTTACAGAGGGTCTGAGAAGAGCCCGAAAGTTATAAAGAGGGCCAAGGAGGCACCAACTGGGAGTGATTTTCCCTGGATCTCTGCCATTCAGGATTTTTGTTGCCAAGTCTATTATGATTTTGGAGTCTCCTTCAATGATCAGACAAGTGAGGTTTTGATCTAGAGCCCTTTGCACTCCTTTGATGAGACCCCAAATTTCTGCTGAGTTATTGGTGTCGCATTCGATATTTTTTGCAATGAGGCTTTGTGTTTGGCCCAAGCTGTTTCTTATTACCTCTCCATAGCCTAAGTGTCCTGGATTTCCTTTTTATGCACCATCAAAGTTGACCTTATAGACGCCTGGCGGGGGGGAGCCACTTAGAGGGACTGAAGGCTTTTGAAGTTAGGGGGGGATGCTGAGGAGGAGTGGAGTGAGAAAACGAGAAGCCCCAAGAGGTGAGGAGCGAGAGCTCACCTAGGTCAGTGGGGAAGTCTTCCTTGGTCTATAATTGTAGCTGAAGAGTTTCCTGGAGATGCAGGAAGATTGTGTTCCAAAGGAGGGTGGGAGGAGAGGGTTGGGAATGCAATATTCTTTTGTTCCTCTCTTTCCATAGTTGTCAAACTATAAATCCTGGCAAGAGTTTCCAGGTTCTGTTTAGGATAGGAATTTTGAAGGATCTGAAGTCCCAATCCTTGATGGTTCTTATGATGTTGTTATTAACTCGTTTGGTTCTTCTCATGAATTGAGCGGCCTAGTTCTAGATGTTCTCACTGAGTGGATAGTTATTTAGGAGGTGTTGCATGGTTTCTGCCTGGAGATGGAAGAGATGGAAAATCGAGAGGCCGATGAAACCTCGTCTTTGTAGATTGTCCCAGGTTAAGATCTTGTTCTAGACTAGAAGCCATAGGAATGTAGATATTTTGGTCCAGAGTTTTGATTTCCATATTGTTGTCCAGATGCTATCTATCTGTAGATTGTGGAATTTCTCTTGAACAGTGTATCCCTCCTTGAGAGTAAAGCTTCCATGAGGTGTGTATCCCCATCTAAGAATTTCTTGGTCTATGCTTTTTCGGATTCACCTTTGGGTTGTAGCTTGTTGCCAGTGCTACAGGTCACAATCCATAGCCACTTGGAGTTCATGATGAGTAGATTTCCATCTTCGCCAGGGAGAGTTGTTGGGGGTATCTATCCACAAATCTCCTACTTTGAGAGTGGCAAGATCTTGAATCTGATTTTCGTAGGATTGTAGATTTTCTTCCAGTTAAAGGGGTGGCATTTTCTACCAGGAATCCATCCAGAATAGGGCATTCTATCCATTGTGAACTTCCCAGAAAGCATGTTCCTATATGAGTGTCCAATTTTTCCAGGCTGCATTCCAGATGTTGGAGCCCTGAATTTTCTCCTGCATTCTTATAAGTTGACTTTGGTGTGTATTTGGGGCATATTTTCATTTCTAGAGTTTTTCCCAGATCTCTGCTGGTGTTTTGAGCCATCTCCACCAAATTCTTGCTCCCATGGTGCTATTTAATTTTCTAGGGTCTCGGAGGCCCAAACCACCTGAAGAATTGGACTTGCAAACTTTGTCTTAGCTGACTAGGGCCCATTTTTTGTCCGGGTTGTGTCCATGCCATAGAAAGTTTCTTTGCAGGTTCCTTATTTTCTTTATGACTGATTGCGGGGCAGCTAAGGTTGAGAAGAGGTAAGATGGGATAGCTTGGAGGATTGACTTTAAGAAAATGATTATGGCCGGAAGGTTGAGGGAGAGAAAGGTCCAGTTTCTAAGACGGTTGGTGATGGAGAGTAGGAGAGAATCCCAGGAGATATTTTTGGTTGCTAAGTCAGAAAGAGGGAGTCCCAGGTAGAGAGAGGGTAGAGTGCAAACAGGGGTATTCAGAATTTGAGAAATGTGTTGTTAGATTTCCACAGGAGTATTAAAAAAGGAGAGTTGTGATCCGTGATTCCTCCACCAGCTGATTTGGACCGTTGATCCCAAGGAAATCTGGACCGTCGATCTGGTCCCGAAGGGCTCGCAATTTCGAGGATCGGAAGAAGGGGAACCCTCGGCTCTTTGCTATCCCGAGGCGTGAAATCCCGAAATCGGGAGCAACCATCAGTCGTGAAATGCAAACTTGCTATACAATCACAGTGAAGTTCGAGGGAACGAGTTTCGGAAAAACAATGCAAACCACTCCTCCATCAATGCGAAGTGCGAAGTCAAGAAGAGGATCTCAGTCATTGGATGCCAACCATTGAGGACCGTTGATCTGACCCAATGGTTTCGGGGACTTGGACCTCGGGAAACCGCAAGCATTTTTGTGTATGTAGATACCTTCAGCCGCAGACATTTTTGTGTATGTAGATAGGTTTCAGGTCTTTTTGTAAGCCTTGAGTCGAAATTAATATAAGGATCCACTTTTTATTCAAAAAAAAATGTGTTTACTTAAAAAATGAAAGGTCTTTCAATTTTGATCATTGTATTTCCATAATATTATATATTAGTCTTTGATACTACTTTCTTGCTAGGCAACAAAATTTTGACAAAGATTTTTATCTACATTATTGCATCATCAATGAAACATGATTAAGAAATGGAACAATCTTGGTAATCGTGGTGATCTCTTCTTTCTCAACGTTAATCATCATCATCGTCACATTATGTCATTTTGCATTAGGCAAAGATTAAGACTAGCCACTGACTTATCTTCCTTACTTAAAAGTGACATCCATAAATAAAATATAAAAAATGTTAAAAGAATACATCTAAATATTAACATAAACTTGGATTTCACATATTTTCTATTATTTTTGTTTTGAAATTAAAAAAAAGTGATTTTACTCTCACATCTCTACCTCTAAGCTACTTCAAGGGCCAACTCTCTCATAACATTCATTTCCATTTTAAACAAAGTATATATATATATATATATAATAACAATTCTCTAAAGCTTCTATATATCTTACCTATTTTTTCCTAAGTTTTTTTTTATAATGGCTATACTTATGTTTAGAAAGAAATTATATTTATTATGATTTCAAAATACCCAACATTCACATACCTCTATATATAAAAAGTATATATAGATACATAAATATACACCGTTCACATGCATTGGTTTTTAGATTATTTTTCAATCTCTTATGATTTTCAAGGCCAAGGTCTATTTCAATGTGCACATTGATCCTCCGTGCGCAACTTGAATTGAGTCATATCCGAGCAACCACGCGTCATGTGCTCAACCAACAATCTTTGATAGATATTACAGAATTAAGCCAACAAATATAGAAAAATGTTTAATTTCTATTTCTTACGACTTTGGAAACCAAAGTATTATGGTAGTGTGCCCACTCATGCTCCTAGCTTGCGCACAACATACTTTAGCATTAATATAAAAATTGTTTAATTTCCTTCTTGCTCCACTACTTCTACTTTAGGTCAGCTCCATTGTAAGGGAAGAAAATATAAAGGGAATCTTAATTTAATCTCATAAGAGAATTCAATTTTGTTATATGGCGGTATTCAATATGTGGTGGATTGGCATTGAAAATGGATTATATAATACTTGTTTTTATCTTTTTTAAATTTAAGATTGTTAAATGACATTTAAATAGAGAAAATATTGTTCTCGAGGTGTAGCATAGTTTGTGAGGGAGTATGTTATTAAGGAACTTCATGATATTAAGTCATTGGTTTAAAATTTACGGGGACCAAAAATCCAACCACGTTAAGGGTTGGTGTGGCTCATGTAGGGTGCAATCCTTGGAGCAAACAAAAAAAAAAAGATAAAATATTCAACTTTAGGTGGTATATATCTTGATTGAATTGGTTTTGGATTATGATGTAAAATTACTTTTGTTTGGTTAAGAGTTTGTCTTCCTCGGACATAAAGAAACAAGTTAATGACCGAAGACCCTAAGGAGGCATTGGCAAAAGCTAAAATATGCCCCTTACAAACCACCAACAATTTATAAAACCCTAGTCGATTAATATTATAGAAGAAACCAATGACCATCACTAGATCTATGGAGAAGAAACATGCAATTCTTTCTCAGCAAAAGAAAAAAAGTGTCGAAACCTGATTAATAAGATGGGCTAGGTGTTGCATATGCCAACTAATTTCCAAGATATTGTGGATATTGTGTTAAGAACCAAACATCAATATAGCATAGAAAAACCTCATGAAAAGTACTCAACGCCTTGAAAAATAGATAATTTCAGATAATAAGCCTCTTCGAGGGGGCAACCTCCTTTTACCCCACTTAAATGTTCAAGTACAAGATGATTCAAAATGAAAATGTCTCCTTGGTATATATAGGAGACTAG
>ML806062.1:94910-110937 GCA_009831015.1 Picea engelmannii
AGTTTCTCCATTCTTGATTCACCTTCCTTGTGTCCTCATCATGAATTTCATGGGATGCATTTTCACTTTCGGGTGTCTTCTCTGTTACGAAATTTTTCAATACTTCCATGATATCCCATTTTAATCCATCCATCTTAGTATCCAACTTAGCTTCTATTGAATCCACCAACTTAGCTTCCATTGAATCCATCTTAGTATCCAACTTAGCTTCCATTGAATCCATCTTCTTTTGTAGTTCATTTATGTCCCTACGCATTTCTTCACCTTCATCAAGAGTCCAATTAGGATTTTCTGGAGGCTTATTTGGTGTAGAAGGTCCCTTTTTTGGTGGCATGTTGGCCAAGTATCACTTTTGAATCTTGATTTTGAGGCGCTTCTGCTAGACAATATTTATTTTGTTCTATCTCCTAAGTTTTGGCCCTTCTGGGTATGAAAATTTATTTTAGGTAGTTCTATGATATTTCTTCTCTGTAATGCCACAGGTCTGATCAAAATTGGATGTGCCAAGTGGAATTTATTGTAACTTCCTCACAACTTGCCGATTTTTGGCCTTTCCAAGAGATCTCACTTGTATAGCATGCTCCGCACAAAATAATTGATATCAAATTCTGAAACTCACACCCAAAATACTACAGACTATCCACGATCCAATGAAACTAGTCCCACTCAATTTGGATACTCTAGCAAGAAGTTATGATTGTTTTACCTGGAACACCTTCTTGAGACTAGTCAATAGGACTAGTAAGATACCCTATCTTACACAAGGTGTATATACAAATTTAAGATGACCCAAAATATGCACTTTTTACCACAGATACCTTACTAATTTCTGTAAATGGCCTCCAAAGTTCATGGTCTGAAACATTACATAAATTTTTTTATACCGAAAATTCCGCAATGACTCATTTCAGGATGATTCCATAACCCTATCTTGTATAGGCTGTATCTCCAAAAGTATAAGGCCGCAGGAGCTGAATTTTGAGCCCAACGTACCTTGATCCGTCTACTAAATATCCTCCAAGACGTTCCTTCTGAAACATTGTAGAAAAAATGTTATAGCAAAAATTCCACGGTGTCTCAGATGTAACAGTGAAACCCCAAGACCTTGAGCTCTGAAACCATATGTTAAGAACCAAACATCAATATAGCATAGAAAAACCTCAGGAAAAGTACTCAACGCCTTGAAAAAGAGATAATTTCAGATAATAAGCCTCTTCAAGGGGGCAACCTCCTTTTAGCCCACTTAAATGTTCAAGTACAAGATGATTCAAAATGAACATGTCTCCTTAGTATATATAGGAGACTAGGAGGTATAATTATAACTAATGGCCTAAAGCCGACATAAATAAAATAACATTACTAATATAATATGCCCCAATTAAGGGGTAATGAGCCAATATTAGGGCTTAACATATTGATAGATTTCATGGCTTCTATTTTGTAGATGTTTATTAAACCAAATCTACCAATTTGGTATGAGAATGAAATTGTTTTATATTCATTATGCATGTAAGCCTGTAGAGGCAAAGGTGGAATGGAGGTTGGGTCTAATGGTTGTATGTATGATTGGACGCCTACTTTTAGTGGCTATTGTAAATTCTCCCTTGAAGAATAAGAAAATATTGATTATCATTGCCCCGTGGAGGTTTCCCTTACAAGAAGGGTTTTACCACCTAAAATCATTGTGTCAATTATGTGTGTTTTGTTGTGCAATTTGTCTTGATTAATAATCCAATTCCTCTACTTGTTCTTGTTTTTCTTCGGTTGCACAACACTAGGTACCATGAAGACTTGGGGTGCAATAGTTATGAGCAAGTTGACCAAATAGTAAGAAGTTTTTTTCATAAATCCATATAGCAAGAGAATTCACAATTTGATACTCAATTTCTATGCCTCAATAAATAGAATATACATGCATGTATGTATGAGCTACATAAAAATTTGATTGTATTGTATAAAAACCATAACAATTTTTTCTTTAAACTGACTTAGCACAAGAAAAAATGTTAACATTCTATTTTTATTATTGATAAAACATAGGGAAAAATTACTTATAAAAACAATAAAATAAAAATAGAGAACACTTACTTATAAAAACAATAAAATAAAAATAGAGAACAATTACTTATAAAAACAATAAAATAATAAAAAATATAATATATTAAGGAATTTTTTTTATTGCTAAGATATATATTAATAAATAAAATACTTATTAAAAAAATAAAAGATAAAAAGTAAAACATGAAAAATATTAATAAAAAAAATATTTATAGAAACAATAAAAAGTAAAACAAAAAGTAAAACATATTGATGAAAGTTTGTAATCATATGAAATTTTGCAACCATAAAAACAATGAAAAGTAGAACATATTAAAAAAAAATTTTTTACATTTTATTTCAAAAAATATGAAATAATTTTCATTTCAAATTTGACAAATTATTTTTTATTTTATTTTTCATTTGCATGAAAAATAATTTAAAACCCTTCAATGAAAAGCTAAAAACCTCTTGAAGGGCAACTAAAATCTCATTTTTGATCCCTATTCCCAATACTAATTTACAATTAAAAATTAAATTTTGATAAGTTTTACGGATGTAAATAAAAAAAAAATCTTAAGTGAAGGTGGTTATCATGGATCAAAATTGAAGTCCTTATCGTTCATATTATATTACTGTAACAACTAAAAATATTGTGAACATATGGAATCTTTTCCATTAAAAACCTATTTGGACATTTCCAATAAATGTACGCCTATAAACTTAATAACGGCTCTTGCCCCTAAGACGAGGTTTGTGCTGGTTGGGTTTAATTACTCCGGCTATACTTAGTGTTTGATGCCCTGTTTTAACGCCAAATGGACAGACTGCATACATAATCGCACTCTCAACAAACAACGCCCAGTCGTCTGTTGCGTCGAGCCGCAATTGAGCAGCGTATACATCATGAAAGTCAAAATTGAGATTTTACCATTACAACACTTCTTAATACATACTTGATTTCATCTAAAATAAATTGCAAGCAATTTATTAATGGATTGAAATTATGTGATGTCATTTCATCTAAATAGACCATTAAAATATATTTAAATAAAGAGATAAAAAAATTAAATATATCTATTAATATATTTAAATAGATAATTAAAATGTAAACCTTTACTTTAATTTTGTACAAATTATTTGTACTACAAAGTAAAAGAATATATATATATATATGATTATAAAAATCCTTAAAACTAAATAGTAAAACATTAAAATTTAAATAATTTTTAAAAGTTTTTATTATTCAATTTTAAACAATTTACCAAATATATCTCATCACCTCTCCCAACCTTCCAAAATAAAGCGCTGACAGGCTCACGATGAAGGTAATACGCTCTTTTTAAACAATTGACCTTTACAACCCTACAAAGACTTCATTTAGTTTGAATTTCTAACTGCCTCGAACCCCAACGGACGGGAACCTTTCCGCCTACATGCTTAACCCTAATATTATTTAAAAACCATAAAAGCTAAATTATTAATTATGTGACACGTATTTCATCCATAATTAGCACTGCCACCTCTTTTAGGCCGACTTTCCTTTACGAATAAAAAATACATTGAAAAGCTAGGTGTCAGATAAGCTACCTTTCTCGTTTTTGGTGCCACTTAACAATAAAAAAATACATTGAAAAGCTAGGTGTCAGATAAGCCATGGTAATCACCACACAACGAGTTTCTCTTATTAAAAAAACAGCATTAAATAAGATTCTCCTTATAGTTTAATCCTCCCATACAATGGAACTCAACGAAGATTGGGAATTTGTGGCCCAAATGCAGAAGCTGCCGAGCAAGAAGGAAATTAAACCTTTTTCTATATTAATTCTGAAAGTAGGTGTCGAATATTTTAAAAAGAAAGTTAGTTGAGTGGTTGTTTGGATATGAGTACTTTGATACCTTTATTTCATATATTTAGTCAAATCTACGTTGTTGGGATTTGATAAGGGAACAATAAAAAGGGTTGTGCAGCATTCAATACATGGAAGACATTGAATTAAGAATTGAGTCACTACATGATGTTTAATGTTTCCTTGCCACTAATATTTATGAATTGAATCACTACATGATGTTTAATATTTGACATTGAATTAAGAATTGAGTCACTACATGATGTTTAATGTTTCCTTGCCACTAATATTTATGAATTGAATCACTACATGATGTTTAATATTTCCTTGTCACTAATATTTATGGGTAGATTTCCATGGTTGGGATGGGAGAGCATGTTAATATTATTAGGTAATACTTAATTGTGTTGGTAAATCTTATTCTTTTGAGCTAGAGGTGTGAATTTTAATCACGTTTTTTTCAAATTAAAAATCATAAGAGATTGAAAAAAATAATCCCTTGGTTTGTCTTTTAGTTTTATTTATTATATAAATATATCTAACATAACTATATTTAACAATAATTGGAAAGGTTAATCAAATCTTGTTCCTATTAAGTTATTTGAGGATCCAATACTTTCAAACGTATATGTTTAACTCTTATTATTGTTTAAAAAATGTTAACTAATTTTTCATGATGTAGCATGCTAACTAATGTTGAAAAATTGTTAACTAATGTTAACTAATTTTTTATGATGTAACTTGTGGATCGGTTTTAATCAGTTTGTCTAATTATCTATAAGATCTTATATAACTAGCATACCTGTAGAGGTGTAGAGAAGCAATACACTAGAGTACAGTGTGTATGTGAGGAGAGAATGGTTGTATGTCTGTGTTGGCTATTGTAATTCTCCTTTGAATAATAAGAATATTGATTATCATTGCCCGTGGTTTTGTCCCATATTGAATTTTCACGTAAATCACTTTGTTAAATTGTACGAATATTGTTTGTTATGCTTTGTTTATACTTCTGTTTCTTAACAAGTGGTATCAAAGAGAAGAGTTGAAGAAAATCACATCTTGAGAAGAAGAGAATTCCGATCACATCTTGAGAAGAAGAGAATTCCGATCGTTGAAAATCAATGCACAAAGAAGGAAGACTCGATCGAATCAGTTCACAAAGAAGGAAGAGCCGACGAGTTCATTTGTGCACAGAGGAAGAAAGAGGAGAGCACCTTTGTCCATGAGGAAACCTGTATTGGTTAAATCCAGAGCCAAGGTTTTGGGTATTTGTTGGTTATTGAGCAGAAGAGGAGACGAGGGTTTTTTTGAGCAAGAAGAGGCCACATAGGTAGAACAACACTGAACTCTGGAAGTTGAGATTATTCCTCGTTCGAGATAGCCGTCACGCAGAGGAAGAGAAGTCAGGTTTGTTAAAGGAGTCACACGATTCTGTTGTTTTTTGCATGGAGGTAAACTCTACTGGAGGCTCTAAGGTGAGGGAAAATTTCGCGTGAGTGTAGGCAGTTGGGACTACCAAGGTTAAAATCTTGTGCAACTATTTTTTCTTGGGAAACAGTGGAGGTGCGATAACTAATCATAATCGTTGAAGAGGAACAATAACAGTTTGGAAAAGGTATGAAAGAAGGCTTTCGTTTAATTATGCACATGATATACATTATAAGAGGATCAACCTTATAAGCACAAGACATGTTATGTGAAAGGGGACCTTTTTAATTCTGAACATGAGGTATGAAGGAACGATTTCTTTAAACTTTGTGATATCGCATTTAAATAAAAGGGTGGATGCTTTACATTTTTTTTGGTTTGTGGTAAAAGGTTTTAAGTATATATATATTAAATATTTATTTTGTTTTACATTTTTAGTTAGGGGTTCAATCTTTTCATATTAAAATTTTTGGTTTTATAAGTTGTAGTTTTTTGGGAGGTGTGTGTTAATGGAAAAAGTGCAAAGTTCAAAGTTTGAAGTGGAGAAATTTAATGGAAAAAATAACTTTGAGTTATGAAACCTCAAGATGTGGAATCTACATCTACTCGTACAACAAGGTAACAACGGTGATGGTTGAGTCACCCTGAAGAAAAAAATATATATTTACCTTGGAGTTGTAAAAATCATTGATTGCATATAAATGAGCATACATTTGTAAGACCTAGATAGGCATGTGTACCCCTGGTTTATTGGGTCACCTATGAAAAGTCTAGACATATATTTAGGTAGATTGAATATGTGGGGGGGCAGGGGGCGGCATGTATGTTGGGTTAACCTTGACTCAATGAAAGAACACGTAGTTTTTAGGGTCCATGTTTTTTGGGTAGCCAATGGTTTGTGTACATGGATTGCATGTAATGAACCCTATAAAAGGCTTGGTGAACTCCATTGTAAATGAGCCTAGAGGTAAGCAGTGAAGGCTTAACTGGCCGAGTTGGTCGGATTGGGTCAAGGGAATGTTCATGTTAAGGTGGAGCATTGAGACTCCAGTGTGAAGTGATCCAGATTTATGAGCAGAATGAAATGAAACCACAGGTTTAAAATGTTAACACAGAGACACAATGAACAATAACAGAGATACAATAAAACTTGACTTCTATTAAATAAGAAATATGCTGAAAACTGTAAAATGAAGACTGAAAACAAGCTTGTTAGAATGGTGGCAACCTATCTCTGAGAAGAGATGTGACGGCTATGATCATTTGCGAGAAGATGAGTACAATGAGGCTCTAAAATCCTTTTTACAATAAATATGAATGTCAAAACCCTAGACATACAAAAACCTAACCCTAGGAGATGAAGCGCCAAAATTCATGTGGGCTCCATTGGGGTAAGATAGTACATTAACTTCCCGGGGTCATAACTTTTGCATACGATCTTCGTTTAGGGCAGTGAAGGCTTACCTGGCCGAGTTGGTCGGATTGGGTCAAGGGAATGTTAATGTTAAGGTGGAGCATTGAGACTCCAGTGTGAAGTGATCCAGATTTATGAGTGGAACGAAATGAAACCACAGGTTTAAAATGTTAACACAGAGACACAATGAACAATAACAGAGATACAATAAAACTTGACTTCTATTAAATAAGAAATATGCTAAAAAATGTAAAATGAAGACTGAAAACAAGCTTGTTAGAATGGTGGCAGCTTATCTCTGAGAAGAGATGTGACAGCTATGATCATTTGCGAGAAGATGAGTACAATGAGGCTCTAAAAGCCTTTTTACAATAAAGATGAATGTCAAAACCCTAGACATCCAAAAACCTAACCCTGGGAGATGAAGCGCCAAAATTCATGTGGGCTCCATTGGGGTAAGTTAGTACATTAACTTCGTGGGGTCATAACTTTTGCATACAATCTTCGTTTAGGGCACACGATAACTCATTGGAAAGGTATTGATAAGGTGATTCATTTAGGGGGGTCAATGAAAGCCTTTGGCTATTAATTGAGGTGCCCGATCGTGAAAAAATGTCATTTAGGCCCTCAAATTGGCCCTTGAAGTTAAAAACTGCTCAAAATAGAAAATTGCCAAAATTGCCAGAAAATTGTTTTGACCCTGTTGGAAAAGGTGGGTGGCCACCAATATCCACCTGGATCAATCCTCCATTTCATTGATTTCCCCCATTAGATGAGAATTTTTTGTTGAATTTTTCCCTAGATGAGCCACTTGCCTTGGTGTAGGAGTTACCTTGCTTTAACAATCTGATAAAGTTGGATCCTCTGCTGGCGAGTTCCCTTGACATGTGTGCCCACGATCTGATTAGTGGATTCATTTTATATGCAGTCAGGGTTGAGATATGTTTGTTTCAACTATTCTTCTATCTTCGAGGTGTCCAATAATGGTGGAAAATAAGGCCGAAGGAGGTCCACATTGAACACTAGGTGAAATCCAAGGAAGGGGGGAAGTTTGAGCTCAAAATCATTGTCAGCCACAACCTTGGTAATGGTGTAAGGCCCATAACAGAGTTGAAAAATCTTCTGATGAGGCCCTATAACACGTTCTTTATGAAAGTGCAACCAAACTTTGTCTCCCACCCGAACCTGGTGTGGCGCCTGGTGTTGATCATGGTGTTGATTGTACTTGGCATTGGACTTCTGTAAAATATCCTGAACCTATTCGCGGATGTGTTGGATCTGCTCAATGAACCGGGTGGCTTTGTCAACTGCAGTTGGAGTATGTGACAAGTCTGCCTAGGTGGTCGTAGGGGGTAGTGCAACATCCATGGGACCCAATGGTTGAAATCCCAACCCCACTTGAAAGGGGCTATGGTCAGTTGAGATATGTATGGCTCTGTTGTAGTTGTGTTGAACATAGGGAAGACTTTCATCCCAGGTGTGAGGGTGCTTGGAATTGTACATGCGCAGGATGTGCACAATCATCTGGTTGACGACCTCAGACTGGCCATCCATTTGGGGGTGGAAAGCAGTGGACTTGGTGAGCTTGGTGTTTAGCACTGACTAGAGGCTCGACCAAAATGTGCTAAGAAACTGGTTGTCCCGATCTGATATAATGTTTTGTGGGATCCCAAAGTTTGGCCACACTCATTCAAAGAAAATCTTGGTAGTTTCCTCTGTCGTGATGCTCTTCTTGTGGGCGATCAAAATCGTCATCATGGAAAATCGATAAACAACCACAAAAACACAATCATTTCCCCTCCTGGTGGAAGGGAGTCCCGACATGTATTCCATTGAGATGGATTCTCAGGTCCTGCCAAGAGTAGGCATAAGAGTGTACATGCCTTGTTTCTCGATGGTCAGTTTGGCAATAACGCAGGCAGTGTAGGACCAGATATACTTGCTGACATCATGTTGAAGTTTCGGTCGATAGAAATGTCGTTGCAACATTGTCACTGTCTTTTCCACACCGAAGTGTCTTTCCACCTGACTGTAGTGGGCTTCCAAAATTAGCTTCGCTCGCACGCTTGATGGAACAGAGAGAAGGCCCAGATGGCACAAAAACCCTTCCTAAATATGCAATTTATTGACAGTTGTGTTGGCTCCCAACATCTGGTAGCTGTTGGAGAAGTTAGGATCTGTCTCATAGAGGTGGTTCCACATGGAGGTCTCATGGCCACAAGATTCTATCACTATGGTGAGTACCACGACTGGAGGTTGGTTGAGGAAATCAACGACTCAGTTGGTACTTCCATTTTTATACTTGATGTTGAGGTGGAACTACTGCAAATATCTGGACCACTTTTGATGGTGATCATTCTGCAATTTTCTATGTGTTTACATGAACTGCAGTAGCTTATGATTAGTGTGGATGATTGTCTCCTTCCCGAGAATGTGATGCCTCCACTGGAAACAGGCTTGCACAGTGGATTACATTTATTTTTCATAAGTAGGATACTTACGGACGACATATTATAGTGTCTCGCTATGATAGGCCATGGGGTGGTCGTGCTGAGTGAGGACTGCACCCACAATATATTCTAAAGCATATGTCTCGATCTCAAACGGATGTTTCAGGTCAAGTAATGAGAGCACTAGTGTTGAAAACAAGTGTTTATTCATATCATCAAATGCTTTCTATTGGGACAGGCCCCACACAAATGTTTCCTTACCGCCACCTTTGGTTATTTTACTAAGGGCCCATGCAATATGGGAGAATTCCAACACGAAACTGTGATAGAAATTGGCAAGGCCTAAGATGCTCTGAATCTTAGTAAGCATGGTTGGGGTTGTCCAGTCACAGATGACTTGGATCTTGGTTGAATCAACATGCACACCATGTGCATCAACATTGTATCCTAGGTACTAGATCCTATCCATGTTGAAGGATCATTTTTCCAAGTTGGCATATAGCTTGTGTTAGCGCAGAGTATGTAGAACCTATTGAATATGTTGCAAGTGTTATTCCCAAGTCTTGTTGTAGATGAGGGTTTCATATAGATACAACACCACAAAAGAATTAGTGAAAGGAGGTAGGATATCGTCCATCAACCTCATGAAAAATTTTGGGGCATTTGTCAAACCAAAAAGCATGACCAACCATTCAAAAAGACATTTTTTTACTTGAAGGCAGTTTTCCATACATCTGTTTGTTCTATTGGAACTTGATGGTAGCCAGACTTCAAATCAATCTTACTGAAGTATTTTTCCCCATTGAGTGTATCAAGAAGATCGTTGATTCAGCGAATCATGTATTGATTCCTGGCTGTGACTTTGTTTAGGGCCCGATAATCAATGCAGAGTCCTCATGTCTCGTCTTTCTTCTGCACCAACATGATTGGGCTTCCATAGGGTGATGAGCTAGGTCATATGTGCCCCTTATGGAGAATTTATTGGATCTGACACTTGATCTCCTCATTTTCTAGTAGAGAGAGGCGATAGAATGGCCCATTTGGTAGCAGTGCGTCAGGGGTCAGATCAATGGGATTCTTGACCTGAAAGCGCAAAAGTACTCCAATAGGTGATGAGAATATGTCTTTGTATTCTTCCACTACCTTATCCACTTGATTATGCTACATGGAGAGGCCACTCAGAGAGGCCATGGATGTGGTTGCAACCTTTCACTCACTTTGAGAGAGAATCACGAAGAATACAAACTTCATGGTCTGAGAAATGACCTTCCTGCATTGCTTGGAAAAGATTAAGGAAATAACATTAGGTGGGACTACCTCGAGTATCCTGTACAATTTCCTGTTCAAAGTAATAATAACACTGCGAGACCAAGACTCATATACAACATGATATTTCCATAAGTAAGGTTGTCCTAAAAGAATATTACAAACTTCAAGGGGATCAACATCACACAATACCTCATCTTTGAATGACTTGATGTCGTACAACAGGTGACATGGTTGGTTGACGCAAAGATCGCTTCCTTGACGGAGCCATTTGATGGTATAGGGATGCGGGTGCGACGTTGTCGGCATGGCTAGCTGCTTGAAAACCTCTAATGAGATGAATTTATTCTGGCTACTGCTATCAATGATGAATTGTAATGGAGTGCCTTTCACCCACATCTATGTATGAAATAGGTGCTTGCCTTCCTCTGTCTCATCATTTTCGCTGGGCTGGATCTTAGTGGTACCAATGGTGGCACTGGGTTCTGTGTCAATGATCCATCTCCCCTTCTCTAGTTCTGACTCATAGTTGGAACCTACATCTGATTCAGAGGATTTTACTTCATCCCCTAATGACTTCTTTGAGAAGAAATCAACAGTGTTATGCCAGGGGATCTTATGGAAGTCACACCACTTCTCGATATATTTCTTCGTCTTCCTATTGTCCTTCTTTTCTTGCATCTTGGACTAGTTTTCATGAGGTTGCCCATATTTTCTATGCCCTTTTTTCTACAGGTTAGGGTTTCCCTTGCCCTTCTTTTGCTGTGAGGGGTTCCCAGAACCAAACTGTCGTGTCTTTTGTTAAATCTTTTGTTTGATGACATATCGATAGGTTGTGCTTAACAACGATATGTCCAAAAACTTAATTTATGTCTAGATGTATCTATGCAGACCGCCACGGTAATTGAGCACCAAATGTCACTAGAATATTTGATACCCAACTTGGTGCATAGGGTATGGAAGACATTGGTGAGATTTGGAACTGTTTGGTCTCTTTTGTGTTGCAGTGTGGTCCATCTTGTATACAAGTTGTCATAACTTCCAACAGGGTAGTATTGTTTCTTAAAAGAATCCCTGAAGGAATCCCAACTAGGTGAAAATGAAAATAATGTGGATCCTTCTGTTTCATTTTTTGTACAGAAATTCTCCTTCCAATCTTTGACATGTGGGATGACCTTGAAAAACATAAATATAATATTTTCTCTATCGGAAAAGTTGTGGACTGAAAAATACCCTTATAGAAGGTTTAACCATTTATCTACAACATATGAATCTATTTGACCTTCAAATATAGGAATATCAAAATTGATCTGTACCATGAAGGGGGTGGCATTTCCACTTGAGGTGGATGTGTCACTTGTCACTAGCCGTCGAAGGATTTGTGTGAAGCTGTCCATCATCTCGTTCCTTTGTCGCTCAAGGGCTTCCTTGAGCAACATTTTGAAAGGATCTCATGTCTCATCTTCCTTATTCTCGCCCTTTATGGGAATTTTCTTGGGTGTGTGAGAGAAGTTGTCCTCAAGAGAAACAAGCTCGACACCCAACTCTCTATACCCTAACAGTGTCGAGGACTTGCATTAAAAAATGGCAAGGAGCAGACCGCTCTGATACCATTGATCTAGATTTATTAGCAGAACAAAATGAAACCACATGTTTATAATGTTAACATAGAGACATAGTGAACAATAACATAGATACATTAAAACTTGACTTCTATTAAATAAGAAATATGTTGAAAAATTTAAAATGCAAACTGAAAACAAGCTTGCTATAATGGTGGCATCTTATCTCTGAGAAGAGATGTGACGACTATGCTCATTCGAAAGAAGATGATTACAATAAGGCTATGAAGGCCTTTCTACAATAAATAATAATTCCAAAACCCTAGACATCCAAAAACCTAACCCTAGGAGATGAAGTGCCAAAATTCATGTGGGCTCTGTTGGGGTAAGTTAGTACATTAACTTCCCGGGGTCATAACTTTTGCATACGATCTTCGTTTAGGGCACACGATAGCTTGTTGGAAAGGCATTGATGAAGATATTAGTTTAAGGGGATCAATAATAGATTTCATCTATCATTGAGGTTCCAAATCGTGAAAAAATTTCGTTTAGACCCTCAAACCAGCCCCATAAGTTAAAAATTGCTAAAAATAGTAAATTACCAAAATTGTCAGAAAACTTTTTTGAGCCAGTTGGAAAAGGGGGGTGGTCACCGATATCCACCTAGATCATGAACTCCCTGTAGGTGAGTGATAAAGGTTCACTTGGGTTGTCTTGGACATATTTGGTAAAAGTTGTTTGAATGAAAAAGTTTGAGGTGGAACATTGTGTCCAGGTTAGAAAGGTGGGTCTATAGAAAGGTTGATGTGTTTTAGAGATGTAGTGAAATGAACATTAGTAGGTCAATCAAGTGTTTGTGAATATATGATGAAAGTAGGTTCATATCCATGGAACTTGGAAATTATTGCAAGGAAGTTGGGATCGAAGGGGCATGTTCAGTAATGCCAAGTTGAAGCAATAGTTGTCGGAAGAAGCAGTTGTGTTATCTGGTAACTCAGTTACCATCAGTTGCAAAAGACTAGAATATTCTGCAAGAGGCATGAACAAGTAATCTGGTGATTACTCAAATGTGAAATTATTTGGTTGTGATGCTTATGTTTTTATCAACATTCTAAGTAAGACCCAGATCAAACAGGTATATCTTTGATATGGTGATGATGTTAAGGGATGTAGAATGTGGGATCCTACTGCTCACATAATCATCATGGTCAAATATGCAGTGTTTGATGAATCTCCTTTTATAAAATCAAACATAGTAAAATATGAAAGGTCCAAAGCATGACTGGTAGCAGAAGGGAATTTGGAAGGTATTGATTTCCATGAAAGTTTCTCACCGGTTGTTAAAATTTTACTTCTATTCATGTTGTGTTAGAACTAGTTGTGTTACTTGATCTTGAGTTAGTGCAACTAGATGTTAAAATCGTTTTACATGGGGTTTTTTGGAAAAGGGGATGTATATGGAACAACCAAAAAGGTTAGTTCAGAATTGCAACAAAAGATTTGTTTGAAAACTCATGAATCATTGTATGGCCTTAAGCATGCCAGGAAAATAGTACAAGATGTTTGATTCCTTCACGGTGAGCCAAATTTTACAAGAAGTGAGTAAAATTGTTGTGTTTATGGTAAATTTATTATCTTGGCATTAAAGGTTATGCTTGTTACAAGAACAAGCATGTATGAAATCAATAGGTTGGCCCAGTTGGTTAGGAAATTTGATATGAAGGATCTAGGAGAAGGAAAACAAATCTTGGGCATGGAAATACACAGAGACATGAGATATGGTAAGATTGGTTATCACAACAGAAGTATGTGGTGAATATACTCAGGAAATTCGGTATGACTTATGTGAAATTGGTAAAATCCCTTTGAATTTCCATTGTAATTTTTCTTCAAGTTTATGTCCTAACAAATGAAGAAAAAAAGGGATATATGTCTTGAGTATCGTATGTCAGTAAGAAGTTTTATGATTGCAATGGGAAATGGTCAGCATTTCATATGCAACTGGTGTTGTCAGTAGACACATGGAAAAACCAGGTGAAAAGCATGAAAATGGGTGTTTCAAACGTAGAAGCACAAGTATCACCTACAATGGTTGCAATGATTTAGTATGTGGTTGTGATTCATGATATTTGGACAAGAGAAGAACTACCTCAACTTATGTCTTGCAAGAAGGAAATTATCTATTGGGTAAGTTTGGACAGGCACATGATGATGTGTTTTTTGGTGGTCAAAATGTTGTGCATTTGACTAACAGTCCAGCATATCAAAATGAGACAATTGCATCAGTTTATAAGACAGGTTATTGATGGAGGAAGAATGGTCTATAATGGAGCAAATCGTGTAGACATGTTCTCATAACAATAATGCTAGAGAAGTTTTGGAGTTGCGATGTTGTTTGGATTCTCTCGGCTTCCATAAAAGGTGATGAATTAATTCAGGCATGATATATTAGGTAAATTGTTGCCAAGGTAGAGATTGTTGAAAAAGTGCCAACTAATTTCCCATGAGGTAGCATGCACATCAACTAAATTTAGAATGTGGATGAATGCACTCTTCAGTGAACATGTTTTCTAACTAGTGGATCGGTTTGTAATTAGTTCATCTAACTATCTATCAAATCCTATATAACTAGCATACCCATAGAGGTGTGGAGAAGCAATAAACTGGAGTGTAGTGTCTATGTGAGGAGAGGATTGTTATATGCCTGTTTTGGCTATTGCAATTCTCCCTTGAATAATAAGAATACGAATTATCATTTCTCTGTGGTTTTTCCCATATTGGGTTTCCACATAAATCACCATGTTAAATTGTGTGATTGTTATTCTCAGTTTTTTACTTGTTTATGCATGGTTTATGCTTCTGTGGCCTAATAATTATAATTCTTGACTATTGTAAACACACTTTTGTATAAATAACAATGATGGGATAAAGATTATTTATGATCCATTATATGAGTTAATGATGTCACAGCCCGCGGTCACTTGGGGGCGATAGAAAGAACTGCGCAAAGGGCTGAAGTGCCGGGTTTAGCTACAGAAGGGATCACCGCGTCCTCCAGAGACCAGTTCATATCGACCTCGATCTTGGTCCTCGCTAAAAATAAATGAAGGTGGATGGAGGTAGTTGAAACCTCAGCTCGAGCCATAAATGGAAGGTATGGGAGGCCTGGAGCAATTAGCCCGTGGTACCCTTGCGGGAAGGTCCCCCCTGCAAGAGCCATGCTAAGTTAAGGTGGCATCTAACAAAGGAGTTCAGGCCAGATTTGACTGAGGAGACACCACACCTTGAAAGTCCTAAGACGCCTCTGCTGGGGAAAAGGGGAAGAGTACATGTAGGCATTTTTTCCATTTTTGTAAGCATGGATGGTAGAGCGGAGCTCCCGATTGTAATGTTTTAACAGACACTATAGTTCTCTGGTTATGCATCTGTATGTAAGATTTCTTGTTTAATGACAGACAGTCTTTCTTATTCCATCTGATTTTCATCTTATGCTGAGAGAGTTCGTGAACGAATGATTCGTGCGAATTATTGCAATCATGTTATGATAAAGGATTTATTGTTGCATTGTTGTATTCTCCAGTGTTTTGCATTTGAATGTAAGAAGATATTGCATTTAGATGCCTTCTCCTACAGTCTATTAGAAGCCTGATGTTTATAACAGACCCTTGCACTCCTCTTATACAAGTCTTCCCCTTAATCACCCTTACTACAACTCACTGTCTGGAGTATGTCTAAGACCTCACTTGCCCATGCATGCCTGGCCTAGTTTCGGAGTTGAAACAATATCGTGCAAGTTTACTTCCATTCGATCACCCCTTTCATACACAATCGTGACATAAACTGATTGGTGTCGGGCTCTGCTCCCGCTGCAATCCAGGAGTGACTTCCGTCGCCAACATTTCTGGCACCGTTGCCGGGGATGAAGTTGAAAATTTTCCCCGGGATTGAACGACAACGATTAACTGATTCTGAAGGTGCATCAGATATAAGAATTATCAATATTGCTACTGTGAACCTGGC
>ML806062.1:115170-125172 GCA_009831015.1 Picea engelmannii
TTGGAGCTTGCATGGAGAGGTTATCCATGGAGGTTTAGCCTTCATTTTTCAGAGGGAGCACTTTGCTTGGAGGAGGGGCGCATCTTGAGGAGGAGGGGCGCATTTATTATCCTTCAGTTGCTCACTGGGAGAGGAGGACTTGTTAGATCAGGATGAGATCTGATGCATTGGGAGAGGAGAGCTTGGGCGCTAGTTTTTGTGGAGAGAGACTTTCAGTTTCAGGCTCAGTTTATTTACTGTGATCATTTCTTCTTGGAGGAGGGCGCATGAGTTGAGAGGACTGACATCTACCTGGTAGCAGATCTGCTTGGAGGATTCGAGCTCTGACAGTTTCTATGGAGAGGCAGCATAGGATAGGACATTCCTATGGAGGGATTTCTTCATTAGGCAATAGATGAGCTTGGGCGCCTCAGTTCAGTACAAAGGGAAACAAAGGGAGAGGGCACACCACAGTTTGGGCACTTCTCTTTCTGGTTCTTGTTGCAAGGCTCGTGAGGAGATTGCTATGTATACAGGTTCCATTGTATTTCATTACTTGTTGTATCTCTTGATTTAATCACAATTATATAGACATATATCCCAAACTGGTTTTCCCCGGGGGGGTTTTATCTAGGGTCATGTTGACCAAAAATACCTGTGTCAAATTTATGCATGTTTAGAAGTGTAGAATAGCATTTTAAAGTTCAAGATCTAGAGGTAGTGTTATGTGTTTTAAGTTATATTGCATGTGCTAACATTGAGATAAGAAAACACTTGCAAGGGCACCTTAAAAGAGCACTTAACCTATAAAACATTGAGCAGAACGTGGGATGACTGTTTGTTGTCCTAAAACAGCAAAAGAAGACAGCCATACAGTTGAAACTTAGAGCCATACTAAAGTCAAGGACAGACCTTAGATGGCATCCTCATAGGACCTCAGAATTTCTACAAAAACAAGTCGTTGGATGAGGAGATTGAGGATGACAGATCAACAAGGAAGAAGGACTCAACAAGCAGAAAAAACCACCATTGGATGCTTTGGAGCACCGCGTGAGAAGGAAGGAAAGACAGAATAGTGAAGCCATGAAAACGCGGGTCAAATTTACCTAGGGTTTCAAACACCTAGGGTTTTGGTATCTAGGGTTTTGACACCTAGATTTCGGCCTAAGGACGTCGGTGAGTAATTGTAATGTATAAATAAAGGTCAAAAGGACCTAGGTTGGCTGGGTACGATATTGTTGTCGATCTAGTTGTATTGTTGGTATGAGTGATTATGGTTGTGTGAGAGAGAAGTGCTAAGTGTGAGAGCCTTCTGGTACTGTAAGACCTTCAGCTGGGTGATAAGTTCAAGCCCTGTAGCTGGGTTCACAGGAAGGGGAGAGTCAGAGAGGAGAAGAAAGAAGATTTGCTAGCTAAGAGCACAGACAAGAACTATATGCTCATCTTAATATATCCTAAAGCACAGTTTTGTGGACGTAGCCCTAGAGAGAGGGTGAACCACGTATATTTGTCTTGTGTGTGTGATTGATGCTGTGTTTTTTTCCCTTGATATACTGTTATTGCATTGCTGTGGTAGATCTGATAGATGTGTGGAATAGGTCTAAGGTGATAAGTGATTTATGGATATTGTACTGTTCTGTATTAGATCCACTTGATATTACCCTGGTTGTAGACATTTTTGTCCTACAACCCCCTCATAGCTACCTCGGGTGAGACTGCATCTGCTTTGCAGGTGTTGCTGAAAGGGCCAGTAGTTAGGGCTTGTTGGTGCGCTCTTGGAGCTAAACCTTGGGTCTGCCCCTGTGCCAACAGTGCATTTGCAAACATCTCGTCTCAATCATAACCTTTTCAACATTTAGTGTTAGAACTTTAACAAAGTGCATTTCACTACCTTCATGTAACACTCTAACTTATGCTTATCATACTTAATCTTGGGATCATTACATAATCTCCAATGTGTCAATCACCAACTTTTCAACATTTAGTGTTATAACTTTAACAAAGTGCATTTCACTACCTTCATGTAACGCTCGTACTTATGCTTATCATACTTAATCTTGGAATCATTGCATAATCTCCAATGTGTCAATCACCTAACTCCAACACTTGGATTAAATTGGTACTGATTTAGTTGATGACACAACATTATACCTTGGAAACAAAACAATAAGCGACACTAATGATAAATTACAAATTAGAGGATTGGATATTTTATTAGTTGGGTGAACAAAACAATAATCAAAATTAATGACAAATTACAAATTAGAGGATTGGATAATTGATTAGTTGAGTGATTAAATTTGACAAGGTCAATCTAGACAATGTGTACTAGTAATAAATTCTCACTAGTGCATTCTCACTAAATGTGCACTAGCTGACTAAATTAGTTCTTGTACATTAGTTCCCTCATTGATAATGCCTAAATTTTAATTTCTAGGATTCACTTTTTAGTAATGATGATCTTACCATTCAATATATATATGTATTATTATTTTTAAAATAAAGTATTATAAATATTGAATTATTTTTCTTAGACTTATGCACTTCTAGTTGCATGATTACGATGATGTTCTAGTTGCATGATTACGATGACGGGTTAAATTTGATGGGTATTTATCCATTTTTGGTGGCAACTTTAAATTCTACACGTCAAAGTCAATCATGATGTTTACCTAATTTTTAAAACGGAACCGTAAAATTGACGGGTGATATATATATATATATATATATATATATATATATATATATATAACTCTCATATTTATATATGACTATGAGATTTGAGATAAGAAATTGTAAGCATTTCCAAATAGGATTTCAGAAATAAATAAATAAAGCACCAAGCTTAAAGGTTGAGAATAACATCATGCAAATTGTAGGTTGAGAATCACATCATGCAAATTGCAATCCAAGACTGCACATTGAACATAAAATACCAAAATTTGGGGAAATAACACTTAGATTGAAGGGTCTTTTTATTATCCAATAAATAATAGAAGTAACATTTCTTGTTTGTATGGGTGAAATAGAGATTTTTTGTTTGATTTTGAGATTTTTTTATGTATTTTATTTAGTGTTGGCAGTAGAGGATATTGAATCATGAAGGTAAAACAAACCATCATTAAAAGGTAAGACAAGAGAACTTTTCCTAATTGTTGAAGGTTTTAAATGGAAATTACCTGGAAACACATGCTCTATGACCTACTTTGGGAGATTCACCACACATAACTCTTCATTGTTGTGACCATTGGCCAAGCTACATTTTCTCGTTGGGCATTTAAATCTACAAAGGTACATTTAAGTCTACAAAGGTACTAGAGAATTGTTCTTATAATAGAATCATGCATGTTTGAGTATATGTTCGTTACATGCAACACGTTCTGCAATGCTTGTTTTTATTAATTTCCATTGTTAGTGGGTTTTGAAACTTCTTCATAGTTTGGATGTGCCCTTTGGCATCTCCTCTTTCACAACAAAAATTGCTCTTTCATTCACAACAAAAATTAAGAGAAACACATATAATACATAATATTTAAATGACAGAAAAACATAAATACAAAACATCATAGGAAAGACATTTTTAAAAAAAAATCGTCATTAAAAATTCTCTTAAAACCGTCAAATTTATACCCTGATTACGATTGTCATTGGTTTGTTATTACATTATTATTCACACTTATATGTGTTTAATTAAGTAATAACACTTTGTAGTTTATTGATTTAATTTATAACATTTGTAAATTAACCATTCCGTACATAGTGACTTGTTTTCACACTTCATTGATTAAAAATAGGGTTGCAATTGTACATTGTTAATTCCATAATAAAAACCCAAGTTGTATGTTGAATCTTTTGTGCCCATCTTGATCCCTTATCAATTTTTATTAAAGTTGCTCACAAACTTTGGTATTATTCATAAGAAAGTTCTATTTGGTTAAAATATCCATTCTTATTTTTTAATATAGATATTTATCAATTTATATAAATTATTAAATATTTTTTGTATAGTAAAGTTAAATTTTAGAGGTTAAGTTTAGTTAGTTGGTTAATTTCTTTTTTCAAAAATAAATTGTTATTTATTTATTTTTTATTTTTAAATAATTGAATCAAAATTTATAAAATAAAATTACCACTTTAACAAATTCTCAAAATTTTTAGAAATTATATAAATCTTTAAAATTTTGATTATTTTAACAAAAATATCACAACTTTTTTCAAATTAGCATTCTAAAAATTAATAAAATTAACCAAAATTTCTACACTTCAAAAAATATTTATACATCCTAAAAGTTTTTGAGCTTATTTATAACTTTATTTGATGGAATTTTAATTGAATTCATTTTTATAAAGTGTACTCTAAACATGTTATAATTTGAAACTTTTATATCATATTCTTCCAATGTTGTCACTTAAAATTTAGTAAAAAATTCATAAGGATGATTGGAATTGCACACATTAATTGTTGAGATTATACAATTCAAATGTAATAGAATTTTTTGAAAAACACATTTATATATTTAAAATTACAATTTTAATAACTAAAAATTTCAATTTAATAAAAAAATTTATAACAAAAAAATCCAAATCATATAATGTTTAAACTTCTTCTTTTTAATAATATGTTTATAATAAATGTAATTTCATTAACATTAGTAGCATAGTTTATTTATTTATTTTTAGCAAACTTGAACAATTATGTATACTTCAATCTCATAAATTAGTTAAACGTTATGCCTCCTTTTTATTCCAAGGTGACCATAAAGGACTTGTTTAGCTGACCATAATAAACTTGTTAAGGTGTCATGAAGGACTTGTTTGTTATTATCGAGTACAAATTTTGAAAAGGACACAATCTAAGTTATTGGTTGGTTTATAAATAATTTTGTGTTTTACCTATAATTCAGCATTGTTACTTATTTTAGATCTACTTTTCATTATTATTATTATTATTGTTATTTATTTTAGATCTATTTTTGTATTAAGAAGGAATCTGAGCTATTTTCATTACTTTTATGTATTTTAGATCTACTTTCTATTAAGAAAGAATCTTGGCTATTTTGAAAGTTTTTTATATAAAAAAATAATTTAATAACTTTAAAAATAATAATAATAATATAAAAAATATTATAATTTAGCTAAAAAAATTATATTTTTTATTAAGAAAAAAAATCAATCTTTAAAAATTGAATTATCTAGAAATTTCAATATAAAACTATAAAATTTAATATTTTTAAAATAATAAAATTTATATTAATAAATTTATATTTAATAATTTTAAAAATAATAAGAATACAATATTCATAAGGGAAGATAGGTAAAAATAAATTATATCGTTTCTTATCGTCTTGTATTTGCATGTATAGAAGATGATATAATTCCTCCTTATCATTCCCCAAAGCTCAAGTTCATCGAACAAAACAAGTTGTAGTGGAAGCCCAAGTTATCGAAGAAAAGTAAGAGGCTTCAACAATATATCATACAAGTTCCAATCAATTTGATAATTAAAGTTCTCATTAATTTGATAATTGAAGTTCCCATTAATTTGATATTGCTTTATTTAGTAAATTTTTAGTTGAACCACCATATTGAAAAATGAAAAAATGAAAAATATGGATTGATGTGATGAATGATGAGATGGAAGCTATTCTAAAAAATAGTGCACACAAACAAACAATTGGCATCAACTCGATTTATAAAGTAAAACATCATGTGGATGGTTTTGTGGATTGATTTATAAAGTAAAACATTACATGGATGGTTTTGTGGATTGATACATCAGAATTAGTTCATCTTTCAAAAAACAAACAAACAATTGAGATCAACTCATCTTTTAAAAAACAAACAAGCAAACAATTGAGATCAACTAGATTTATAAAGTAAAACATCAAGTGAGTGGTTTTGTGGATGGGCATAGGGAAAGACTTGTTTCCTACCATTTTGTACAAAATCTAGGAGTGGATTATTCTAAAATCTTCCCTCCAATGGAAATATTTGAAATCATCAAGACTCTATTAGCAGATTGTTGCACAAAAAAGTAGATTGTATTTTAAATGGATTTAAAATCCACCTTTCTAAATGGGTGTATAGATAAAGACGTCTATGTGGAACAACAAATAAGTTATGGAATTGATATCAAAGAGAACTTAATTTACAAGTTGAAAAATACCATGTATGGATTGAAGAAGGTTCCTTGTTGATGAAGACCATATCTAGGGTCCTGAAGATCATTGATTTTGATCCTCGGACCTGTGGGTTCTCTAGCCCACGAAAATAACTTAAATGTCCCTAGTAGCAATAACACTCAACAATCTCCTTATCCATTGTACCTTGGTTCACATTCAGAGTCTCTTCTCTATATATTGACTCTTGAGGTTCATAGGAACCTCATTTTCCCTTTGCCCTTATCTAATCTTCAACGACAGTCGTCGATTCGCGATGTAATGGATGGTCACAATTTCCTCATGTACGTTATCATTAGCATTAGATCATCGTCGATCTTTTTAGAGGTCCCCGATCGATCTCTCCCTTCGCTGGTATGTGCCTCCTTTTCCCATTCTAACCTAAAAGAAATGATTTCGGTCATGGCTTCAATCCTCACACACTCATTCAAATAGATTAATCTCAACAAGGTTTCCATGCTTAGGTTTACTCACACATTGGTACATTATTAATACATCAAAATAGAAATCAGGCATACATAAATACACCATTTATATGTATAAACTAGACTCAATATTACATGGTCAGGCCGACAGGGCCTAGCTGGCCTCGACCTGGTTACATTTTGACTAGACATTTGTTTACACACACGAAGAATTAAAAATATATAAGAACGAATACTATCATGGATCATTAGAGATCCACGATCCTCTCTAACCAATTGCTCTAAAATAGCAGTTCCACGCTCATAATTATCAAACCCTATCAATGTTTATACAAAATTCAAAGAGAATCACATCCTCTTTCCCATGCATTTTCCTTCTGGAATCTTTGAGATTTCGGATTTGGTTTGGGGGTTTTCACTCCTGCATCAAACTCTTAGGGTTACAAATTTTCATGATCTCGTGATCATGTGTCTTCATTATTGCTTCTATATTCAACCTCTAGTCTTCCTTTTTCTTCATGCATCATAAAGTTGAGCTTCTCCTCATGCTCAACAGTGAGCTACAACTAAACCTTTGTAGAAAGCCTCCGCACCTGCTATCCAATACCTCACCAAGCTTCCTCCTGAGATTTGGCCTTTTGGTATTACGCGTTCTCTCTCCTGGGACTTCTGTGTGAGCATCCTTTACTCCTCGAGGCTTTTGCACCTACCCACTCTCACATAGAGACATATTTCAGTGCTCTGATACCACTTGATGAAATCAAGTGTCGCACTTTGATACCACTTGATGAAGACCATATCTGGGGTCCTGAAAATCATTGGTTTCAATCCTGGGACTTGTGGATTCTTTGACCCATGAAAAGAACTAAAATGTCCCTAGCAGCAATAACACTTAGAAATCTCCTTATCCATTGTACCTTGGTTCGCATTCGAAGTCTCTTCTCTATACCTCAACCCATGAGGTTCATAGGAACCTCATTTTTCCTTTTCCCCGGTCTAATATTCAATGACAGTCGTTGATTCTCCATGTAATGGAAGGTCACAATTTCCTCATGTAAGTTATCACTAGCATTAGATCATCACCTATATTTTTAGTGATCGTCCGTCGATCTCTCCCTTCACTAGTATGCGACTCCTTTTCCCATTCTGAACTGCAAGAAATTCTCTCGCTCATGGCTTCAATCCCCACATTCTCATTCAAACATATTAATATCAACATGGTTTCAATGCTCAAGTTTACTCACAAAGAGGTACATTGTTAATACATCAAAATAGAACTCACGCATACAAAAATACACCATATATATATATATATATATATATATATATATATATAAATCAGACTCAGTATTACGTGGTAAGGCCCACAAGGCCAGGCCGACCTCGACCTAGTTACATTTTGACTGGCCCTTTGTTTACACATGAAGAATTGCAAATATATAAGAATGAATACTAGCGTGGATCATTAGAGATCCATGATCCTCTTTAACTAATTTCTCTAGAATAGTAGTTCCATGCTCATAATTATCAAACCCTATCAGTGTTTACATGAAATTCGAGGATAATCGCATCCTCTTGCCCACGCACTTGCCTTCTGGAATGTTCGAGATTTCAAATTTGGTTTGGGGGCTTTTCGCTCCTGCATCACTTGTGCTTGGTATGCAAGAATTGATAGTTATTTTTTGAATATAATGGTTTCACAAAAATAATCTCAAATCCAACCTTGTACATTGAATGTGCTTGAAATGAAATACTTGTTTTCATCATTTATGTTGGTGATTTGATTTATAATGGGCATGTAATGGGCGTTACTATCACCAATCCATACATTATGTGAGTAGCATTTTAAGGCATGTGAGTAGTACTTTAAGTTTTTGTAAATTGTATTTTTAGTCAAAATATGCGAAACAAACAACACGGTGAGGCTGCGCTCACTTCTATATTATTCAATGAATATGGATTACATCCTTATATAGGAAAAGACTCTACCGAGTCAGTTACATGAAAACCGAAAGACGACTAGACTCTCAACTATGAATTGACTCTTAACACGCCTACAACTGACTCTCACAACTGAAGATTATAACTGGTGCTTACAACTGGTGCTTACTCCATTATTTCCAAGTCTCCCCCTTAATGGAGAATGGATTGACTTCTACACCTAACATCTCCCTAAACAACTCGAACTTAATCTTTCCACGAGCCTTAGTGAAAATATCAGCAACATTTTCACTAGTATTACAATACACAAGAGTTATTTCATTTGACTGCAACTTTTCTCTAACAAAATGATACTGAGCTTCAACATGCTTTGTCCTTGTATGAAAAATCAGATTCTTCACAATATTGATTGAACTTTGATTATCACATCTGATCATCGTAGGTTCCTTTTGTTCTTCTCCAGCATCTTGAAGAAGTCTTCTTAACCAAACAACTTCACAAGTTGCTGCACACAAGGCTTTATATTCTTCTTTAGTAGAAGACAAAGATACAATAGGCTTGTTTTAACTGCTCCATGAAACAACCCCGGATCCAATGCTGAACGCGTATCCAGTGGTTGATCTTCGATCATCTAGATTTCCAGCCCAATCAAAATCTGAATAACCTGTCAACTCAACATCAAATGCATCAGTATATTTAATACCATAATCAAGTGTACCTTTTCGATACCTGAGTACTTCCTTTGCTACATTCCAATGGATTTCATGAGGTTTTTCCATGAACTTACTTAACACACTCACAGAATATGAAATATCAGGTCTGGTTGTGGTGAAATAATTCAGACTACCCACCATCTGTCTATACACAGTGCCATTCACCTCCTTCGAACCATCATCACAAGAAAGTTTCACATTCTGCTGCATGGGAACAGTAGAAGACTTACATTGATCCATTTTAAATCTCCTAAGTATTTCTCTAATATACTTACTCTGACAAACAAAAGTTTGGCCTGCATTTCTCCAAACTTCAAGACCTAGGCAGTAATGTAACTCACCAAGATCTTTCATTTCAAATACCTTTGATAACTACTCCTTGATTTCATCAATTAACTTCTCTGCATTTCCTATAATTATTAAATCATCAACATATAATGAAATCAATAATATATACCCCTGTTCATCAAATTTGGTATACAGATTTGGATCACTTTTCCTCCTCATAAAACCATGTTGAAGAAAGAAAGAGTCTATCTTTTCATACCATGACCTAAGTGCCTATTTTAGTCCATACAATGCTTTCTTTAACTTACACACCAAGTGTTCTTGCCCCTTTTCTACAAACCCTTTAGGTTGAGTAAGGTAAACCTCTTCCTTTAACTCACCATTCAAAAATGCAGATTTAACATCTAACTGATGCAACTTCCAATGGTACTTTGTAGCTAAAGCAATTAACATTATGATAGTATTCAATTTAGCTAC
>ML806062.1:125222-138255 GCA_009831015.1 Picea engelmannii
AGTAAGGTAAACCTCTTCCTTTAACTCACCATTCAAAAATGCAGATTTAACATCTAACTGATGCAACTTCCAATGGTACTTTGTAGCTAAAGCAATTAACATTATGATAGTATTCAATTTAGCTACTGGTGCAAATGTTTCAGTATAATCAATACCTTATGCTTGTGAATACCCCTTTGCCACTAGTCTAGCCTTATACTTATCTATAATACCATCTAATTTAAACTTGGGTTTGTATATCCATTTGCATCCAATGGGCTTCTTATGTTTAGGCAATTCAGTCAATTCCCAAGTATTGTTTTTCATTATAGATTCATATTCTTCCTCCATTTCATTTCACCATTCATCATGTTCATTAGCTTCATCAAAACTCATGGGTTCTATGACATTTGAAATGCTACTCATTAGGGCATAGTCTTTATACCTCTCAGGAAGCCGAATCTATCTTGAAGATCTTTTCAACAGATTATCTTCCTCCCCACTTTGTGAAGATCTGTCTTCACCTCTAGGTGAACTGTGACTGTTGGAATTGTCCATATCACTGAGTCCTTCTGGCTGCTGCTGTTGCTGTCTCTACGGGGATGGCTGCTGTTGTGTGGGCTGCTGCTGCTCTTATTTAACTCCTTCATCAAGAAGTCTCTGCCATTCCTCATGACTGTTGTCGTCATGATTTCCTGCTTCCTGCTCATGGAAAAGTACATCTCTACTTGCAAATACTTTGTGAGTAGCAGGATCAAATAGTTTGTATTCTTTAAATTCAGAACAATACCCAATAAAAATACATTTAATGGCTTTAGCATCCAATTTCCTCCTATTCTCCTTTGGAATATGAGCAAAAGCCTTACACCCAAATACTTTCAAATTATGAACTGTAGGTTTGGAACCATTCAAGGCTTCGAAAGGAGTAACATTATCAAGAGACCTTGTTGGACTTCTATTCTTTAAATAAACTGTAGTATTTATGGCTTCAGCCCAAAATGCATTTGAGAGATTCTGACCTTTCATCATACTGTGTGCACACTCTACCAGAGTTTTGTTTTTCCTTTCAGTGACTCTGTTTTTCTATGGAGTGTGAGGTACTGTAAACTGCTATACTATTCCATTATCTTTGCAATATTTGTTGAAGTCCCCTGATTTATACTCTCCCCCTTGATCTGAACGGAGGATTTTGATGGATTTTCTTGTCTGCTTTTCCACAATGGTTTTGAATTCCTTAAAGTACTCGAAAACATCACTTTTTCGTCTGAGGAAGTAAACCCATGTGTATCTCGTGCAATCATCAATAAATAACAGAAAGTAAAATGCACCTCCTAAAGACCTAGTTTGCATAGGCCCACAAACATCAATATGCACAAGATCTAACACGTCTCTCTTTTTCTTATCGGGATTAGAGGGGAATTCATCTCTATGCATCTTTCCTAATGCACATCCATCACAAGAAACATTCTCATTCTTTAACATGGGAAGTCCTTAAACCATATTATTTTTCTGTAATAACAATAAATCAGGATGATTGATGTGTCCATACCTTTGATGCCGAAGAATCTTTGTTGGCATAGTTGCAGAAGTCAGTGCATGATGTGCATTGCTGGTAACATCAATTTTGTATAGACCTCCTGCTCTGACTCTCGTTGCAACAGTTTGGAAGTGGTCCAACAGATCCTTTACTATGCAATAATTCTTGAAGAATTCAACCTTCAAGTTCTGATTTGTAATGGTGGACACAGAGATCAAATTTTTCTTTATTCCTGGAACATACACCACATTGCGAATGTGATGAACAGTACCATTCAACAATATCACATGAATGTCTTCATATCCCTTGATCTGATGAGCGTGATCATCTCCAAGATATATGTTGACACCATTCTATGTTTCTTTAAAATTAGCATACCAATTTTTATTACAAGTCACATGTACTGATGCTCCGGAATCCACAAACCAAGCATCATAATCATCCATTTCAACAGATAAAGCAACGTTAGACACAAACAAACTAAGATCTCGTGAGTCAAAATTCGAGGGTTCATCAATATCATCACTAGCAATAAATAATCTGAGATCTTGATTTGAATATTTTTCTGCATAATGACCTGAATGCGTTCTAGGTTTATTCCTAGCCTCATCACTTTTCTTCTTATGAAAGTCTTTAACAATATGTCTAGGTCGACCACAATAAAAACAACTCTTAGAATCATTCCTGTCAGATTGCATACCTTGATTTGGAGATTGTTTTCTCTGCGATGAACTGCCTCTCTGCCATGAACCGCCTCTCTACCATGAACTGCCTCCTCTGCCTCTTACTCTTGATCTCCCTCTCGCAGATCTATTATTTGACCACAGTGTCAAATCTTTACTCGGAGGCTTCAGATTCCCGTGCCTCTCATCCTCTTGCAACAAAATGCCTGTTAGTTCTTCAAACATAGGAGGCTTCTCCCTTGCTACGAGACTTGTTATGAACATATGATAATCTTCTAGCATACCATTTAAGGTAATAGTGACCAGATCAATGTTGGAAACAGTTTCCCCTATATTTACTAGCTTGTCTTTCACCTCTTTAATACGACCCAAAAATGAACTAACAGATTCATTTCCATCCATTTTAATGCCTAGTAATTTAGTTTTCAGGAACAAAATGCGATTTGTGTTGTTAGTTTCATACAATGCTTTAAGCGTTGTCCATGTTGTAGCAGAAGTTGTAGCTTCTCTAATATGTGGAATTATGTTATCTTTAACAGACATGTGCAACAATACCTTTGCCTTGTTTTTGCACTTCTCCTAGTCTTGGATCTGTGCTGCTATCGCACCGGCAGCCGCATCAGGTTTCAGTTCAATTCCCTTCGCAATGTTCCAGACACCATAGCCCTCCATGTGTGTCTGCATCTTGAATTTCCATTTAATGAAGTTTGAGCCATCTAACTTGTTCACTTCGTTGAGGTAGGTCTCTGCCAACGGATTCGCCATCGCTACAATTTAGTCTCTGCAAGTGAATCATCAAGGATATGCAACTTTCTGTCGAGTTTTCTCCTATGTTGTCCGTTGGTTTGCCTTTGGATCCACTGATCCAACTCTATCTTTGTTCTCAGCTTAAATCATGCATGCATCCACCTTTAAATCATAACATGCATCCATGCATGCACCTTTAAATCATAACCCCCACTTTTAAACATCCACCTCACAATTTCTTACCCACTTTAAGTATTAAAAAAAAAAAAGTTCCTTAAAAGAAACCTCCCTTTTTTGTTTTAATACACATGCATGCATCCACTTTAATAATAAAAAAAAAAGTGAATAACTCCTTCTTAAATTTCTTAAATACACACATCCACTTTTATTTATTTAGCCATCCTTTAAACCTTTCATAAAATAATGAATTGTGCACTCAAACAAAACTTATACCACTCATGCCATTCAAACTCCACGCATGCATCCAAAGTCTACTTTTCAAACTAACACATGCATTCAAACTTGTATCAAACTCACGTATGCATTCAAATTTTGCAAATGGTGGATCGACCTTACGCCACGCTCCAAGCTCAGACGACCTCTCCTACCTCGATTTGCTCACGGATCTTCCTCCATGCTCGAAGCCTCGACCTTCTCTCATGCAACTATTCTCCAACTCAAACCCACACAACTCTTCTTATCCAGCTTGCGGACCAACTAATGTTTTCGCACCTGACCCTACCATAGACTACGGGATGTTCACATCTCATGAGTTACTAGCCTGCGAAAATCTTGAAGGATGTTCGCACTGAAATGCTTAGCAGCGTGCGAAAATTTTTGGTTCTAAGTATGCGTGAAAGTGTGAGTAATATGCCATCGCACCCTACCAGAGGAGGGACCTGCGAACCTCTAGAATTTTCGCAGTTCACTCCCATGGCTCTGATACCAAGTCAAAATATGAAAAACAAACAACACGGTGAGGCTGCACTCACTTCTATATTATTAAATGAAGACGGATTACATCCTTATATAGGAAAAGACTCTACTGAGTTGGTTACATGCAAACCGAAAGACAACTAGACTCTCAACTATGAACTGTCTCTTAACACACCTACAACTGACTCTCACAACTGAAGCTTATAACTGGTGCTTACAACTGGCGCTTACAACTAGCGCTTACTCCATTATTTCCAAGTTTTTTTTTCTTTGACAAGCTTGAACTAGTAGGATACGTAGACTTTAAATAGTCTAGTTCATTGGATGATTAAAAATCAACCTTTCGTTATGTCTTTTCACTTGGATCCAACATTGTATCGTCGAGTAACAAGAAGCAATGAACTATGTCTCTCTTTTCTACAGACGTTGAATACATTGTTGCCACAACAATATGCTATACATGCTATCTGGTTTAAAAAAATCTTACAAGATCGTATGTTATAACAAAAACATCCAGCCATTATCAATTATGGAAATAATAGAACAATTGCAATGACAAAGAATCTTGTGTTTCATGCTAGAACTAGACATATTGAAGTCCACCATCACAACTAGGAACGATTCCCTTACTCATGAAGGCGGAGAATGAAGGAGTTGATGTTTCTGATGAATAATCTTCTCAATGAAGTAAGTATAGGAGGTAATTGGAGCTTCGAACTATATTTCCCCAAGGAAGTAGCGTTATCTCCTTTCTTTTAAAAACAATTTGTAGGGTATTCAATTTATGTTTTTTTATTTTTAGAAAAACCCTTTTCTGCATAAGAATATATTAAGAATATATAGAGGATATGTAGAAATAGTATTTCTAAAGAGATTTCCATTACTACATAAGAATATATATAAGAATATATATAGAGGATATGTAGATTTTTTAATAAGAAAGTTTTTATTTTATAGTAATAAATTTAATGGTTAAGAACATATGTTATAAGTTTAAATGGAAAGGAGATAGAATAGGATAGATACACCTCTGTACATGTTATAGTCAAATTCGTAACCTTTCAAGAAAATATTTACAAAGATTAAATTGTGTGAATAATCAACCCACTTATCCTGACAATTCCTGTAAAATATATGGTGGCAGTTACACAATTCTCTGATATGCTCCTCTTCCTGGAAGGAGCTCAAACATACGGCACACACGAGATCATCCCCATCGACTCACAGAATCTCTCTGAAAACTTTCCGAATGTAACGGCACGCAAGTTGTCTTTAATCGCATTGGTAGAGATCGAAGGAGCGGAAGAGGAGTAGATACCATGGAAATCTTGCCAGGAAGAGTTGTCGTGTTCTCCAGAGTCGGCTAACCCAACAAAATGAAAGAGCCCAACACATGTGAATGCTGAGTGAAACAGCAGTCTCGGGTAAGCAACACCGTAGTACCTTGTAGGAATCCCATGAACGAAGAAACTTGAAGAAAATCTGCCTCTTCAAATTCTCGGGAAAAACCCAATACAAACACCTTTTAGGGTTTTAGACTCTCATGACTTTTCCTGAAGCTTCTTAATGCTTCAAATTCTCGGAAAAAAACCCAATACAAACACCTTTTGGGGTTTTAGATTCTCATGGTGGCTTTTCCTGAAGTTTAATTGAGTAGTTGACATTAGTCTGGAGTTTAGAGTGTTAGATTAGGGTTTATAGTGGAGTTTAGAATATTAAATTAGGGTTTATAATGACAGCTAACAGGATTTGAACCTGTAATCTAGGGTTTATATAATCAATTTTAAAAATATTGATATTATTATTAAATATTATAAAAAGATATAAAGTATAGTAATACATTTATAATTTATAATATTTATAATTATTTTATTTTTTTATATTTAATTATGAATATATCAAAATTGTAATTTAAATTTTAGTATATAAAAATATAATAAAAATATACTATAATTTATGAAAGTTATAAATATATTATTATTTTGAGAGTAAGTTTTCACAGCTAACGTCATAATTGTAATAGATATTTATCATTTTTTCAAAAATCCTCACACAATTATATTCAGAGAAATCTACTAAAAATATATTATTATTTTAATAACAATAATTAATAATATTTAAAAATATATATACTATAATTTATAAAAATTATAAATATATTATTAATTTAATAATAATAATTAAAATATTTTTTAATTTCTTATTAATGAACTCTATATTGTATAGTATTTTTTATTATTATTTTAAATATTACACATTAATATCTTTTGCTTGTGTGACAATCATCGCATATATGATCCTAATTTAGATATCAAATACATTAAAAACCAAATGTTACAAAATCCATTGCCATCATCCACCTTATGAAAACTTATTAACCGTTTTTTAATTACAACATTAACTTAACTCAAGATTGAATGCGATTTTCTTTATATTTTCCTTCGATAAATGGAACTTACTCAAAATTGGAATTTGGGCCAAAGAGCAAAAGTTGCTTAGCAAGAAGGAAATTAAACATTTTTCTATATTAATTTGAGGTAGTTGTGTACTATTCTTCAAATATTATTTGTTGGGTACATTACGCGTGGTTGGTCGAATATTACCCAATTCAAGTAGTGCATTTGTTTGGTTTTGCTACTGCTGAGTTAAATGAGGGATTTTCTTATCTAGGCTTTTTCATCAAATCCTCCAGGTATTCTAGCAGAGATTGGATCTGGCTTGTTGATAAATTCGAAAGAAGAATTCGTTTTTGGTGTAACAAACTGCTCTCACTGGGAGGAAGGCTTATTCTCATCAAAGCTGTTTTAGAAAGTCTCCCGGTCTACTGGATGGCATTGACACACATCCCAGTCACCGTTCTTAGATCCCTCCGTCAACTCATCTTCTCCTTTCTTTGGTCTGGCAAAAAATCTTCTGGATATCATCTTTGCAAGTGGGAGGAGCTTTCCAAGACAAAGTCGATGGGCGGTTGGGGCCTCCAGAACCTTCCCTTCTTCCTCAGGGCGCTCTCAGCCAACACTCTCTGGCGAATTTTAATGAAGCCAGGAATCTGGAACAGGGTAATAAAGGCAAAGTATTATCCTCATTTACCAGTTCATTTATGGATTAGATCGACATCGGTGAGATCATCCATCGCCTCTCGTACCTGGAAACATATTCTATTTTCTCTGCTCATCATCCTCCATTGGCTCTCTTGGAACCCAGGGAATGGATTATCAATTGAGATAGGCAGAGACGCCTTGCTGGGATTGGGAGGTCGTGCCTTCCTCTCCACGAAATTGCTGATGCATCTACATAAAAAAAAGCATTTATTTTCTTTATCAGATATCATCGACCCGTGATGGTCATTTGGGCAATTCCTGGCTCAACAACGTGGACTTAAATATGGACTCGGATCTTGCAAATGAATGGGATGGTTACACTCGCCTATTGACTGAAGCCGGCATTTGCTTACAGGACCGCTCTGACACCTTTTTATGGACGGGAGGGGACCGATCCAGCCTCCTTACAGCAAAAAACGTGTACAGCGCCTTAGCAAACAAGTGCTGGAACAACACAGCGGATAGATGGTGTCTTAAAATTTGGAAAGGCGACTGCACACTGAAAATAAAACTTTTCGCTTGGCTCATGTTTAAAAACAAGCTTTTGATGTGGCCTAATCTTCAATCCAGGGGCTGGGTGGGTCCCGGCGTTTGCATCCTTTGCAAATCACAAAACGAAACCATTTCACATGTTTTTATTAACTGTATTTTCTTCAGAGTGGTGTGGCAGCTCATCACACCTGCACTTTCGCCGGGATCTATTTGGGACGGCCCAAACGTCACCTCTTGCTTCCAGAACTAGTTAAAGGTTTCCACGAACCCTGCACTGTTGCCTATTTCACTCTACTGGCAGGTATGGAAGACAAGGAATGAGGCCATTTTCGAAGAAAAATCTCCATCAATGCATAGAATTGCGAATTACATCATCGCTGAGCTGACCTCCAACAGATTGCAGACTTCATTTACTTCACTCAACAGACCTTCCTTTACAGTTCCTCTGGATAGAATTGTGGCCTGGTTTGACGGAGCGGCGCAACAAAGAGGCTCTCTCTGTGGGGCGGGAGGGAAACTTGTTCTAAATTCACATACTTGTTTCCGGTGGACACTTAATTGTGGAATTGGTTCCAATATGAAGGCCGAGCTACTAGGAGCGTGGGCGTCTCTTATCTTGGCTAGTCGTCTTCATGTCAATGAGCTTCTACTTCTTGGCGACTCCAAAATCACCATTGATTGGTTGATCGGGCGAGCAGATTTCCAGGTTGTTGACCTTGAATGCTGGAAGGAGAGAACACGTGCTGCAACCAAACTTGTAAAAAATCTCACCTTCTCTCATATTTACAGAGATCAAAACCATGAGGCGGACATACTTTCCAAAAAAGCCTTACACTTGCCTCCGGGTCACATTCGCTATACTAGGTGGGAAGATGGCATTGAAGGACATACTTCAATGATAAATCTTTGATCGAGCTTACTGTTTTGGGCCGCTGATCACATGGGACAGACATTGAACACAACTGTCTTGCTTCTCAAAGATCTTGTATGGACTGATAGACTGACATGCAATTAAGCCTTTCTTGTTTTCCTTGTATGGTCATTTCGCCGCATATCGTGCCTTGTACAATCTTATACTCTTCTGAATATAAAGCGTATTTTTTTCGTTGAAAAAAGCGTGGAGAAGCAACCGGAAAACTAACATTTCATTTATTCCCATCCGATCCACTCGCTCCACCGTTTGGGTGGGAAGGGAGCTCTAAAAAGTGGGGGACGGTGGATAGGGCTGCGTAAATGTGTTGATATATCCTTTTCTTTCGGATGAGAGAGGATGCAATTCATGTAAGTTAAGAGTCATGTTTTTACTAAGTCATAAGTTATTAGTTTAGCGATTGGATATATTTTTGGATTTGATTTGGAGCCTAACTTAAATCAAATCTATCTCTTATAGTTTTTCATGATTTAAAAAAAAAAACAAACCTACATTGGTCATAAAATAATTTGAAAGGTTTATCATGCCTTTCTCGTATTAAGTTGGTTACTTGAGGTGGGGATATTTTCCTTTAAGGTTCAATTCCTCCATCAGTGTAACATGAATATATCTCTCGAACAAATATGGAATGCATTTTCATGTGCAAATAATAATTAATAATTACCGTGATAAATAATGAAGTATTTTTCATTTCATAAACACTATCAATTTTGAAATTGATCTTTTGTGATTTGATCTAAGAAAATTGATCTTTTGTGAGTTAATTGACCAAGATCAGCAAGCTATCAATTGACGATTAGTTCTGATGATGAATCCTGATTCGGATTTGAAACGTCAATGACAAAAATGACACCAACTGTGTATTATCCGACAAACAACTTCTAAAATACTCACCACAGAAATCTGAAAACAACGATATCTTCCCTGTATGGAAGGGAAACCTGGAACAATTTTCGTTTAATGGAAAATCTGCGGATTAAAATCATTAGATGAGTTGCTAATCTTGACTTTCTCAAACAATGCAGGGACAATAATATTACCCAAAAATTCGCCATCATTAATCACCAAATGCGCAGTAGATGGAACTATAGAGCCTTCGAACAGTTGAGTTGTGCCCTAGTCTGGGGAGAAATTAGGAGAGTGCGCACTTCATTAGACTGGCTATCAAAAACAGCCTTCTCATTGCACCTTCAGCTCGCACGTGAGGTTAGACAGGACCTATGGACAGTGTTAGATGCTAGCATTGCACTTAAAGAGGAAGGAGAGGGACGTAAGGCCAGTCAACGCCAAGCAAATAAACTGAAAAAACTCAAAGAAAAAAGGGACGCAACGAATGAAGAGGAAGCTACAGTGAATGGAGAGGATGCTACAATGATAAGAGAGGATGCTACAGTGAATTTGCATGGAGGGGATGCTACAGTGAACGGAGGGAGGTATGAGAGAAAATACGCTATACTAAACAAAGGATATGCTACAACAAACAAAGAGTAATTAACCTATCCAGCCATGTTCTTAAAAACGAAGAAGTAAACATATTGAAAAAAGGATTGGGCTTTGACATTGCTCCGACAACTGTCCCCATAGAAAATATAATTTGCAGCATAGAAGACAACATCAAAAACCTCAATGAAGAAGACAAGAACGCTATCAGACAACACTGCGCCCTAGTCCTCAAGAAAGCTAAACCACCAAAAAGTAACATCAACAAAATGGAGCACGAGGCCATCAAGAACCTCAGAAACAATGAAAACATTGTGATTTTAAAAGTTGATAAGGGTGGAGCTACAGTAGTCATGAACATAATAGATTACAACACCAAAATGATAGAGCATCTCACCATGACTGGTAGCTATAAAAAGTTAAACAACAACCCATTATTCAATATTATCAAGGAAGTCAAGAAATCCATAAAAGCTTCTAACCTAGATGAAATAATGAAGAAACGACTAACTCCAAGCTTCCTAATCACTCCTAGAATATATGGACTCCCTAAAATCCATAAGGTAGGAGTTCCTCTAAGACCAATTGTCAACACGATCAGTTCCCCCACCTATGAACTAGCTAGGTACGTAGCAAGAATCCTAGGACCTTTGGTTGGCAAGACAGACTCATACATAAAATATTCAAGAGACTTCGTGGAACTCATAAAAGAGGAGAAAATTAAATCTAAGGATATCCTCATCATCTTTGATGTGGTTTCATTTTTTACGAAGATCCCGTTAAATGAGGCCATTCAAGCTATTAATGAGGTTGAAGACCCTCAAACAACCAAACTAGCAGAAGTTTGTCTAAAATCAACCTTCTTCAGTTTCCAAGGAGAGTTTTTCGAACAAACAAGCGGAGTAGCCATGGGATCCCCTTTATCCCCAATCGTAGCCAACCTTTACATGGAGAAGTTTGAGAAAAAATCCCTTGAAACATATCCCCTTAAACCATTTAGATGGAAAAGGTATGTTGATTATACCAACATCAAATGGCCTCATGGCAAAGAAGAACTAGACAGATTCTTTGAACACCTCAATGATATTTCAGAAAACATAAAATTCACCATGGAACCAGAAGAAAACAACAACATACCCTTCCTAGATGTTCTTATGACTAGAAAACATAATGGTACACTGGGACAAAAGGTCTTCAGGAATAAAACTCACACAGACAACTACCTTCATGCAGATTCCCACCACCATCCCTCTCAGAATATGGGGGTTCTAAACACCATGGTGATAAGGGAAACAAGAATTTTCGACAAAGAACATCTTAAGGAAGAAATAGACCACTTAACTAAGGTCTTTAAGAACATTGGGAATAGAGATAGAGACATCAAAAAGGAAATGGATAGGAAGGATAATAGGACCCGTGTATAGAATGATCAAACCTCCAACATAAAGGCCTTTCTTTCTTACATTCGGGGTGTCATAGACAAGATCACAAAAGTTTTAAAAAAGAAAGAAATTACAACCTCCTTCAAACCCCTAGTTACCATCAGAAAAAGAATGAAGTCTGTAAAAGACCCTATAGACCAACAACAAGGAAAAGGAATCTACAAGGTCTCTTGTTCATGCGGGAAATGTTACATTGGGGAAACCAGATGATCATTTCAAGTAAGGATTAAGGAACATGTAGCCGACATTAGAAATGAACGCATTCTCACCTCGGCCTTAGTAGAACACTAACTTAAGACGAAACATCATGATTGCTTGGAGGATACGAAGATACTAGCAAAAGAAGATCATTACTACACGAGACGCTTAAAAGAAGCTCCCGAAATAATCAAGCACCCCAACAATATGAACAGAGACGGTGGCCTGGAGGTGAGCAGTTTTTGGCACTCATTAATCAACCAACTTAGAGACCCTCATAGATCAAATCAGGTATGACACCTCCCTTCTTCTTTCCTTTCTTATTCAGGTTTTCCTTTTCTTCACTGCATAGACTTAGGGGTCTAACTAACCTATATTACCTACTTTATAAATTATAATTATAGACACCTACTACTATATATTTCAATAATTAAGTCACATATAACCTAATCTTATGACAATATATTTTAAAACCCCAGTATTCCTACTATGTTACATCCTAATCACTTACAACACAAACTAACCCCTACTACTTAGTATCTTAAAACTATTAAGATTATCTATATATATACAAAAAACTTCAATACTTAGACCTAATAATACTGAATATCATACTAAAAACACAATCTAACAAATACTAAAAACAATCCTTTGGTTCCCTATATTTTTTCCAACATAACCTAAACCATAACTAAAAGCTTCCTTTCCTTAATCTAGTAATTAGTTCACCAAACTTTTTACATTAAATATAAACATAAATTAAAAGTACTTTTAAATAAAAAACTATCTAACTCTAATCCTAAAACATTTCCTTCCTTGCTTTTTAGGTTTTCCTTGGTGTTAATTCTTAGACTTGGGAGTCTAACTAAACCTGCATTACCTATTTTTATAGACACTTACTACTATATATATCATTAAGTTACCTATACCCTTATCTAATAACACTTTATATATTAATACTCATATATATATTCCTACTATGTTACATCCCAATCACTTGCTAATTAACCCTTACTACTTAGTATCAGAAACACTTAAGATTACTTTTACAAAAACCTTCAATACTTAGACCTAATCATACTAAATACACTATTTAAACACTACTCTACATTTATGCTAATCAACTAAAAACTAAACCTAAACCCTAATTGAAAGCTTCCTTTCCATAATCTAGTAACTAATTCACTAAACTTTATACATTAAATTTAAACACAAATTGAAAAGTACTAATAAGTAATAATATAAAAAACTATAACCCTAAAACAACCAAACCTAACTAAAGCTCCCTTCCTACTTTAACTATAAATACAATCCAATTAATTAAAAGTACTAAGACTTATATTATATATAAAATTATAAAACACTATTAAAATTCTAACCCTAAAACAACCATAACTAAAGCTCCCTTCTTACATTAACTTTAAATATAATTCAATTAATTAAAAATACCAAAACTTATATATATATATATATATATATATATATATATATATATATATATATATATATATATATATAAAACATTATTAATACCTTTACATTAACTT
>ML806062.1:151696-166196 GCA_009831015.1 Picea engelmannii
TATTTATTTGTTTGGTTAATTTGTTAGTATAATATTAGTAGTTTAGTTAGATATATGTTTAGTTAGATGTGTAGATAGAATTATTATATTAGTTGTTTAGTTTAGTTAGTTTTGTTTTATTTATGTTCATAAAATTATAAAATCAACAAAAAATATCTCTTTTTTGTCTTAGGACAGAATATTAATGAGTTTTTCATGTTTTATTTAAATCTGTAAATTGTTAATATTGTATATTTTGTGAATAAGATTTATTTCTGTTAGTAGTTAGATATTTAATTAGTTAGAGTTAGTATAGTATTAGATAGTAGATTGTATATATATAGAATAGTTAATTTTGTTTTAGTTTGTTTAATAGTTGGTTTTAGTTAGATTAGTTAGTTTAGAGTAGTTTTTCTTTTTTTTTTGTTTTCTTAGGACCTTAGATTGGCTAACGGAGCCGCTAAACCCATTAGGGTGGTTCATCCCAAACGACTTGGGTTATTAGACAACCCCGGACCAGTTCCACTCTCCCAGTTCACGGACGATCAATTTCTCCCGTCAACAAATGGCGCTAGAAAGAGGGCCTGAATTTAATTAATGGCACGAGGCGGTCGTAAGACTCCTCCACCACCTAATCACTCACCTATAGTGGCTAGAAGCCATTCAAACGATAATATTCCCCTTCAAACAACAACCACTTCAACCGACAATCCACATATCACAGTTTAGCCAGCAACCCCTAATCCTACAAGTAGTGACATACAAGAGATTGTCCATCAATCTCTTATAAAAACACATAGTGCCTTAGCCTGTTTGAGGCAACCTAACCGTCCGTGGGGACAACCTTTGGACTTCTCTGATATCAGAGAACAATTAGGTGACACTGATCTCACTGTGAATCCTTCAGATCCAATCTTAAATCCTACTGCAGGAGGATCTGGGATACCCCCTTCACCACCTCCATCATCTCCTTCCTCTTCTGGAGGAGGTTCCTCTGACGAGGGTGATTCACCTTCTCATCCTTCCACACCCACTACCCCAATGGAAAATCAGAACAACCCTGCTAGACCCTGGCTTGACCAGGATGTCGTAGCTATACCTAGAGCTCAGCATCCTATACCTAAACACCCAGAGAAATAGCTTCCCAAGTTTGACCCTGAATCAAAACAGATCGTTGAAGATCACATTAAAAAATTCATGTTAGCCATAAGACTCCGCAATATCGAGCATGAAGACATTGTTTGTAGGTTGTTCCCCTATACTTTCGAGGGTAATGCATCCACATGGTACTTTTCCCAACAACCCCATACCATCGTGTCTTGGGAAAAGTTTGAGTCATGTTTTTTGGAAAAGTTCGGAGACGGTAAACCTCCGGAAGTCCTAGTCATGGATATTTCTAGCTTAAGAATGAACCCAAAATAAAAAGTTAAAGACTTTAATCAAAGATTCTTAACAATAAAAAACCGAATCCCTACGGATTCCATGCCTGTTGAGAGTCTTATAATAGCATACTACACTAGAGCTTTGCATCAAAGTATAACTATTTGAGTTAAACGATCTAAGAAAGCCACGTTGTTAGAACCCTTCGAGGAGGCCAGCCAGAATGAAAAAGACATTCTTAGTCTTAAAGACTCTACTAGCAACGAAACAGAGACTAGTTCTTCTTCCAAAAAGAAGATCGAAATCCTCCCCAAACCTACTCAAAGTAAAACACAGCCTGAAAACTCTGATTTACAAAACTTAACTAAAGTTGTTCAAAAACTATCAAATAAAGTTATAGACTTAAAAAGGACGATCGAAGAAGCTTCCTCAAGAAAAGGGCCTTACAAGCCCCTGTTCCGGAAGCCTTTTCCTACCAACCGACCTAATCCAACCACCGAAGGCCTTAATCTAGAAAGTCTGCAATGCGCCCTTCAAACGATTCTAGAAGCCCAAGATAACTTGATGCCTCCTGAGATTCCTGAGGAGGTAGTTGAACAAGAGACAGTTCAAGAAGAAGAGTCTTCTCCAAAAATTTTTGGACACTTCTCGGATAGCATCTTTCAAGCTAACTTCGAGACAGTACATCCCTATAATACCAGGAGTAAGCCAACAAACAAACCTTCTTCAGAAAACACTACAACTTCGCCTCCAAAGCAATATAAATCAGCTGAGACTAAACAGAGTAATGTGAACCCCAACTTAGATTATGATGTAGTTGAAGATCTTAAAAAGTTGAGAGCTAACATTTCTGTTTATGTGTTATTGAAGTTTCCATTTCTGCTACAAAAAATGTTACAAAATATCTCAGAGAATGGAAAAAATGGTAATTCAAGTGGTAACAAGGTTGTGCAGAACAAAGTTCCCCAGAAGACTTCCACTAAAAACAATCCCGATCCACAAGATAAAGGAAGCATTCCTGTAAGTAACGTAAATAATGTAAATAATGTAGATAAAGTAGCTTTAGAAACTGCGAGTAAAAATCCACAAGCTGCTACTCTTAGTACTCGCAAAAATGTACCTCCATTTTTGTTAACTTTCAAAATCTTTAATAGAAACGTGCACAATTGTATGGTAGACTTAGGAGCGTCATCCAATGTGATGCCGTGGTCTATATGCCAGAAAATTAACGCAGAAGTTGAACCATCTACTTTAAAAATCATACAACTTGATCGGACAAATGTTAAAGTTATAGGCGAACTAAAGAATGTGCTTATTAGATTATCTTCTAACCCCAAGGTTCATCAAGTCATTGATATAATTGTTGTGTATATTCCATAAGTGTATGGTCTATTTTTAAGCAGGGACTGGTCAGAGCAGCTACACGGTTATTTTGCAACAGATTGGTCTCATCTATGGCTTCCAGACAACGGTAATCCTAACAATATAAAAGTGAATTGTGAACGCTACCTTAAGTTCATAGTCATAGATTTAAACAATCCCAATGAACCATTTACACCTTCTGCTGATTCACCCGAAGTACAAGGGATGGACACCTTTTTCGGCAATTTCATGGCCGAGGCTTCACTTATCACCAATCCAGAACAACAGTCCGAGATTGTAGAATATGTGCAGCCAACAAAATCTATGCAACGGTCTCATGTGACCGATGGAAATAAAATTTGGTCTCTTTATTTCGACGGGTCAAAGTCCAAAGAAGGAGCTGGCGCAGGCTGCGTTATTATCGATCCGGCAGGTAACAAAACATTAATTGCATGTAGGTTGGAATTTGAATGTACTAATAATACTGCAGAATATGAGGCTTTATTGCAAGGTCTCAGAAAATCTTCGGATATGAACATTCAAAATTTAACCGTCTTTGGCGACTCTGAAATAGTGGTTAGACAGGTAAGAGATTCTATCCACTGTCTTTCTCCGCATCTCAAAAGCTACCAGTCTGAGGTATGGAATTTAATGAATAAATTTTTTGCTTTCAATATAAATTATATTCCTAGACTGAATAACTCTGAAGCAGATTTATTAGCTAATGTAGCTTCTAAACTCCTTCCTGTAGAAGGATTGTACCCAGATGCATTTTCTGTTGAGCTATTGTTTTGGCCATCTGTTTCCGACAACATCACGAACTGGAGAGTATTTTATGATGATCAACAGATTATTAACTTTCTGCACATGGAAGAAACCTTTCAAGGCGCGGTGATAGACGAACACACGCATGACGACAATTTGCGCTATTTCACAGTAATACCAGATCCGAGAACTCCTGAATCTTCATCGGATATGGTAAACTCGATCCCTAAATCTGTAGTTAGATTAGAGAAGTTTTATGATCTTCAAGATAAATTTAAAAAGACGGTCAACTGTAAAACCAATAGTTCCTTGTTATCATATGAAAAAGTAAACTTAGGAACTAATGAAAATACTCAGTGCATTAATCTAGGGTTGGGGTGTTCTCAAGAAGAAAAAGATGCATTTATTAAATTGTTCAAAGAGTTTAAAGATGTCTTTGCATGGACGTATGACGACCTTAAAACGTTCAACCCTAATATCATACAACATGTCATTCCGATGAAGCCCAAAACCTTACCCTTTCAACAAAAACTAAGGAAAATACACCCCAAGCTCGAACCGACCGTTCAAAAAGAATTGAATAAGCTCCTAAATGCTAAGATAATTTTTCCTATTAGGCACACTCAATGGGTTTCTAACCTTGTCCCAGTCCGGAAGAAAAGTGGGGAAATACGACTCTGCGTCGATTTCCGAAACCTTAATAGAGCGTCTGATAAAGACAACTATCCTGTCCCTCCCATGGAACAGATCCTTCAACAGGTATCTAGTTCTGAGAGGCTATCTTTACTAGATGGTTTCTCGGGATACAACCAAGTCCTGATGTCTCCACCAGACCAACTTAAAACTACCTTCCGTACCCCGTGGGGCTCTTATGCTTATCGTAAAATGCCCTTTGGATTGATTAATGTTGGAGTCACTTTTCAGAGAGCAATGGACATTGCTTTCCGAGGCTTAATCAATCAATCCGTTGTAGTTTACTTAGATGATGTGACTGTATTTTCTAAAAACAAAAACGATCATCTAGCTCACTTACGAGATGTTCTACAGCGATGTCGTAAATACGGCATCTCCCTGAATCCTAAAAAATCCATCTTTGCAGTAGAACAGGGTAAACTCTTGGGATTCATTGTGTCTAGCGAAGGGATGATTATTGACCCTGAAAGGACTCAGGTCATTGCAAAACTCCCCCCTCCTACATCCAAAAAATATATGCAGTCTTTCTTAGGCCAGATTAACTCTGTGAGAAGATTTGTCCCCAACTTCTCTGAAATGGTCAGACCCTTGCAGAACCTAATAAAGAAAGACACCCAATATCACTGGGGACCCCTTGAAAGTCAATCTTTTAATGCAATAAAGAAGGCCATAATAGACGCTCTGTCTCTCATGAGCCCAAAATTTTCACAAGACTTTACACTCTATACTTTTGCTTCTGACCGTTCCTATGCCACCGTCCTAACCCAAAAGAATGCCGAAAGAAATGAAGTACCCATTGCCTTTATGAGCTCTTCTTTCCAAGGCACTGAACTTAATTACCCAGTGGTAGATCGACAAGCTTACGCTGTTTTCAAAGCAGTCAAGCACTTCCGGTCCTATCTTCTGAAGTCTAAGACGAAAGTCATTGTCCCCTACCCAGCCATGAGGAACTTGTTAGTGCAGAAGGAGCTAGGTGAAAAGAGAGCTAACTGGGTCACCTCCTTCCAGGAGTATGACTTAGAAATCACCCCAGCTCAGATAGTGAGAGGCCAAGGGTTATGCAAGTTAGTTGCTGATTCAGCAGCAGGGAAACAAGAAGAAAGCGATACGTCAAACCTAGGACAACATGATCAGAATCTAATTTGTTGCGCACAAAACTCTGTCAGTCCTTGGTATGACGATATAAGATTCTGTCTTGAACATGGGTCAGCCCCTCGTCACCTAGATCCCGCTAAAATAAGAGCGTTGAGATTAAAGACTTCCTCCTTTCATCTGGTTAATGGTATCCTGTTTCGTCAAAGTTTTGACGACGTACTGATGCGCTGTCTTGAAAAAGACAAAGCATAAAAAGTCTTGCTAGAGTTGCATGCAGGAGAAGCTGGTGGTCATTTTGGTGGTGAAACCACAGCCCATAAGGTTTTAAGAGCTGGTTATTACTGGCCCACACTTTTTAGAGACACCCATTCCTTGTGTCGTAAATGTATCATTTGTCAGAAAGCGTCAGGGCAGTTACAAAAACTAGCCTTTCCTTTGCAGCCCGTTTCAATAGATTCTCCTTTTCAGCAGTGGGGCCTTGATATCATAGTTCCGATCAACCCCCCGTCCTCACAACAACACAAGTTTATTGTGACAGCCACAGATTACTTTACCCGATGGTCTGAAGCTGCCACGTTAAGAACCGTCAACACTAGTCAGGTGATTGCCTTTCCAAACTCGAATATTATCACTTGTTTTGGTATCCCCGACTGTTTAGTATTCGATAATGCTTCTTACTTTTCTTCTCTTGAGATCAGTGAGTTCTCTTTGGAAAAAGGAATTAAACTGAAGTATTTCTCTAGTTATTACCCCCAGGGCAACGGATTGGCAGAATCAACAAACAAGAACTTGATTAAAATCATCAAGAGAACGGTGGTTGTAAATCACAAAAAATGGCACAATGCACTGTTGAACGTGCTGTGGGCTAATAGGGTAATGCCAAAAGCTGTCATAGGTAACTCCCCCTTTTTTCTCGTTTATGGCAGAGAAGCAATTCTGCCACCTCACATCCTTCTTCCTTCACTACAGTTGTCGCAAAAAATCCAAGAAGAAGAGTGTCCCCCTTTGAAAAACCGAATTAACGCTTTGATGAAGCTAGAAGAGGTAAGAGCCCAAGCTAAATGTAAGTTAGATCAACATCAACAATTAGTTAAAAGCTGGTTCGATTCTAATTCTACATCTGATAGGAATTTTGAAGTAGGTGACCTCGTCCTGAAATGGGACAAACCGCATGAGGGAAAGGGAGAGCATACAAAATTTCAGAATTTGTGGCTTGGACCGTTTTTTATTGCTGAAAAGTTGGGTCCTAGTTATTTTCGATTGCAGAATCTTGAGGGGAAGCTTGACACCTATCCGGTAAATGGCCAAGCCCTGAAAAGATACTTTTCTTGATAACTACCCTTGTATATTATGTACATATTTTTCTTTTGTTTTCTTTTTTGTTTTTGATTTTTCCTTCGATTTTGTCAGCTTGTGTTTTTGGAAAATACACATACCTGTACACTGAGCTATGCAGACAAAGACAATAGAAAATTCCTTCGCTGAAATAAGTGCTAAGAAAGTTTGTATAAACATCAATGGCATGTCTATGTTGGAAAAAGTCTATTGTTTGAAAGAAGTTGATTGATTTCGATCTATGAGCAAAGCTTGTCATGATCATCTATTATCTTTTTACGCTGTCCCTATTCCTTAAAGGAATGACTCAGAAGATGTCTCCCTGTCTTAGGAAGTTGTTTTTGTAAATGAAACATATTTGGATCTAAATAAAGGACAGTTCGAAAAACTTCTGATGAGGTCTGAAAAAATATGTTGAAATATCATGATTTTCAACGTCACCCCGCTCAACTATATATCTATAAAAAACAAAACAAAATAAATTATTAATAGAGCTGTGGGAAGTGCTTGTAAACCCGTCGGGATGCTAAACAGGTCTGCTAGCAGTGGGTAAATGCATGCATGACGCCAAGACAACTTCGCCGGGGTACTGAACAGGCCCGCTAGCAGCAAAGCAATGTCGGGTATATGAAAATTTGCAAATAAGAAACCTCTTTAATATCCTTTATTATGATCTAGAACTTCTTGGTAGGATAGAGATGTCAAAGTGGGTTAAATGACAACCCTGCTAAGGCTATGGACGCCTGTTGGTAGCAGTGGCTCTGTCAACAGTATTGGAGATTTTATCATTAATATCGTGACTCGCTGGTCTTAAGACTGTTATCTGTTTTCATCTTTTAAAACACTGCTGGAATAGTTGGTTAATGATGATGTTTATACAATTTTCTGGTTGTTTCTTTTGAGTTGGAATTATCTTTGCTGTCCTAATCTGAATTTGTGCTTTTGGCAGAGATAACTGCTTCTACCAGTGTGTCGCCATTGTTGGCATACAATTCACATCTTTCCATTGTCCTATAAGCTTCCTACACCAATGTTTTGCAAACATCAGTTTTTTTCGTCGCAATTCTCAAATAAACGACACTTTTATTTTTGCGACATTTGCACATTTACCTTTGTTTTTGTTTTCACGACTGTAAGCGTGAAAACTTGGTCTTTCATAGTCGCATTAAAATCATTATTGAACTGTCATTATCCTTTTTGTCGATATGTCCATTGCGTTTACATTTTACTTATCATTATACAGTTGGCAAGACCTTTTGATCTGCACTCATTTGACATTCCTTGATTGATCATGTAGTTTCGTTTCATGAGTGATTGACTTTGTGATTCATTGGCAATTGGATTTATATGTTCTTTGATTTGGTCTACTTGGTTTCATAAAAATATATAGGTTTTATGGTTAAACCCTTGATATATTTCATTTGATCTAACACCTAGTTCAAAATGCATTGGCACATTGGTTAAACTCTTGATATGAATTGTTACAACACATGTCACATAGTCAAAACGTTGGTTTTGGTTTTGATTTGTATGTTTGGTTTTAAAACTATGGTATAAACATTGCTTGCGCAAATGATTAATACACTTAATATTGGTTTCATTGGTCGGCAAAATGACATGATTGTTAAACTATACAATAGTGGGTTAAACAGCTATAAGCGCCGGCGGTTGTACCTTGGCAATAACTATTATGCATGGCCAACAAATAACTACACCACCTTCGCACGATGTCATTAATGTTTCTCTTATCCCTATTTCACCTTTGTTAACCCGGGTAACCCTTCGTGCACTCTGCTCCTGTGTATGCTATGATTCAAACCCTGGACTTACCATGTGCTCGACTCCATGGCACCAGTGGTGTGAATTGAGCCGAACGGTAGCCAAGCCTTGCTACTGTCCGACAATGCTCGGAAAGACTTAGAGGATAATGGTTGGCTCACCTTTGTACAACGATTTGAGGGTTTTAATTTATTTGTTGCACAACAATTCTCCCTGAATTTTGATGGTTGTAGAGCCAAGGTGGGTGACATTCAGTTGGAAATCAATGAGGAGTTTATTAGTTCTGCCACCGGGTTAGCAGCCACAGTCCAGCGTTGGTTTAAAAATTCAAAAGTGGAAGAGGTGCAATGGCCGCTACTGTTCGTCTTGCAAAAGGTCACATCCTGTGACAGAGGTATGCCCATTTCCATGCTTAAACCATGATGGCATGATCTTTTGATGGTGGTTAAAAAATTCGTGACCTGTGAGGGTCGATACGGATTGGTTTTTCTCTACCACCTGTGACTGTTAATGATTTTTATAGGGTATCCATTGAATATGCCTTTCTATTTCCAGTGTAGCCTGTACAAAATGTCAAAAAGGTTTAAAAGAGAAAAGGTCGATAGTAGCCTGTTCCACCATGGCCTAATCAGACTTATCACTGTTCATCACTTAAGTCTCCACGGTGATAGCTGGCGAGCCTTTATCACTCGAAATGGTTTTGATGATACAGACCCTATCCATATTGACAAGCCTGTGATTAATGAAGCTAAGGTCGGGCCATCCGTGCCCTTCCATGTCCTACTGCCCTCTCCTAAACCCTCGGTCGACCTTAATATTGATTTACCCAACGTTATAACTGAGAAGGCTGAGGCTATTAAAAAGCCCGTAAGCAAAAAGGCCAAGGAAAACCCTACTGTTGATGGAAAAGGTAAAAATAATGCTCGGATTATCTCGAGAATGGCTAGGAATAAACCTAAACCTAGTGTTGCGCAGAAGCCCATAATCCTTAGTGAGGATTCAGACTCTGACATAGAACACTTCCTAGCTAGTGAGTACCCTTACTCACAGGTTCTATGCTTCGAGCCACCTTATGATTTCATTTCGAATCTCCCCCTTTACCTAAGGAACAATCCTAGTTACCCAGGGATCGAATTACCTAACGAAACGCTCAACAATATAACCAAACCCTCACCTTCATCTTCAAAGCTCGGACAGTCGTCATGTGACCAATGTGATATCTGGTTGGAATGATATTATATAGACGTTCCTATACTTCAATCGAAAATCAAATCGCTGGAGAACCAAGTTGTAGTATTGACCAGCCAAAGAGACAAACTTCAAGCAAATGATAGGAAGTAGAAAACTACTGGTTCCATCGTTTTTCGGAATGTTGAATTGGCTATAGCTGTTGTCAACTCCAAAATGTCATGATCAAGCTGTCTGCTCGTCATCCAGGTATGAATTTAGGTATCAATTTCGTTTTGTTAAATCCTCGGATTAATATAATGATGTGAGTGTGGTTTTCCAATAGCTCTGTCTATCATTCCAAATAGCTATGTCATAATGTTTTTCATCCTGTACATTCTTTTCACTTTGCTAAAATTAAATGGAGTTTCAATTTACTCATGCCCAGTTTAGCCTTTGGTAGGTTTTCATCGGATTTGATTTGTTTTTATGTTGAGTTAACGAAATCAATGGTTTGATTTCGATTGGATTTGTTTGTATCTAATATGAACAAGAGGTTTTCATGCTAAATATAGAGCACAATCATGGTTTGATTTGGTGTGATTTCGTTATGGCTCTAATTTAGTTTGTATGTTGTGATTTTGGAACGACTTCGTGAGTTTGAATTGATATAATCTTCTAAATCGGGAATACAACTTTGATCGATTTCGATTCGGAAATAACGACTCTGTTTTTCATGAAAACAATATTTTCATTTAATCTTGTGCAAATGATATCTACACCCGAATCATGGAACGAACAACTTTGGTTCACAACGACCATGTTAAACTCTAACTGTTTGATTCATTCTTGTCTTGATTGGATTACTGTGTATCTTCAGTTAGTACGATGATTTTCATGAGTTGGATTCGTATCATAAATGCTGCTCTGCTTTATTTTAATTTGCAAAACGAATTGGTCGACATTTGTTATCGTTGTCAAATCTGGTTATAATTCGTTTTGAAATGAACGGTTTTGTTCAATGTTAATCGAGTATGTTTTCCCCAAATAGCAATAACAAACGATTGAACTAATCCTACAGATCCTGTTGATTGATCCCATTATGATTTCGTTTGTGAACATTTACGCGCCAGTTTTGATTTAATTCGCTCATGGCATGGATCGTTTGTTATGTCAAAACAATTATGTCGATTTGAAAATGATCTTGTTTGGATTCGATCGTGTTTCCTGTTGATGAGGAAACATAACAACTGCCTATGATTTGTTTTAATTGTATCGATTTCAAATTGATATGAAACGATTTCATTATTGTTCGATATGATTCTGTTCACCCGATTACGTGGCAACAAACCAAACAGAGTATATGCATATCTATAGTCATTTGATTTTAGTTTTGTTTTGATCTCGAATTAGTATGATAATTTCAATTTGAATGATTCGCTTGTCTTTCGAAGAACAATTAGATGCTTGTTAATAGTTTGAATTTATTTATTTAAAGATTTCAATTGATTTTAATGCTGATTTTGTGTCTGATTTAGACCAACTACAGAATTGCAAGATTCTGTAGCTAGTCTATAGAATTAGATTTTTTTATCATTTTATTAATAAAATACCCTTCTAACTTGCCCATTTTTAACCCTTTTCAGGTACATCCGAATTGCATTGGGCATGGTGGACAGTCTAGGAGATATTTGTGTGATTTAGTTTTTATTTTAGGTTCCTAGTTTAGTCAGACTTGGGATATATTCCCAGATTTTATGTAAACAGTTTTGATAACTTCCACAGGGATGTTTTACCCTGTGGAAGGTCTTTAAATACTTATTATTTTGTGTAATAAGGAGAATCCTCACTTGTGGGAGAACCAAGCTATGGATTTATAATACAAACTGAGACAAGAGTTGATGTTTTTCTACAACTTTTTCTTTTCAATATATCAATCTTTTGTTTCAAGTTTATGCATGTCATTTGCAGTTGATTATAGACTACTTTAGCTATCATAGTCTATTGCAGAATGATATGATTTAATTAATGTGCTATCCATATCTGATTTCTTTCATTATTTTAAAAAATACAGCAATTACTTTGTTTCAGTTAATGAATCACAAATTTCTCTTCTTCATTAATTGAATCATTTTGTATAAGTCTTTGCATACAAGTTTTTCTAACTGCGGAGATTTATAAATCATAAGATTGTTGTGAATTTTTATGTCTTGTTTGTCCTGTAATTATATTGAAGAGCACAACAGCCTCCCATTTACGAGAAGCTAGTGGATAATTCGGTGCGGGTTTTCTCCCTCTGATTAGCTAAGACAATCATCATACACAGGACAAACCTGGAGTGTTTCTTCCAGGTCAGTTTGTTATTTATTTGTTTGGTTAATTTGTTAGTATAATATTAGTAGTTTAGTTAGATATATGTTTAGTTAGATGTGTAAATAGAATTATTATATTAGTTGTTTAGTTTAGTTAGTTTTGTTTTATTTCTGTTCATAAAATTATAAAATTATAAAATCAACAAAAAATATCTCTTTTTTGTCTTAGGACAGAATATTAATGAGTTTTTCAGGTTTTATTTAAATCTGTAAATTGTTAATATTGTATATTTTGTGAATAAGATTTATTTATGTTAGTAGTTAGATATTTAATTAGTTAGAGTTAGTATAGTATTAGATAGTAGATTGTATATATATATAGAATAGTTAATTTTGTTTTAGTTTGTTTAATAGTTAGTTTTAGTTAGATTAGTTAGTTTAGAGTTTTTTCTTTTTTTTTTGTTTTCTTAGGACCTTAGATAGGCTAACGGAGCCGCTAAAACCGTCAGGGTGGTTCATCCCAAACAACTTGGGTTATTAGACAACCCCGGACCGGTTCCACTCTCCCAGTTGACGGACGGTCAATTTCGCCCATCAACAAGGTCCTGAACATGAAGTTGGACCTGTTGGTGCTTGCTCATTGGTTTCTTTCTTGCTTCTTTCTTTTGTTTTCTTCAAATTTTCAAGGTTGGAGTCCTCCACTCGTAGTTGGAGCTGTTTTTTCACTTTGTAGGGTTCAAGTCCTGCACCTGCAATTGCACCTGTGATTTTTTTGTTAATCATTAACGAGTAAATTTCAATACCATAGTTTCATTCGTATTCGTTGTTTACAGTTTGCAAGTAAGAATGTTTAATTATTTATTCATCATTCTTATCCTGCAGACTTTCCATAGAGGCTGGCATATCTTTTTCTCCTGCTCTTAAATTTTCCTCCAATTTTTTCCCTAGGCTATGCACCATGTGCATGCCAATGTCATCTGCACAACTTTGACTGTCATTTTTTCTAGCATTACAAATCCCAGTCCTTTGTTGTATGTGACAAAGTGGAAATATAACGCCTCAATTGAATAAGGAAATTCTTTAGCCTTTGCACCTTGCCCTCGATGATATTCCCAGCTTTCCTGGGAATGAGTACCTACCTATCCTGTACGAGAATCAAGCCCATGTCTTTCACATGAAAAAGATGATGTCAAGCTTGTTTCCTTTGCAAAATGTTCTTGTAGAAGAAAACTACAGGTAGGTGTAGAAGGACTAGGTATGATACAACGGTAACTAAGCTACAAAAAAATTGCACACCATTGTCGGGCATTATCCATGTTTGTCAATGACATATTTCAGTAAGTTACAAAGAAAAAAGTTCCAGAACATGGAATGGAAATCCTGGGTAATTATAGGACCTGTTATTTCACTTTGCAGGGCTGAAATCATGCACTCACAATTGGACCTGTGATTCTGTTGTTAATCATTGACGAGTAAGTTTCAATACCATAGTTTCATTCATATTTGTTCTTTACTGTTTACTATTTACAGTTTTCAAATAATATTTTTTAGGTATTTATTCATCACTCCTATGTTGCAATATTTCTAGAGATGTTGGCATATCTTTCCCTCATGCTTTTAAATTTTGCTCCAATTTTTTCTCCAAACTCTGAACCATATGTATGCCAATGTTGTGTGCACAACTTCGGCTTCCATTTTTTCTAGCATTACAAATCCTGGTCCTTTACCTTATGTGACAAAGTGGAGATCTAACGCCTCAATTGAATAAGGAAATTCTTTAGCCTTCCCACCATGCCCTCGATGATATTCCCACCTTGCCCAGGAATGAGTACCTACATGCCTTTTCAAAATGTTCTTGTAGAAGAAAACTGTAGGTAGGTGTAGAAGGGATAAGTATGATACAAAGGTAACCAAGATGCAACAAAATTGCACACCATTGTCAGGCATTATCCATCTTTAACGGTGACATATTTCAGTAAGTTATAAAGAGAAAGTTCCAAGACTTGAAATTTCTAGGACAATGTCTACATTATATAGGAACATGAAAAGGAAAAAACAAGCTGAGACCTTGGAAAATGATGACATTGACTACCTCATGAGAAAAGAGCCAGTAACATGTACTTGTTACCATAGACATAGAGTAAATTCTTTGAGGCACTTGATATGTAATGCATATACAGGAAAAGCTGCATATAATGTAGGTGGAACAACAATCCACTCTGCATTATTGATGCCTTTTAACAAGTCACATTTTCTTCCACTCAACAAAGAAATGTTAGATACCTTGTCAAAGCTTTATGACAAACTACAAATCGTGTTCATAGATGAGGCATCCTTGATTGGAAGTCGCTTCTTATATTCCATTGACAATCAACTGTGAAACATAGAACATGTCCAAACAAAATACTTTGGAAACCTTGATATGGTATTATGTGGAGATCTTTACTAGGAACAACCCATACAATATTCTCTCATATTTGACCAACCTATGTGTTTTCACTCTTTTCGTCGTTTGATGAGCAAAAAGTGAGTGCTTACATGCCTAGTTGGGCTCTGCTAGTCATGACAGCTGTATGGTAAAAGGTTAGAAAGAAAACAACAAAGCTACTAACAAGAATTAAACAAAAACTAAA
>ML806063.1:18388-30396 GCA_009831015.1 Picea engelmannii
TACGGTAACAGTGACGTTTTTCCTCTTGCAGATTGTGCTTCCTTCAGGTTGGCTCTGATACCATGTTAATGTTTATGCCATTATTATAGTTCTTTGCATTTCATAAGATAAGAGCATAATAAGAACAAGATCACTAAGAAATACACATCCACAAGAGACGCATCATTTATCTTGGGAAACCCTCTAGGGGAAGAAAACCCAGCAAAAACTTCCTTATCATAAATAGATTATACAATGTTCAAGAGATAACTCAAACCAATATAGAAAGTCCTCCCCAAGAGATGTGCCACCCTTCTTCTCCTCTCTCCAACTTCTAATTGTAGCTTGCCTCATAAGATAATGAGCAAGTGAAGCGTGTGTAAGAAGTGAGGCGCTAGCCTCTTATTTATATCAATCTGGCACGTGTGAAGAGTCACCATCTGGTAGGGCTGACCTCTCACTCTGGGTGGGTAAACCCACCTTTAATTAATTCTGGCCCTTTCATTATAACTGTTGGGGGCGACTTCTTATTCTGCACTTTGTAATTGTCCGATGACCAATCCGCAAAAGGGGATTTGGTCCTTATACAATTACCGACATGATTAATCCTCAATGGGGATTAATCTAATAACAATAATTGTAATAATGACATGATTAATCCACAATGGGGATTTAATCCAATAATAATAAAGACATGATTAATCCACAATGGGGATTTAATCCAATAACAAAATAATAAGAATGCTCTTCACAGTTACATTATTTCAACATTGTCATCATTATTACTATTGCAAGTGTTGCATTTTGGTCGCAAGTGTCGCAAAAATCATACTGCCATCTTGCCTTTGTCGTATCTCTAACGATATCACAGGGAAACTTAAGACACCTTCAAAGACTGGTTTAAGAAGGAGAAATCATTTGATGAAAAGTACAAAGCTTTTTCCATGAAGAAAACTACCTAAAACTGAATTTTGAAGGGCAACGCTCCCCTATACACTATCAGGGAGTGTCAACGCTCCCTAGAATTCTTTGGGGGAGAGTTGCAGTGCTCTGTGCACCCTTTTGGGGGAGTGCTATCCTATTTGAGAAAATTTTGGGTTGTTGAGGAGAATCGGGGAAATATCCCCGTTATCTTGGAAATCAGTTGGATTTGAATCTGAGGTCAAGGCTACATCGTAGGGAGGATCCACAACTGATGGAGAAGGATCCTCAACCTATCCCAAGAATCTATTAGGTGGTTGGGTCTCTCCAAGCTTATATAAGGAGGCCTTCTCGTGGTGAAAAGGGGGATAGAGAGATTGAGAGACACCTAACTTATGATCTCATAAGGAAGATATCATTGGAGCATCATCAGCTTGTGTGTGGATTACTTGAGCAAAGGGTTGGACAAGGAGAATTGGGAGAAGTTGTTACATCTACGTCATGGTTGTAAGCACCATCTCACTTTGTTCTCATTAATATAAATCTATGCTTGGCATGTTTCCTTTAAATTTTGTGCATGTTTCATGAACTTTTTTCTTTTATAGATATATTATGAAGCTAATCATTGATAGGGTAGGAAGTATGTCTTGTTCTTGTTTCTAATTGTATTGTAGGACCTTCTGAAGGACTTGGAGATCAAGATCAACCTAGATCGAGCAAGGAAAAATGTCGCTAAAAGTGTACTTAATTTTATTCCTTCTTCTTCTTTGATAGTTTAGCTTCATGAAAAGGAAATTCAGTGTCCACAAAAACACTTTTCTGTCTTGGCCTTAAGAGTCTAGAGTCCAAGAGAGAATCCACTTGTCTGGAAGGGGATTTCTCTGTAACAGAAATTGGTGACTCCACTGGGGATCGACATATATTTGTCTTTCCTTGGTTTTTCCCTGCCCTTTACCCACCTTTTAGATGAATTTGACTGTTTGTTCATCATCCATTGGCTTTCTCCTATCTTTACCTGCAATTTCACCAACTTGTATGCATTCTGGGTGAGTTTTTTTGCATTTTTTTGGCTCTTTTCCTAAGTTTCTGGGAGGACCAATGCCCCCCTGTAGGACATACCAGAGTTCCAGTTCTCCCCTAAAGTGTCTTAGGGAGCGTTGCAACACTCTGTGCACCCTTGTGGGGGAGCACTAGTCTCTTTTTGAGAGTTTTTGCCTTCTTTTGCTTAGTCTTTTGCAAATTGTTTTGTAGAGATATTTATCCAGAGTCTGTGGTTGGTTTGTGAAGTTGTTTGGATTTTTTTTTTATTGGTCTTTCTTATCACTCCCTATTGTCTTGATTGGAGCTTGAAACCTTTTTTAGAAATGTGAAATTGCCTTTTCCAACTATTTTTTTGTCAAGACAGTTTTGAGTGTTTTCTCTTTCTCCCTATCATTTCTTGGATTCTTCTCTGCATTTTGTTGTGTTCCTTGAATGCTTGATTGGTTGTAGAATCCTTTATGGTGTTCTTGTTTTTCATAACAAGTTTCTACTTGTTTTCTTTCATACCTCGCTGCCTTGAGTGCATGCTTTGTTTGTATCCCTTTTGATTCGTGTCTTTTGCATCTGCATAGGACTCTTTCTCCTGATTGAAAGTAGTGGAGCATTGAAGGTTTTATATGTACTTTCTGTATACATCATAATCAAACAAATAAGATAGATGCATTATTTCTTTCAGGTAGTGAAACTAGCTTGCATTTGAAGTAGCAGAATTGCATGGTTTTTGGCTTTTTTGGGACATTATGCATCTGAAATGATGAATGTTTTCTCCTTCTCGTAGCATAACTTTCATTGAAATGAAAATATCACATCTTCATCTCTTTGCATAACTTTTTTGTCAGTAAAAACACCATATTGTCCATGCCATATTCCTTTTGAGTAACAACAACCTTAAAAATAAAGCGCTAAACTAAAAATTGATTAGACATTTTTATATTTTCTGGTAGCAAACCTACATTAGATTAGTTGTAGGGCTTTGCAATAGGTGTGAAAGATAACTTTCCAAAGCTGCAAACAAACATAGGATCTTGTGTTAGGGAGGAGTGAAATCCAATTGCTACATTTTGTCCTGAGAAGCCCTTCTCACACAAGGGTCAAACCTGAGGTCGCATTGAGACTAACATAGTTACTCACCCTGCTTCGTTGGTATTGGTGTAGAGATTGTGCGTATTATGGGGGTCGCTTGAAGGTATACCCACAATGATGAGTGGAAGCCTTTCAAGTTGATTTCAGGCTAGATACCCTACCCTTGCATGTGGATCAGACTGTGGATTGTTTCCCCATGCATCACTGTTGTATTTGGTAAACTTAGTGGCCTATCTCTTTAGGGTCTTTATACAAGGTGACTGTGGAGGGGAAAGTCTTCACAGTACTTGGAATCAATGTTGGCTAGACTCACTTGGGCTCCTTGGAGGGTATATCCACGATTACGTGTGGGAGCTTGCACCAGGGTGTAAGTCCGTTAAGCAGGTCGTCAACGTAACATTTCCACCCGCTCTATCTCAGCCCCTTCTTACTTTGTTCCCACGATGTTGGATTTCATCACCAATTAGTGTGCTCATTGTGAAAAGGTTTTTTTTTCCTGTTTGCATATTAGATTTTTAGCGTGTGTTGTTTGTTCTCCCTAGAAGAATCTAGGTTGGATCTTTATTTTTATGGAATTAGTTCCCGGAATGACCAATGAAGGAACCCCTTTGCCAGGGGAACACTTTGTTTTTCCTTCTTATGGAAACATTGGTCCTCCTTACATCGTTACTTTGAACCTTCCAGGTCTCACAATTGGGTTACCAATATGGTTTTTTTCCACTACGGTGATATCGAATGCAGGTGCTTCATATTTAATCACATCACCCACACATCAACCTCATGTCGACCTTTCTCCTTCTTTGCCCGTCAGGTATCCTTCCATTTCTCCTTCTTCGCCTAGTGAAAGGTCTCAAGCAAGTAGCCATATTGATAAGAAGAAGAAGAAACGAAAAGAGAAGAAGAAGAACCAAAAAGGGAACAAGCCTCCAACTACATCAAATGTTGGATCCAAGTAACCAGCTATTGTTGATCATACTGGGAGTGTCGATGAGGTCTATAAGATTAAGACAAAGAATCTGAAACTGAAATTCCCTTGTAGTCTTTGTAAGGGTGACCACTTTCTGAGGGATTTCCCTAGTCTTCCCAAGGTATTAGAAATGTGGTCTTCCATGTCATCGGTCCCCATTGAACATGTTGGTGACATCCCATCAACTAGTGACGTTAAGGTTGGTAAGAAGAAGACAACTGTCAAGTTTCCTTGCATGTTATGTGAAGGTGATCATTACTCTCACTTTTTCCCTTGTATGGACGAGGCTTCTTCTCTTTTGGAAAAGATTCAACTTCCAACTGGTTATCGTAATATTTCCCCCAACCCATCATCATTTGATAGACTGGTCAATCCAGTTCCATCCCCGGTCAGTCCGGTTGATCAGGTGGTCAATCTGGTTTCATCCTCAGTTGAACCACTACCCAAAGTAGCTGATCCAATTTCATCATCGATCAGCCCCACTTTTCATCTGGAAAGTGAAATCCAAGTGATTGATCCAATCCTTTCCTTGGTCAGTCCCACCCTTCATCCGAAGAGTGCCAAAGTGGTCGATCTGGTTCTACCATCGGTCAATCCCACTCCTCCCTTGAGGAGTTCCAAAGTGTTTTCCCCGGTTACTTCATCAGTCAATCCCACTCTTCATCTGAAGCGTGCCAAAGTGTTCAATCCAGTTTCTCCATCGGTCAATCCCACTCCTCCCTTGAGGAGTTCCAAAGTGACTGATCCAGTCCCTTCCTTGGTCAGTCCCACCCTTCATCCGAAGAGTGCCAAAGTGGTTGCTTTGGTTAAATAATTGGTCAATCCCACTTTTCCTCTGAATAATGCCAACGTGGTCGATCTGATCCCATCATCGGTCAATCCTACTCTCCCTATAGAGATTAAACCTGATACTGCCCACGTTTTTCTCATTGATACAAAACCTACCGTACTAGGAGGAATTCCTCCTTCTCCCACGAAACCCCCTCCAAGTAATGAGGCCATCATTTTTTATTAGGGTGCACTAACTGGACCTTGTCTTCCTTCTCACATTCCTTTCCAGATTACAGTATAGGTTTTTGGTCGGGACGTTCCTTAGATGCTAATAGATGAAGGTGTATCCATTAGTATTTTTTCCTCTATTGCATGGAGAGCTTCGGGTTGTCCTTATCTTGCGTTGGTTACGTGGAATCTGTTATCTTTTAACAGAATAACCAATCAACCTTTAGGGACCCTTCATCGATTTCCTATAACTTTGGGATGGAAAACTGTCTTTATTGATGTCATGGTAGTCCAAGACCCCTTGGATTTTGATTTACTCCTTGGGTGGGATTATGTCTATACCATGAAATCCATTGTGTCCACTCTTTTTCATGTGATATCTTTTCCTCACAATGGAAGAATTGTGACTATTGATCAATTTTCATTCATCGGTCCTGAATGGATTACCTACCTAAATGGTTCTTATATGAAGACAATATCGCCCCCACCACATGTTAATTATGTGGCATTGTCTCTCATGATTTCAACTCCTGATGATTTAGATCCGGTAGTTGACATGGTGATCTCTTCGATAGGGATTTTTGAGCCAGATCTCCTTACCCTTATCGAGGTAGTCGACATGTATTCCTTCCAGAGTGTTTCTCTTCCATCTAGTGAAGATCTCTTGGAAGCTATGATTGATGTTTGTCCCTTAATATGTGTTCCTTCCAGGGCATTATCCTGTTGGAAGCCATGATCAGGAAGAGGTCACGAACATAGTTTCTCTTTTCTGTGGCAAGCTCGTCAAAAAATGAAACAGAATTCACAAGCATAGTTTTACCTTCTCTGTGGAAATCTCATTAAAAAATGAAACAGATGGCATGAGGATAGCTTTCCTCTCTATAACAATCTCGTTAAAAAATGAAACAAAAATATGGGGATTGAACCCGGAGCCTTGAGCATAGTTCTTTTCCTATGTCAAGGTCGTTAAAAAATGAAACAATCACCTCTCCCTCCGAGTCAAGTCTTTCATTAGGTATCATGTTTGAACCTTCATTTCATCCACCTGTATCTGTTTTCTCCATCTAGTAGAGAAATTGGTGACAACCTCAAAGTCGGGGAATGAATTGAAGCTTGGGGGGGGGCATGTTTCTAGCCTTTGATTATCATTCTGGAGTTAAGTTGCTAACTTTTCAAGATGGGGGTAGAGTACCAACCATCCATGGGTATCCCTACCTTTGGAAGTTACGTTGGGAATTTACAAGAATAGTTTATTTTTGTTTCAAGCTTGTGTAAAAATGAAACCAATATCAAGCTTAGTCTATGTTATTTCTCGTGCTCATAAATACATGAGAATGTAACCGAGTAGACTTTTATCACTTTTTCGGACTCGTAATAGTTATACGAAAAAGGAACCCCCTGGAGTCATCTTTAAGCTCTTTTCAGACTCCCTAAACATGAAAAGATTGCCAGGTGATATTTCTTCCTTTCCCACTCGTTAAAAGGTTTGAAAAGGCGTCTTTCGAGTGATAATTTATCTCTTTTTTGGCCTCGCGATACTAACATTATGAAAAAGGACAACAATGGAGTTGTATTTAAGTCATTTTCAGACTCTCTAAATATGAAAAACCACCGATTTTACCTTCTCTGGACTCGTTAAACAATCATACATTGAAGGGCCCATATGGGACCGAACTCTTACTTCTTCCAGTTCGTTAAAAAAAGGAAGAGGGAATTACTGAAGGTGATTTATATCAAGCATGTGTTACTCTCCTCGATCTCGTTAAATCAAAAAGGGATACTCGTCTATCTGGATGGGGGGGGGGGAATTGAAAGAAGCAAGCCAAGCAGTTTTTGAGAACATCACCAGTCACCCTTGAACACGACACTTTGTCTTTGCATGCATTTTAATCCGCTAAACCTTTGCACTGAACCAATCCTCTGAGTCTTTTTACTCCTTTGGGTCACCCGACAAAATTCACCGTATCCACTACATTATCATGTTTTGGTCCAAGTCATGTTTCTAATGTTGTGCCTCAGTGTTCAAGGGAAGTATCTGTCTCGAGAGTCAACCATCACAAATTTCCTATTTCAATACCCGTGTCAGTCCATGTTCTTTTGATCCACCAATTTACATCTCTGTGTAAGTTTCATGTCATTGATGGGGGATATATCAAGGCCCTCCTTCAATGAGTCTTTTCCTGTTGACTTCAACACATTATCCGGGAACTAGACTTAGAAACCAGTTAGTACCTTGGGACCTGCATGCCTCAATGGCATGCCTCCTCGCGTCTGACAGTGGGTTTATATCATTGACCTCTGATCAGATGATTCCACGGATGTTAAACTTTAGCTCTCTTATTCACATTCATTGGAATGTACAAGGGTACCTTGGGAATCATTGGCATCAATGGTGATTTCCCTCGCACTTGTTAATGGTTTACCTCATTGACCGGTAATCAAGTGGTTTCTATCATGTTCAACATCAGGACATCTATTCACATGGTTGGATTCCTACTACATCGGGATCGGTAAGAATACCCTGGGTTGATTCATCACTCTTATATGTACTTTTCCTAGGTTACGACAGATTTTAGTTTGAACATTGACACATATACTGTCACATAGATCCACTTTGTATTGGTCATGGCTATGTCTTGTCGTCTCGTAGATCCACTATGTATTTTTCGTGGTTACAATTAGTTCAGGTCATGAGAGTATAGATCCACATTGTATGTTCAATGGCTATACCTTTTTATCAATATAATTATGGATCTGTAGTGTATTTTATGGTGGCCATACATTGAAAGTCTTTATCACTCAAGCATAGGTATGCCTACCATGGGTTTGAAACATGTCATAATATTTGTTTGATGGTTTTTTACATCTTCTTCTAGGTTCTCTCAGTCCACACCCTTGCTCAAAAAATTCTACAAAGTACTTTGGGGGTCAATCAGTTTCTATCTTCTAACCTCGTACTTTGGGGGTCAATCTGTTACACATCAAAATTACTCACTTCAATGATGACCTATTGTCGTCATTATTAGTGTCATAAGTGTTGCATTTTGGTTGCAAGTGTCGCAAGTGTCGCAAACATCATACTACCATATCGCCTATGTCGTATCACTAACGACATCACAGGGACACTTAATACACCTTCAAATACTTGTTTAAGAAGGAGAAATCATTTGATGAAAAGTACAAATCTTTTGCCATGAAGAAAACTACAATGATTTTTGAAGGGCAACACTTTCCTATACACTATCAGGGAGCACCAACGCTCCCTAGACTTCTTTGGAGGAGATTTGCAACACTCTGTGCACCCTTTTGGGGGAGTTTTGGCCCTAACCATGTTTTTAAAAACACTTGGTCATATTTGACGATTTTTGGGACTTCGACAGCTTGTCAAAGATGGAGCGCAACGTGAAGTGGAAATCGTGGAAGCTAGACTCCTTTTTGGGTCCTTTTTGGGTTTTGGGGGATAATGTAATAGGAAAGGGATGTTAGACCGTGGGTTTACCCACACTTAGGTCCACTATTGTATGTATAAATAGATGTATAGGCGAAGTAAGTGAAAAGGGGTGGGGGGAGAAGAGTAGTAGAGTGCGATCTATGTGATCGAAGAGTTGGGAGTTGTGTTAAGTGCTGGTAATGATTGTAAATGTTTTGTGCATACTGTAAGAGACTAAGTGCAGGATATTGTAGAAGGCTCTATTCTTTTAGTGCAAGGAAGAAGGATCTAGCGAGCTGCATAGATATTTTGTCCTATGCGAAGAGGGATTTGGATGGCTCTGTGTTGTAGCATGATTAACTAAAGCTAATAAATAAGAATAATTTTTGGACGTAGCCCTAGGGTGGGGGTGAACCACGGTAAATTTGTGTGTTGTGCTCTGTGCCTCAACCTGATGTGTTTGTCTCTTCCTTTGCTAAGTGCTTTGATGTGTGATAGATATATATATTTATTCTTTGTGCTTCTGAGATATGAATGAATGTTAGATCTGGTGTGTAAGATGCTTGGTGCTTGATGTGTCGAATCTAGTCTATCTTGTTGTGGCTAAGTGTTGAATTATCTTAGATCTAAGTACATACTATGATGCTCTATGATATCTGTGAAGTATCATAAGGATTGAATATTGATGAATAATCTATGCTAAGTGATTGCTAATTTTTATAATCACAGATCTGTGTCCCAACTAAGGTTGCAGACACCAGAGTCTTGCAACCACCCATGCCTCTACCTCCGGTGTGACTTCATATCCTTCGTAGGTGTTTCCGAAAGGGTCGGTAGTTAGGGTTTTGTTGGGGTGTTTTTTTAGCATTGAACCCTGGCTCTGCCCCTGTGCCAACAAATGGTTCTGTTGTCGGGACCTAAAACTGTGATTGTTGGGAACTAAGCAGAAGAAGCTTTGTGAAAAGATTCGTCCTGGAATTTTGAAAGCTCAGTCTGTGGATCTATGCCCTAGTGCGTAGTGATCCACTTGATCTGAAAAGCTCTATGTTGAAGAAGGAAGGACAGATATGAAGGAAATAAGTCAGATCTGCAAGAAAAGAGGTTGATACTGAAGAAAAGAAGTCAGATTTGAATGCTTTGTTCTCTAAGAAAGGTTAAAGTAGAAGTTTCTAAAAAAAAAAGAAAATAAAATAAAAAGAGAAAGGGTTATATCTACAGAAAGAGGTAAGATCAATAAGCTCTGTGCTCTGATAAAGGTAAGAATAGTTAAAATTTCTTAGATCTGGAAGCTTTGTGCCCTGTAGAAGTAAAATAAGTGAAATTTTTTGTTTCTAAATTATGGATTTAGGTATGCTTGATAGATTTTGTCCTAGCTTGAAAACTAGGGCATTGTTAGATGAAAGAACGTTTGATATGAATAGATATGATAAGAATAATGAAAGATATGTTATACCTATGCATAGAAATAATTTTTGGACTAACCAATGGATGCAGGATCCTAGAAATAAATTTTTGCAGGCTAGCCATTATGACCCTAGCAAGAAGTACAAGAAAAGTTGGGGATCATTGAAGAGAAAGAGAGAATTAACTCTTTGTTACAGTTGCAGAAGACCAGGACATCTTTCTAAGGAATTCCCTGGGAGAAACCCTAGTTGCCTCTATTGTAAGGCTATGGACCATGAAGTAATGGATTTCCCTAGAATGATTGCTAGACTTGAAAAGTTGAATATGGAGCAAGCAAACTCTGAAGGAGATCAAGAGACTAAGATTATAGAAGAACCCCAGAAAGAAATAGAGATTATGTTACTGAAAATGAAAGAAACCCTGGATGAACATAAAGATGTCAGTTTGTCAGAGATATTCAAAGAAAAGGATAAAATTGAAGTAAGAATAGGAGACTTCGACATTGACTGTGCTCTGGATGAGGGAACACAGATGAACATTATGACAGAAAGTACTTGGGAAACCCTAGGAAGGCCTGCTATGGTTCCTTCACTAGGAAAAATAGGGTTGTTTAAAGGAAAAATGGTAACCCTATGTGGCAGGATTACCCAGATAGCTATGAGTACCCATGGAGCTTCGACAGAGGAAGAATTCAAAGTTATTAAATTTATTGAGGACCATGCCCCATTTCCATCTTTGTTAGGCAAGATATGGATTGAAAAAGACCAGATCCGGAGAAAAGAAGAAAAGGAAGCCCTAGAATAGAAGAAGTGAGAACTCATGGTATTTATGACTAGAAGGATCTCCTACTTGATGGAAGAACAAGAGAACAGATCTAAGTTATTGAACACTAGGGACTTGGATGTCGAAGCTATAAGAGAATTAGAGGAACCACAGAAGACCGAAATACCTAATCCATATGATGAAGGAGTATTACCTTTGGATCTGAAAAAAGAATCTCAACATCACGAAGTGCCTATGTCAAGAGAAGATAAGAATCGAAATGGAAAAAGGATGACCGAGACGAAGCACAATGGGAAGAAGGCTAGGAAGCTAAGTAAGAAGAGAACCAAGATCAAAAATTTATAGAATATTCCAGAGGAAACTTTGCAGAAAGAAAAATCACAAGAATTGAGCTTCGCCAGAATATAAACATGGCGAAATATGACACTTTGTCGTGGCGAAGCAATATAGTCATTGGACCGACATACCCATTCTAATTCTACCCCAAACAGACAGAAAATAATTAAAGGATCACCACCAGACCGTTGGACCATGCCATAATGGATGGATTAACGTTCATAGAAGATTCATACCCGTTGCAAGAAGACGGTTGACAAATTTCCTATTTAGCTCATCGCAGCATGCCCGAAGAACACTTTTGCCAACTAAAAAGTCGAAGCCCGCAGAACTAGTGATTGTCTACAGTGATCAGTGAAAGCAGATTGTTCATCCTATTGTAGTATTTTGAGATCATCGTGACCCCGATTATCTTTCCCGAGTGTGTATGTCCGATGAGCTCACCGCACCTGAGGAATCCATCACAGAGGTCCTTCTCGATTTAATGACTGAGAGAGTCATGTCAGAAAGAAGAATGCCCACCGGAGTCCAAGCATCATCGACGAGAGGAGTGCAAGCATCCTTATCGACTGCTCGAGTAGGAACATCTTGAGACGACGTAGAGAGAAGAACTAAGCATAAAGACAACATAGCCAACGCAAAGTTAGTTCCATCCATCCTACCAACTTACATACCCCCTCTGAGCAGTAAGATTAATAGAGACAGTGTCCCTAGAGACTTTGAATACACCCTAGTCACTGCATATCTACCGAAAGGAGTACGCACCTACCGCATAGATCAAGACAAGGTTACAGTTTTGAAGTTTTACGACTTCAAAACTTCAACGTGGGGGACTATTATCAGACTAATCAGTAGATGTGGACACTAAATGATCTCCCTAGATCCACCTGGATCTAGAACAAAACACACCAAAACATGATGCTTTCCTTAAGTTTTAGATATTGAATTTACTAACTAAAGAGGGATGGGTGACATACCATTTAAATGCCACTTCCTCTCACCATCGCCATCCTAGCTCCGTTCCAATGCTCATACGATGATGAACCTGCAAAAGAACACAACCAT
>ML806063.1:38538-50516 GCA_009831015.1 Picea engelmannii
ATGAACCTCGCGCAGTCTACTTTTCTCAATGTTATGAAAATACCGCACTTCAGCAGACACCAGGTTGTGAATGCTTGTGTAAAATTGTTGCTAGCAAGTTACCACAGAGGATACATGTGGTTAGAAAGTCGCATAACTATTGATCCAGCGCTGATCAATAGGATGACCGAGCTTAGCATGCAGGGCCCTGATCCCGATGAGTACTATCCTGGAAAGATCGCAGACCACGTTCTTGCACAGAATATCAAATAATAATATGGCAATGTTGACAAAGGTGCGAGAGGTTACAAGGTAGCTTCTATTGAAAGTGGTACAATGCACCTCGCATGCCAACTAATCGTAGGGAAGTTGGTATGCAATAATCGACCAACACAAGTATATGGATTTGTAGTTGACCTCGCAGGAAAGTGCACAGAGGGACTACAGATGAACTAGGCGAAGTACCTGGTGAATCAACTGTAGATTGACTGCAGAGAAGCCCAGGATCAGGGGCATGAATTCCATTTTAGCTGGCTCCTGATACTGATCACATTTTTTGCATGGGAGCTACCAGAAGGTGCAACCTTCCTAAACCTTGACCCCTTTGAGCCACTAGCCGTGAAGTTCAGTACATTATGGTACTTGAACGACATGAGAAAGCAATGACAATCAAATGTCATTTTCCACGCATACTATAACCAATTGAAAGCATCCATAAGGAGTGAACCTTGCATAACCTCGAACACTTTACAGAGATTCTGACCTCTGATAAAGTTCAGCGCAGATTGCCACTTTATATACCTAACCCCATGCACTGATGAGCACCAGGAACATATTCAATCCTATTATAATCTGGTAGAAGAAGACCTGGAAGAGATCACCAAGGAATGGTCGGCGGACCTCCTTGTTTCAGCAGATCCCAGAGAAATGTCCAACATCGATAGCCCAGAAACTGCGCAGGACACACCTGGGCCCAATAAGACAAAGAAAGCAAAGACGACGAAGAATACTAAAGAAGTCCAGCATGTTGACACTATAAGGACAACTTCCATTACACTAGATGAAGAAGGTGATGACGAAGAAGGTACAGAAAATGAACAACAGAAAGCTGAAGTACCACTGCCTAGGGATGAAGAAGACTCATCGAAGAAAAGGAAGGTCTCACCTATGAAATATTCCTCCATAAAGAAACCAAGAACCCCTGTAACCAATATGTGAACTGCCCTCACGTTGGATGAATTTGATTTCATTGTTGCAACGGTCAATGATGCTTCAAAGGAAATCATAGATAAGCAGGAGGCGAAGCAGGAACAAATATATAGACAAATTGAGATCACGCTCCAAGGAGTACAAAAAGCACTCCAGTCTAGCTGAGCAATCTCTATTGCACCTCTGCCGGAAGGAACAACAGAAGTGGGAGATGAATCAGTTCAGCTCTGCAAGATTGTTGATATAGTCGAAGTACGCCTTCGACATGCTTAGGAACAAAAATCTCAAGCCACCCAGGCCCTAAAGAAAGAACAGGAGGAAATTATTGAGCAACTCCAAGCCGTGCAACAAGAGAAGAATGATCTCCAATCAAAATTTGAAGAAGACAGAGTGAAGATCCAAAAAGAGAAAGAGAAGTTGCTCGCAAAGAAGATAGGAATTGAAGAAGAAGTCAACAAAGAATTTCTCTCTATAACCATCTTAGAGAAGAAGGCCGAAGATCCCATAGAGTGCCAAGTGATGAAGTTGGCTGAAGTTATTAAGCAACTTCAACAAAGGGTCGTGGAATTAGAGCTTCAGACCATACCATAGATTCCACAATAAGTGCACGACCAGCAAGAATTGAATGCTTAGAGTGCAGTTGAGAGGATTAAAACACTTACTGCAGAATGTAAACAGCTAAGTAGCAGAAGCGCGTAGATATATGAACAAATATCTGAAGACCCAGAGTTGAAGAAACTAGAGTCCCAACTCCAGGAATCAAAGCAGCACGTAGATACAGTACAGGCACAGCTCAAGATCCTGTCACCCATCGAGAGGATGAAGAGATCCCAAGAACAACACACTGCCCAACAACTCGTTCTTACCACACAGAACAAAGTGATGGAAGTCACCCAGAAACTCCAGCCGAGCCAGGAGGCAGCCTACCTATTGTTTGAAGAAATTGAAGGCCAAGGAACACTACTACAACAAGTAGCTATTATAGTCGAGCAGCAACTGGAATGACCTATCAGCGAAGCGGTTGTTCAGGAATTCACTGAGAAAGAAGCAGTAGCATAGAGACAAGTCAAAGAAGCTTGAGCCAAGCTTGAGACCTTTGAGGCAAAGTTACCTAGACCTGAGTGACTTGGGATGAGTCACAGGTGAGTTTTGGGGGCCAGTTGGCCCTGACCAAGTTTTGAGGAACACTTGGTTGTATTTGACCGTTTTTGGGACTTCAACAACTTGTCAAAGATGGAGTGCAATGCGAAGCGAAAATCATGGAAGCTAGACCCATTTTTGGGTTTTGGAGGATAATGTAATGGGAAAGGGATGTCGACCCGTGGGTTTACCCACACTTTGGTCCAGTTTTTTATGTATAAATAGATGTATATGCAAAGTAAGTGAAAAGGAGGTGGGGGGAGAAGAGTAGTAGAGTGTGATCTATGTGATCGAAGAGTTGCAAGTTGTGCTAAGTGTTGGTAATGATTGTAAATTCTTTGAGCATACTGTAAGAGACTAAGTGTAGGATATTGTATAAGAATCTGTGTTTTTAGTGAAATGAAGAAGGATCTAGCAAGCTACGCGGATCTTCTGTCCTATGCAAAGAAGAATTTGGATGGCTCTATGCTGTAACCTGATTAACTGAAGCTAATAAAGAAGAAGACTTTGTGGATGTAGCCCCAAGGTGGGGGTGAACAACGGTAAATCTGTGTGTTGTGCTCTGTTCCTTGACCTGATGTGTTTGTCTCTTCCTTTGCTAAGTGCTTTGATGTGTTTAGATAGATCTATTTATGCTTTGTGCTTCTGAGATATGAATGAATGTTATATCTAGTGTTTAAGATGCTTAGTGATTGATCTACCGATTCTAATCTATCTTGTTGTGGCTAAGTGTTGAATTATCTTATATCTAAGTACATACTGTGATGCTCTATGCTATCTGTGAAGTATCATAAGGGTTGAATATTGATGAATAATCTATGCTAAGTGATTGCTAAGTGTTATAATCACAAATCTGTGTCCCAGCTAAGGTTGTAGACACTTGAGTCTTGCAACCACCCCTGCCTCTACCTCGAGTGAGACTTAATCTGCTTCGCAGGTGTTGCCAAAAGGGCCGATAGTTAGGGTTTTGTTGGTGCATTATTGTAGCATTGAACCCTGGATCTGCCCCTATGCCAACAGGGAGTGCTAGCCTATTTGAGAAAATTTTGGGTTGTTGATGAGAATCATGGAAATATCCCCCTTATCTTGGAAATTAGTTGAATTCGAACCTGAGATCAAGGCTACATCTTAGGGAGGATCCACAACTGATGGCGAAGAATCCTCAACCTATCCCAAGAATCTCTAAGGTGGTTGGGTCTCTCCAAGATTATATAAGGTGGCCTTCTCATGGTGAAAAGGGGGATAGAGATATTGAGAGACACCTAACTTATGATCTCATAAGGGAGGGAGGGACATTGATAGTATCAAACTTATGATCTCATAAGGGAGATATCATTGGAGCATCATCATCTTGTGTGTGGATTACTTGAGCAAAGGGTTGGACAAGGAGAGCTACGAGAAGTTGTTGCACCTTCATCAAAGGTTGTAAGTATTCTCTATTGTTCTCATTAATATACATATGTGCTTGGCCTGTTTCTTTCAAAGTTGTGTTTTTTTTACATGAACTTGTCTCTAGTAGATAGATCTAGTTTTAAACTAATCGTAGTGGAGTAGGAAGCTTGTTTTGTCCTTGTTTGGTTTGCAGGGCTTATCGAGGAGCTTGTGGATCAAAGCTTAAACTCGGACTGCAATGAAAAATGCCATTAAAAAGGTATACTTATCTTCCTCTTCTCTTTTCATTTGTTTAATTAGATTTAACAGGATGTTAGTAACCGAAGTTATCACCCTTTTTGTCTTAGCCTTAGGAGTCTAGAGTCCAAGAGAGAATCCACTTGTCCACAAGGGGATTTCTCTGTAACAATCACCTGACCAAGGGGGTGATGACAAAGAAGAAGAGATAAATAGAAAAGAAGCAAGGTGAAGTAACACCGCCTAGAGATGAGGATGATCCCCTGAAGAAGAGGAAGGTTTCTCCCCTGAAACCTTCTTCCCGCAAGAAATCAAGAGCCACCGTGACCAAGATGCAGATTGTACTCACTACTGATGATTTTGAATTCATCATAGCATCTCTAAATGACACTTCGCTAGAAATCATGGAGAAACAAGAAGCCAAGAAGGAGGAAATGTATGAAAGAATTGAGGTCGAACTCCGAGGGGTACAACAGGACCTTCAGTCCAGCCGCACAGTATCCACTACGCCCTTGCCATCAGGAGAACTAGAGTTGGGAGATGAGCTAACCCAACTTCGCCGACTAGGAGATGCAACCGAAGCTTGCCTTCAATGAGCACAAGAAGAAACAGAACAAGCTACCCAGGCCTTGAAGCAAGTGCAAGGAGTACTCGTAGAACAATGTTGAGTTGCAGAGCAGGAGAAGGTTGCTCTCCAGGCAAAGTTTGAATAAGAGAAAGAACAGATGCAACAAGGAAAATAACAGTTTCTCGCGAAGCAACTCGAAGTGAAAGAAGCAGTCAACATATCACTTCGCTCTATGATAGGCTTAGATCCACAACCAGAAGACCGCATCATGCAACAAATAGAGAAAATAGTGAAAGCTATCCAGCAGCTACAACAAAGAATAGAAGACTTAGAGCTTCACACCATGCCCGAAACTCCGCATGATGTGAGGGATCAAAGAGAATCAACTTCCCAGAGCGCAGTTGAGAGAATAAAGACCCTCGCCATGGAATGCAAGAAACTCAGTGATTGAAATGCCTAGACTTATGAGAAACTCACTGAGAATCTAGAACTAAAGGCACCAGAGTCGTAGCTCCAGGAGGCAAAGCAGGAAGAAGAAACAATACAGGTGCAGTTGAAGCCCCTGTCAGCTGTGGAAAGAATGAAGTGATCCAAAGAGTAGCGCACCACCCAACAATATATCCACACTATCCAAAGCAGAGTCATGGAAGTGACTCAGAGGCTCCAACCTATACAGGATGAGGCTTGCCAATTATTCACGGAGATCCAAGGATGAGGAGAAGAACTGAAGCAAGTCGTCATTGCAGCTGAACAACGCTTAGAGGGACCTATCAATGACAATGTCATCCAATATTTCACTGAATAGGAGGGCGTGGCACAACAACAGGTCGAAGTAGCTCGATCCAAGATCGAGGATTTTGAAAAAGAACTAATCAGACTAGAGTTACTCAAGACGAGTCACAAGTGAGTGTTGGGGGCCTGTTGGCCCTTGACCAAGTTTTATGGATTCTTGGTCATGCTTGACCTATTTTTGGGACTTCCATAGGCTGTCGAAGGTGGAGCGCAAGATGAAGTGGATATCACGGGATCTTGGCCCCTTTTTAGGGCATTTTGGGTTTTTGGATTATGTAACGGGTATGGGAATGTCGACCCATGGGTTTACCCATGTTTAGGCCCACTTTTGTAATGTATAAATAAGTAGCTAGGTGATGTAAGAAGGTCCAAGATGCTAAGTTCTAGTGTTCGATCTATGTGATCTAAGGATTGTAAGTTCTTTGTGCATACTGTGTAAGGATTGCAAGGCTAAGTGCAAGTATCTGTAAGAGACTGTGTAAGGACTTGGTGCTATACCCTAGCTCAAAGGAGGATCTGGCGGAGTGCATGCAGATCTCCTATATTCTGTGGAGTAGGATTTTGATGCTATGTGCATGTAAGAAGCTTGACCAAGATAATAAAGAAGAGAAGAGTTGGTGGAAGTAGCCCCAGGGTGGGGGTGAACCACATACATGTTGTGTTGCTATGATTTGTGCGATGTATTGATGTGTTTATGTGTTTACTTTCTTAGTGCTTTAATATATATGAATGATAGATAGATATGTTGATGCTTTGTGCTTGATAATGTGGATGGATGTTAGATCTAACCTATGTAAATATGCTTAGTGCTTAAATATTCTATATCTATTGTGATGCTCTGTAGTTTAGGGTTTATCCGCACTGAGATTAGGTTTTGACTGCAATGTAACTAAGAACTGGATATTGTTGAATGTTAACCACTAAGTTCTCTGTTAAGTATTAGAATCACAGATCTGTGTCCCAGCTAAGGTTGCAGACACTGGAGTCCTGCAACTACCCCTGCCTCTACCTTGGGTGAAACTTCATCTACTTCGCAGGTGTTGCCAAAAGGGCCTGTAGTTAGGTTTTTGTTGGTGTGTTGTTGTAGCATTGAACATTGGGTCTGACCCTGTGCCAACAACCACTTTTCCTGAGGTTTTCCCAAGTTAGAATTCTGTTGTGGAGAACTAACCATTTGAACATTTTGATTTTTGGCCATTGGGGTTGCTCCAGATCTTTCCCCACTATTGTTTCGAGTCCTCTTGATATTTTTCCACGATGTAATAACATGCTTATTTTAAGTTGAATTCCCCACCATTTTCTCTACCCCGCCTTAATTGGTCCTCGTCCTCTGAGACTGCAATTTTCCTTTTCCCCAATTCCTCTTCCACCTCTTTTGCTAGAGTTGTGATACAATCTCTATTTTGTGGATTGAGTTTATCCCAAGTCCTCCATCTGTTGCTATCATTTCTTGGCTTCCAATAGTGATGGATTGTTGTTTTTCCTTGTGTTGTCATTTCCTTTTGGAGATCCTCCCTGTCCGAATTTTCCATTCTGGGCTCCTATTGCCAGGCATCCTCCGAGAATCTGATAGTTTGACCATTTCTAACTTCCCAAAAGTCGTGTTTATGAATCCAGTTCTTGTTGCGCCAAGCAAGATTCTAGATGGCTGATCCCTCCCTTGTGCCCATGAGTCGAATTCAGTTTTGATCATTGATGTTCAGGGCATACTTGGCCTTCCAGAGGTTTTCCCATGGTACTGATTTGTCCTTGACCCATCTCTACCATATGTTTTCCCCGTAGGCTTTGTTGGTTACCTATGGGTCTTGTAACCCTAGGCCGCCTTTTCCTTTTGGTTGACAAACCTTCTCCCAGGCTACGAGGGCCCATTTCTTTTTATTTTCAGTAGCTCGCCATAGGAAATCTCTTTGAATGGATCTTATCTTTTGTAATATTCCTTTGGGAGCAGGGAACACTGAGATCATATACGCCATAATTTCTTGTAGGACCTCTTTGGTGAGGATAAGCCTCCCTTCCAGGTTGAGAGCTCTGTAAGTCCAATTTTTTACCTTCTCCTGCATTTTTTTGATCACTCCTTCCCACATTTCCATTTTGCAAGCTTTGTTCGTCAGGGGGATTCCCAAGTGTTTCGTTGGGAGCATTTTGCATTCAAACCCCAAAATGTTTGATAGGTTTCTATGAATTACAGGATTAGTGTTGAAGAAATAGATCATGGATTTGGAGTGGTTGATCTCCACCCCTGATGCTTCCCCAAAGTCTTCTAATATTATTTTATAGGTTTTTTCTTCCTTGACCATGGGTGTTCCATGGAGTAGGTTGTCATCAATGAACTGTTGGTGTGTGGAGGTTGGACAGACTTCGAAAGGTTTGATTCCTTTTAGTTCCCCTGCTACAGTTGCGCTTTTTATGCTTCCATTGAGCCCTTCCATCATCAGAATGAACAGGAATAGGGACAACGAGTCTCCTTGTCTATTGCCTCTCGAAGGCCATAAGGGTTTTCATGGGGCTCCATTAATTAGGAGCGAGTAGCTTGTCGTTGAGACTAGATTGACAATCCAGTTGATCCAGTGTTGTTCAAACCCAAAGGACTCGAACGTTTTGGCCATATAGTGCCAGATAATCTTGTCATAATCCTTCGTTAGGTCAAGCTGGATTATCATCCCCCGCTTCCTTTGGATTTTTAGCGTGTGTATAAGTTCATGGTCATGGATGATGTTATCCAACATTTTTCTTCCTTCTATGAAACCCACCTGCTCCTATGAAATCAATGTGGGTAGGAGTGGTTTCAGTCTATTGGCTATGACTTTAGAGATTATATTGTAAACGACATTGCATAAAGCTATCAGCCTGTAGCAATATGGGGTCCTTGCTTCATTTTATTTTGGGATTAGAGTGATCATTGTGGCATTTAACGCTTTCAAGATGGAGGTTGAATGTCTGGAGTTTTCCACCACCCCATAAACATCATGTTTAACCACTTCCCAACAGGCTTTGAAAAATTCCACTATGAAACCATCTTGGCCTAGAGCCTTTCCATTGGTATTTCTAGACCACTAGGTCAATTTCCTCCTTTGTTATGGGTTTGTTTAGATTGATATTTTGTTCCTCTGTGACCAGCCCGAGGATGTGTTGGATTATCCTTTGTATGGCCTTAGTTATGTCTTGGTTGGGTTCCTGGGCTATCCCCTGTAAGTGATTGACCAGTGTATTTTCAATTTCCTTGTGGGATTCTCTTTCGATCCCATCCTGATCCTTAATTTTCAGGATTTTGTTGCGGGTTCTTCTTGAAATGGTGGCTCTATGAAAAAACTTGGTATTCCACTCCCATTCCTTTAGCCACCTGATTTTGGAATTTTGGCACCATAAAGTTTCTTCCTACTGACATCTTGCTTCCCATTCCTGGGTCATTTGGATCTATTCTCTTTTTTGATCCTCTATGTAACCCTTGTCTATGTAGAGTTCCTGGAGTATCCTCATTCTATCCTCGATTAAAAAAAAATCTTGGTTTATGTTCCAAAAGATTTCCTTGTTCCACTTCTTGAGTTTGTGTTTGATGTACTTGAGTCTCTTATAAAGTTTGAAAATACTTGTCCCTTGATCCGATAATTCTTCCCGCCACTATTGGTTGATGTTCTCCTTGAAGGTGGGATGTTCGATCCAAAATTTCTCAAATCTAAAAGGTTTGTTCTTCGGAGTGGTTTGGAAATTTCCTTCCAATTGGAATGGCCAATGGTCTGAACCCCCCCATGGAAGGATGTTGCAATCTAAAGTTAGTCCCTACAGAATGATGGATTCCGACACCAGCAATCTATTTAGCCTTGTAGCTACTTGGTAGTGATTACTTCATTTGTTATTCCAAGTGAACTAGCCATTGTTGGTTCTGATGTCTACCATCTCCATTGTATCAATGAAAGATGAGAATTCCTCCGCATCTCTATCAAGTCTCCTAGTGCCCCTTTTTTTCTCCGCAAGTGTCGTGATTATGTTGAAGTCCCCTACCAAGATCTAGTGGAGGTTGTGCGATCTCGCCTTTATATTTTCTAGGTCTACGAGCATTCTCCTTTTTTCCTCCAACCTCTAGGTACCATACATATTGGTGCATAGAATCACCTCAGTGTTACCTATAATTTGCATGTTAACTGAGTGTGTGTGTCTCATGGCTTCGGCTACTAGTAGGTTTATTGATTATGGGTTCCATAAGGTGAGTATACCGCCTGCCATATTTTGGCCTTCAACAACCAACATATTGTATTTGCTCCATTGTTTTTTACTGATTGTTTCCATTATGTCTACAATGCATTTTGTCTCTTGAATGAAACAAAGGTCAGGTTGTTCCTTCCTCAATCTATTTTTAAATATTCTTTTCTTTCGTGGGATGTTTAGGCCTCTTATATTATATGTTATAATCTTCATTTAAACATGTGGGGGGGAGTTGGGAAAGAGATTTTTGATCTTACATGAATTTATCAGCAGGACTCCTAGTTCTTATAGGGCTACGTTGTTTGATTTCCTGCCTTTCTTCCGCCTCGTCTGCTTGGGTGAGTGTTGTGAGTTCCCCTCACCTGACTTAATTCTCAGGTGTCCTATATCGTCATGTGTATGCTTGATCCCTCTGGATTTTTCTTCCTCCCTTAGAAGGAAAATGTATTGGAGACGATCTAGTTGCTCCACTGGCACATTGTCTACTCCCTTCTTTTTCCATTGCTCCAAGATGTTCGGGAGATCTATTCCTTCCATTTCCACAATGTCTCTGAGATCAATATCTTTCGTGCCTACCTCGCTTGGTGTCATGTCTGAATCTTCATGTACCTCCCACATTGGGGTGTTGGCGTCTTCGATTCCTCCTTCCATAGGACTTGCACTACCTCCATGTTCTCTCTTATTGCCTGGAATATCGGTGTTCTCCCAAGTTGCTTGTTCCCTAGCTACTCTAGCTTTTGTATTTTACTTTCCTCCTTCTTCCCCTTGGTTATCCTTGTCCTGTCCTGGCTTCTGGTTTTCTTTCTATTGGGTCTTTGCTTGGTTTCTTGTTTTCTCTGTTTTTGTGGTTCGGTTTTACAAACCCGTCTTGATCCTGCTGTGTTTTGGTGTTTTCTGTTTCTTTTTTTTAATTGAGCAGACATTCTCTGATTAAGTGTCCATGTTCATGGCATATTCTACATCTAAATGGGATCTTCTTGTAATCAATGCTTTGTATCCATTCCTTATCCCTAAATTCCAGGCTTATGGCTTCCGAGAGTGCCCCCGACACATCCATCTCTATGCAGATCCTTGCATAGGATGTACATATTCCTTTTAGGGTTGCTTCCGATGTCTTAACATATTTTCCAAGTTTGTTCTCGATTGCTTCGAAGGTGGACGACAACCAGTAGTCTAGCGGTAAGGAGTAAAACCTCAGCCAGACTGGGATATTTTTAAAGGTTTCTTTCTCTAGGGAGAATTTTTCCTTCCACAAACACATGTACAACCCTGCTAAGGTGTGCAAATATGCCCCCCCCTCAAAGAATTTATCCCTAACCTCCAGGTTCATGAAGACTACTATGAAGAATTCTTTTGAACCTAGGTGGATTTCCACTTCTCCACTTGGCTTCCATTGATATTTTATCCAGTTGCACAACGTTCCTTTTGTGGGCCACAATGCCATGAACTTGCAGATTAGTGCATGCATATTCATCTGGTCCCGATAGAGTTGTGTTTTTGGGTCTTCCAGTATAACCTTGGGTATCATTGTTGCTTTAGTTTTACATGGGTTGCACCCATCTACCCCATTGGGGTTCGTTGGTTCATGCGCCACCTTCTGGGATTCTCTGGCTGCCTCCCCCACATGATCCCTTTTTTCCTGGTTGCTCTCCTGGTTCTTTTTTTATCCTGAGCTTGAGGTGCTTGTCAGCGGTTCTTTGAACCCAACGCCTTGCGAGCCTTTCCCCCTGTTCACCACTACCTGCTTGTATGATGGGGTGCCACTCCCACCCCCTTTGGTAACCATTATGTACGTTGTTGAGACTACGACTGTCAACCCTAGATTGCGTTCTTTTCAAAGGGTCAGATCTATCCATAATGATTTTTTTGAAATATGTCATGGGGAGAGATCAAATGTTGATGCCAAATTTCGAAAGCAATGTTGTATGGAAATAAGCTTCCCACTTGATGATAAAAATGCAAAAGAAAAATATCACAAAGGAAGTGATGTATTTGGAGTTGTGGATGGCTATTTTCAATTGGGATTTAGAATTGTACAAGTATGGTATTTGATATATGATATCTTCACCCTATGGAAAAATATTAGTATAAAAAATCTGAGAGCTAAGAAGGATAAACCATTGATATGTGGCAGAAGTAAGACAGGTCCTGAAATAAAAAATCTTCCAGATGATATGACTATAACACCTTGGAGAACAATACAAGGAGTGAAGGATGAGAAACCTATCATAGCTATATTATCGTGTGTAAGATCAGGTGAATTGTCAATGGAAGAAATGTGTGATGAATTTAAAAAGTAAGTTTGTTGAGTTATTTTTATTTATGTTAGGACACACAAATTAAGTTTTTCAGTTTAACATATCAATGTTCTAAGTATTTTATTATATATATCATTACAACATTATTATTTTTTATTATTTAGTCACAAGGTGTATATGAGAATGCAATAGGGAATGGTTAA
>ML806063.1:54870-69594 GCA_009831015.1 Picea engelmannii
ATATTACCATGTTGGAAACTATCACGACCAATACATGATATGGAGCACATTGCATTAGGAGAGGGATAAAATAGTGATAGAGTTCACAAATACCTTCCATACCTTCGCACCAATATGGGTATCAAAGACTCCGAGTAGCATATGGTTCTAAAATACTATGGGGGTCTACATAAGTACATCCAAATATAAATGGAGTTTATGGACATTTTGTCACAAGGAGTTGCATATCAATATGATATCAAAATCGAGAAAGAACTTTAAGAAGAGGAATAAGAGGGAGCTTGGACTTGTGAATGTATCACAAAAAAATAAGGTCAAAGGGAGTCCCAACCTACAAAAAAAAATTACAAAGTGAGGATAGAGAACCTCATGACAACCAATCTAAGCCACATGCAAAAAAGGGTAAGGGGAAGACAAATAAATACACTGGGAAGTGGTGCAATTTCCATAAAATTCCCTTCCACAACATTAATGAATGTCACTCGAAAAAGTCATTGGTGGCCACGTTTAAAGCCTTAGAGTGAGATCCTGGATCCGACTATGATTTAAAGCTAGACAAGGGGAATAAAATCATTGATGTTGAACCAAGTGCCATAGTCTCTACCACCAAGGTGTAGCCAAATAAACTAGAATAGTTGGGGGAAGGTGACTTTCTTTTTCACTCATAGATGTGGGTGAAGTGTGCTCCATTGCATTTCATCTTAATAATAGAAGATAAAAGAACCTAATCTTAGCAGAGGTCATCAAGTTGTTGGAGTTTCCAACAACACCACATCTGCAACCATACAACAATGTGTGACTCAACCAAGGATGAGATCTTTGCGTCAACTAAAAGTATCACCTCCCTTATTGAATCAAGCCCTTTAAATATGAGGTATTGTGTAACACCCCTAGGCCTAGCCCCAGCTATACATATAAATGTAAATTTTTTATAGGCTTGTGAGTCAGGTTGTTATAGGCCAGAAGGGTTCTGTGATTATTAGGCAGGAGAGCCTAGATGATAAATTCCAGTGAGCCTATTTTTGTAATATGTAAACACTCATATTATTAATGAAAACACACCTTTGTTGCAAACCAACCACATAAAAGAGTATGGAGGGATAAACTCCACTTAGAAAGGGAAAGGGGGGTCTAAGAGTCTAGGAAGGGGCTAAGCTAGGGTGATTAATACCAATGGAATATTATAATATTATTCCTTAAATATAAAGTAATGGATATTAATATATATTATAAGTCTCAAAAGTAGGGACAAGGGAGTCCCTTGGGTTTACAAGTGTCCTAAAGGACACATGCATATATATAATTATGGATATAATGCAAATGGGATTAGGCATTATCATCAATATTGACTATTCCTTCATGGGAGGCAGTTGTGAGTCATACCTTACGGTACTGGACTATAACGACGACATTGTACTTGTACTATTAGCACAAGAGTTGAATTGAAGAATCATTTGTCACATCATATTACAGAAGAAGCAGGTTGTCAGGCCCGTCAATATTTCTCTAGGCAATAAGCTACTCAGAGGTGTTCCCTGGTGCACTGGGCAATAGCTACGGGGCTCTAAAACTTCTTGTTTGGCATGTTGTTGAAGCCCCAAAAGGGAAGTCAAGAAAATGAGGGACTTTTGAGCAGAGAAGGGGCACACTTCCTGGGGTGGGATAGGCAAGTGGGGAATGAGAGACCGTAGGATAGTTGCAGTAGTTGACACCTTGGACAGAGCAATTCTACTACTTATCAAACCTTAGATTGGCTTAGTTTTCCATTTTCCCTTGTATATTTTATCCCCAAATCGGGGGTGACCCACTGCTGAAATTTATGAGAAGTGCATTCTAAGGCGGGGAGGAACGTGGAATGTCTACATGTAGTTGGTGTTTATTTTCTGAGACAAGTGTCTTTTATCTGCTTATTTCAATTATTATGTGTGTGCAATTATGAGTTATATCATGGAATCTCTGTTGTTAAAATTTTGTATATGAATTATTAATGTTTTATGCATGATGATATAATTTCCACTTAACTTTGTTTATATGCAAAACTGATTATTTAATTTAATGGTATCAAAATTTGTAATTTTGCATAGCGTGGCTAGTTCAGGGATAAGAACGTTAGAAGAGCAATTTTATTGAGTCCGTGTTAATGGGGTTATTACAAATTTATATTAGAGCTATAAAGATCAAGAAATTTGTAAGTGGCAAGGCCCATCCAAGGCGACTTGGGACATTACAAATTGGTATCAGATCTTAGAGCCTGCATGGGCCATTTAGCAAAGCGCTGAAGTGAAATTTCATATTTTACAAGAGAACTGTTTCACAGTATGTCAGAAACAGTTCATTTTCATTTTGATTGAAAAAATGTTTACAGTGTTTCTATGGTGGAAACAGAATCAGCTAAGTGAAATTGGGCCCAAAGCCCCAATTTTTTGTTTTTAAATTCCTAAGGAATTTGGGAAATTTGGTCCAAGGATGAGTTTTTTCTGGATGTTAATCTTTGTCTGAGAAAATTTAGACCTGTAATTGGTCAAATTTGAAGTCAATATAAGGCCATGGATGACTGAATGAAATTGAATAAACTTAATGGTTTCTAAGTGACCATGGTAAAATGGAATGGAATTGGGCAAAATCCCCAATTTCTTACAGCTAATTGATGGCAAATTCGAAGTGAAAGAGTCAAATTTTAACAGAAGTGAACACAAATTAGTGTACAAGACTTGAATTGGCTTGATTAAGATTAATCACAGATCTCTATTGATGGCCTAAGAAGGAATTCCATTTTTGGGCGAATTTGAGTATGTTTGAAATTTTGGGAAATATGGGAAATTGGAAAAGTTTTGGTATTTTTACGTACACTGACATCAGCATGACGTGTGAGGGGACATGTGTCAGCTGACGTGGAGATAGGTGATGTGTACTTCCATGGTGGTGTTGATGTTTGGACAACATCAGGAATACATTATATTAGAATAATAATTAATAATATAATTATTGATTATTAAATATCATATATAATAAGTAAATGATAATAATAAATAGTTATTGAATATTCAAGGGACACATCATTTCATGGATGGTCACCATATGTTCCCTATATATGGAACACTCATCCTTGTAATAATATATCAATCATATCTCATATGAAGAAAAACAACATTGTATCAGAGTGGGACTGGGCTTGACTCCTTCACAGGAGGGCCCAGGAAAATGAGAGTAGAGTAAAATGTTGGGAGTGTTAAATTTATGGGGTTGTTACAATCTCTATGTACAACATATTTAGTTTTTACTCCTACCTAAATTATAGAAAGAATTCCATAAATTATAGTGGGCAGTAATTTCTAGTAAAAATGTCTAATTACCTAAATATGAGGAATGTACTACATATTTACTTCTACATATATTTATGCAAAGAATCACATGAATTATGGAGGGAAAATTTAACAAAGTAAAAATTCTATGTGGATGGATTATAACCAAATTAATTTTGGGGTAGTTACAAAGGTATTCTCCAACTATTTATAAGAAATAAAATAAAATKTAATATTACTATAAAAGACATATTTTCTCTCTCWCACACWTGGGATACGTGATCTAAGGAAGAGACTAAGAAGTTGAAATTTTCTGAGTTATTTAGTGATGTTCTAGTGTTTACTAAAGTAATATTGCATATCATTGGAAGTAATTACCACCTGCGAAAAATTGTGTTTGTCTAATTTAACACTAGAAAATCAACATGGTTAGTCATATGACATCGATTATATGATGGATGTGTGTTGGTATCCATATGACATCGAGTATATGATGGATGTGTGTTGGTCATAATAGAATACATATTATTTGGAGGGTCATTATATATAGTTGTGCACAAGATAAATTGATCTCCTCTAGGAGATTCTTTTTGTTGTTCTTGTTTCTTGTTTCGGGAAGGTCACAAATAATAGCTCTGAGAAGGAGACACAATGATAGTTTCAGGAGGCAGAAATGGAGGGAAAGACCTTCCAACATGATATCAAGGAGAGACATTGCTAGACATTGTTGGCACAGGGGCAGACCCAGGGTCCAACACTACAACAACGCACCAACAAAACCCTAACTACCGGCCCTTTCGGCAACGCTTGTGAAGAAGATGGAGTCTCACCCAAGGTAGAGGCGGGGGTGGTTGCAAGACTCAGGTGTCTACAACCTTATCTAGGACACAGATCTATGATTATATCGCTTACAAAACACTTAGCATTGATCATTCATCAATATTCAACCCTTATTATACTTCGCGGATAGCACAGAGCATCTCAGCATTCACATAGATCTAAGTTTAATTAAACACTTAGCAATAGTAAAACATATCAGATCCAGTAGATCAGCACTAAGCATCTTCATACATGTCAGATCTAAGATTCACACACATCTAAGAAGCACAAATCATAAGTAGATCTATCTAAATACATCAAAGCACTTAGAAAAAAAAGAGATAAACACATCGGGTCGAAGCACAGAGCATAACACACAGATTTATGTGGTTCACCCCCCCCCCTAGGGCTACGTCCACCAAATATTCTTCTTTATTAGCATCTTCAATCAGTTACACAATAGAGCCACCAGAAATCCTACTTCGCACAGGACAGAAGATCTGCACAACTCGCTAGATCCTTCTTCCTTGCATTACATCACAAAGCCTTCTATAATCTCTTACAATAACTTGCACTTAGCTCTGCAAGCCTTTTATAGTCATGCACAAAGCACTTACAAAGCCTATTATCACTTAGCTTACATAATATATATCTCTATCTCTATCTATCTCTATATCTATTTATACGTTACAAAAGTGGGCCTAAGCGTGGGTGAACCCACGAGCCGGCATCCCTTTCCCATTACATTACTCTAAAAACCCAAAGTGGGCCAAGATCCTGTGATCTCCACTTTGTCTCGTGCGCCTTCTTCAACTGGGTGTCGAAGTCTCAAAATAGGTCACATGACCAAGATTATCCCAAAACTTGGTCAAGGGCCAACAGGCCCCCAACACTCACCTGTGACTCGTCCTGAGTCACTCTGGTCTAAGAAATTCTACCTCGAATGCCTCGAGCTTGGCTCGAGCTGCCTCGAGCTGCTGCATTGCTATGACCTCTTTCTCAGTGAATTTCTTTATCACTGCATCGTTTATTGGCCCTTCTAGGCATTGTTCTGCTGTGGTGAAAACCTATTCAAGCTCTGCTCCTTGGATTTCAACTTCAGTGAACAATTGACATGCCTTCTCTTGCACTGGTTGAAGTCGTTGAGAGAATTCCATCACTTTACTTTGGATCATGTGGATCTATTTTTGGGTGGTGCGTTGTTCGGGAAACCTCTTCATTCTTTCGACTGGTGACAAGGCCTTCAACTGCGCTTGTAATGTATCTGCATGTTGCTTCGCTTCTTGGATCTGTGCCTCCAATGCCTGCAACTCTGGATTCTCCATGAGGCTCTCATAAGTCTGAGCGCTTATAGATATCATCTGCGTGCATTCCAAAGAAAGGGATTTTAATATGCCAACTGCACTGCAAGTAGTTGCCTCCCGTAGGTCTCTTATATCTTGAGGGGTCTTGGGCACAATACGAAGTTCCAGATCTGCGATGCGCTGCTTAAGATGCTGGATCACTTCTTCAAGTTGTGCCACCTGCTGTGGAACTCTCTCTTTGGCCTGTAATTCGATGAATGTCACAGAATGGAGTTCTTTGTTGACTAGTTCCTTTACTTCAAGCTTCTCTGCGAGCAACTGCTCCTTGCTCTGTTGTAGCTCTTCTTTCTCTTTGTCCCACTGTGCTTGAAGAGCAAGTTTTTCTTGTTCGACAGCGCTGCACTTCTCGACAAGTACTCCTTGTACCTGTGTCAAAGCCTGGGTGTCTTTCACTGTGTCTTCTTGATCTCTTCGAAGGCGAGCTTAGACCATATCAACAATCTGGTGGAGTTGAGTTGGCTCATCTCCCGATTCTATTTTTCCTGTTGTTAGAGGTGCAGTGGAGACTGTGCAGCTAGACTGGGGTGCCTCTTGCACTCCTTGGAGTTCAATATCGATACGATTATACATCTGCTCCTTCTTATCTACTATATCCTGTGAAGCATCGCCGACAGCTGCGATGATGAAATTAAAATCATCCAATGTGAGAATAGTTTTCATCTTGGTTACAGGGGTTCTAGGTTTCTTTCGGGAGGAAGGTTTCAGAGGTGAAACCTTCCTTTTATTCGACGAGTCTCTTCGTCCCTCGGCAGTGGTACTTCAATTTTTGTGCCTTATATCTCTTCACCATCACCCCCTTAATCTAGTGTGATAGAGGCAGTCCTTACAGATGCACTATCTACATCGTGAACCTTTTCAGGTTTCTTCATTTTTCTTGGTCCTGGTCTATCCGGCACAATTTCTGGGCTATCAATATCGGACAACTCCATGGGGTTCAATGGAATGAGAAGGTCTGCCGACCAATCTTTGGTGATCTCTTTGATGTCTTCCAAAGTCAAGTTGTAATATGATTGCAATTGTTTCTTGTACTCATCAACGTGTGTTGTTATATAAATGAAGTGGTGGTCCGTGATGAATTTCATTAAGGGCCAAAACTTGTGGAGGGTATTCAGTGTCATCTGAGGCTCAGATTGGATGGTGAGCTTCAACTGGTTGTAGTAAGTATGGAAGATGGCATTGGATTGACACTGCTTGTTCATATCATTAGAGTACCATAAGGTGCTAAACTTTGCAGCCAAAGGTTCAAAGGGATCTATATCCAGGAAGGCCACACCTTCCGGTATCTCCCATGTGACGAATGCAATTAGGATGAGAAGCCAGCTGAAGTGGAACTCATATCCTTGGTATTGTACTTCCCTGCAGTCTAGTTCCAACTATTTTACCAAGTACTTCGCCCAATTCATTTGAAGTCCTTCTGTGCACTTCCTTGCGAGGTCTACTACGAATCCAGTCACTTGGGTGGGTCGGTTCTTGCAAACTAACTTGCCTGCGATCAGCTGACATGCAAGGCGCACTGTGTTGTTCTGAATAGAGGCTACCTTGTAACCTCGTGTGACCTTCTCGACATCACCGTAAGTCTCTTCAATCCTCTTCACTAATGCTTGGTCTGAACTCTTTCTAGGGTAAACATCCTATGGGTCAGGGCCCTACATCCTCAGCCCTATGATCCAATTGATCAAGGTCGGATCCATAGTGATGTGATGGTTCAATGATAGGTATCCTTCGTGGTAGCAGGACAATAGAAACTTGATGCATGCGTTCACTTCCTGGTGTCTGCCGAAGTGCAAGATCTTTATCACATTGAGTAGTGTGGACTACACGAGGTTCTGGGTCCATGACTGCGGGATAATATTTGAATTCTTGCCTTTAGTTCTGGTCAGATTCTTGTGTGGGGCGAGCATGATGTAATCCTTCATGTCACCAAGGTGGAAGTAACTAAACTTCAATGCTGCGAGCTTATCTTGGTCAGCTCGAACTGCGCGTATCCCTTTTGGGAGGTACATTGTGACCAAAGCATAGTCAAAATCTCTGGGTACACTATCCCGGTTAATCGCGTCGCTTAGAGGGGTAGCTAGGCAGGTAGAATGCTCGAAATCAGATTGGCATTCGCGATATCGTATCTATGTTTAGTGCACTTCTCATCGGTCTATCGGGATGGTCCGGCTCGAGCAGTTGATGGAGAGGTTTCCAGTCCTCTCGTCGATGATGCTTGAACACCTACGGATACTCCTCTTTCCGACATGATTCTCTCAGTCATTAAATCAAGCAAAACTTTTGTTACGGATTCTTTGAATGTGGTGATCTCATCAGACATACATGCTCGGGATAAAGTATAGGGGTCACAAATGATTTTAAACACTACACAGAAATGAACAATCAAGGGTGCGATGATTACTGTATACACTTGCTAGTCTACGGGTTTTAAATTCTCAGTTGGTAAAAGTGTTCTTCGGGCATGCCACGACGAGATATATAGGAAATCTTGGCAAAAAATTTCTTCCAACGGGTATGGGGTCTCCATTAACTCCTGTTCTGTCCATTATGGCGCAGTCCAATGGGTTGTTGGTGAGCCATCAATGCTTTTCGACCCATTCGGAGTGGAAGTCGAACGGATATATCGGTCTCCAATGTCTATATTGCTTCACCATGGCGAAGTGACCCATGTCATTGTTCGGATATCCCGACGAAGATCCCATTATGCAAGTTTTCTTCCTAGGAGGCTCCCTCTGGAACCTTTCGTAGCCTATCGATCTTATCTCTCTTTTTACTTAGCTTCCTAACCTTCTTCCCAGTGAGCTTCATCTCAGTAGTTCTTTTCCCGTTCTGATTCTTATTTTCCTTGGACATAGTCACTTTGCGTTGTTGAGGTTCTCTCCTAGGACTCAGGGGTAATACCTCTTCTTTACCTGGGGTAGGTACTTCAGTCATCTGTGAGTTCTCTAACGTTCTTACAACTTCAATATCTGGGTTTTGAGCGCTAAGTAGCTTCGATCTATTCTCATGTTCTTCAATCAACTGCATGATCCTTCTGGTCATGAAATATTTTAACTCTTGTCTCTGGTATTATAAAACCTCTTTTTCTTCCCTCTTTTTGGCTTGATATCTTTCAATCCATGGTTTTCCAAGTAACATAGTAAACAAGGTGCTCTCCTCAATAAACTTGATAATATCAAAATCTTCTTCTGTCGAAGTTCTATTGACATCGATAGATATCTTAGTGAGCCTCCCACATAGGTTCACCAGTTTTCCTTTGAATGGCCCTATTCCTCTTAATGAAGGGATCATAGAAGACCTTCCTATAGCTTCTCAAGTTCTCTCTTTCATAACATTCACCTGTGTTTCTTCATCTAGAACACATTCAATGTTGAAGTCTCCTATTCTTACTTCGATGCATTCTTTTTCTTTAAATATCTCTGATAACCTAACATGTTGGTGGTCATTCAAGGTGCCTTTCATCTGTAGTAATATCTTCTCTGATTCTTTTTGGGGTTCTTCTATTTCTGGATTTTCCTTAGGGTTTCCCTAGTTCAGATTCATTCTTTCAATCTTAGCAATCATTCTAGGGCATTCCTTAGCAACAGATACAACTAGGTCTTCCACCAGGGCATTCCTTAGCAAGATGGCCTGGTTTTCTACAACTGTAACATAGGGTTAGTCCTCTCTTTCTTTTCAATGATCCCCAACCTCTTCTATACTGTGCACTAGGATCGTGGTAGCTAGCCTGCAAAAAATTCTCTCTATGATCCTGCATCCATTTGTTAGTCCAAACATTCTTTCTATGCATAGGTATAACACATCTATCATTATGCTTATCAGATATGTTCATATCAAACTTTATTTCATCTATTAATGCCCTAGTTTTCAAGCTAGGATAGAATCTATCAAACATACCTAGATCCATGCTCTAAAAACAAAAATTTCCACTTATCTTACTTCTACAGAGCACAAAGCTTTCAGATCTAAGAAATTTTAACTATTCTTACCTTTATTAGAGCACAGAGCTTACAGATCTTACCTCTTTTCTGCAGATCTGACCTCTTTTCTTTAGAAACTTCCACTTTTACCTTTCTTAGAGAACAACACGCTCAGATATGACCTTCTCTCTTTAGCACAGATATTTTCAAATCAAGTAGAATACTGCGCACTAGGGAAGAGATCCACGCACAAAGCTTCCACAGTTTCAGGACAAATCTTTGCACAAATCTTTTTCTCCCTTAGTTCCCAACAATCACAGTTTCATGTCCTGGCAATGGAACCATTTTTTGGGACAGGGGCAGACCCAGGGTTCAATGCTACAACAATGCACCAGCAAAACCCTAACTACCAGCACTTTCGACAACACTTGTGAAGCAGATGGAGTCTCACCCGAGGAAGAGGCAGGGGTGGTTGCAAGACTCAGGTGTCTGCAACCTTAGCTGGGACACAGATCTATGATTATATCACTTACAGAACACTTAGCATTGATCATTCATCAATATTCAACCCTTATTATACTTCGCAAATAGCACAGAGAATCGCAACATTCACTTATATCTAATTTTAATTCAACACTTAGCAATAATAAAATACAGCATATCCAGTAGATCAACACTAAGCATATTCATACATGTTAGATCTAACATTCACATACATCTAAGAAGCACAAATCATAAGTAGATCTATCTAAATACATCAAATCACTTAGAAAAAGCAGAGATAAACACATCAAGTTGAAGCATAGAGCATAACACACAAATTTACGTGGTTCACCCCCCCCCCCTTGGGGCTACATCCACCAACTCTTCTTCTTTATTAGCATCTTCAATCAATTACAACATAGAGCCACCAGAAACCCTATTATGCACAGGACAAAATATCTATGCAACTCACTATATCCTCATTCCTTATGTTACAACACAAAGTCTTCTATAATATCTTACAACAACTTGCACTTAGCCCTGCAAGCCTTTTACAGTCATGCACAAAGCACTTACAAAGCCTATTATCACATAGCTTACATCATATACATATCTATCTCTATCTATCTATATATCTATTTATACATTACAAAAGTGGGCCTAAGTGTGGGTGAACCCATGGGCCGACATCCTTTTCCCATTACATTATCCCAAAAACCCAAAAAGGACCCAAAGTGGGCCGAGATCCCGTGATCTCCTCTTCGTATCGCGCGTCTTCTTCGACTAGGTGTCGAAGTATCAAAATAGGTAACATGACCAAGATTATCCCAAAACTTGGTCAAGGGCCAACAAACATCATGCTCAGAGACAAGAAGTCTATAGGAGCAATGTACCTCCCAGGATGGGACCATGCCAGATAGTAGAGATAGTTCCAATGATCATGGATACAATGAGTCAAGACTGACTGTAGGAAAACTGTGGTAGATCCATTTGCAGAGGAAAACACATTACGAGACTTAGAAGGAGTAGGTGTAGCAGTCCTAGTACATGGGTCGAGCCATGAGATGTTGAGGAAGAAAGCATGGAAGCAATTCCAGTGTATGTAGAGGCACTCCCAGAGAAGGAGGTGGTACTACATCCAAAGGGATTAGATATTGTGTTACCTCTAGAGAAGGAGGAAGAGATACATTCAGTGTCATAGAGATCAGAGATAGAGGAGGAGTTACCTCCAGATCCAGATGGAATTTTGATTTTTTTCAGCTTCCTGAGACATTGGTTTCATGAGGGAACCTCGATATATCAAGTATGGTCCAATATGACTTAGCATGATCAACATTTACCTATGTTTATGTGGMAAAAGGAATCCATGAYTATAGTGTATGTTTAGAACATAAGTCCTCATAAGACTTTGAGGAACATGAYGCTTGAGGAGGCATTCACCAGAGTGAAGCCTAAGGTTGGACACTTCRGGATATTTGGGTGTCTAGCATACATTCATGTACCCAAGGAGAAAAGGATCAAGCTAGACCCTTCAGGCGGAAAGGGTACATTTGTGGGGTACAATAAGTCTTCAAAGGAATACCRGATCTACATCCCTAGTCAGAGACAGATTGAGGTGAGAAAAGATGTTACCTTTGAGGAGGAGGTATACTTTAAGAGATCTAGAGGATCTCACATGGTGGTTGATCAAATTGATCCAATTGATCCCATTGATCCTATAGCTCCAGTTTATGTTCCCAAAGATATTGCAGTTGGTTAGAAGAGACCTACATTGGCTTGTCATACTCTATAGGAGGCAAAAGGATATGTATCTCTTTGTGGTACCTTCCAAGTGAGTAATAGACCTCAACGATATTCATGCTATGATGCAACTATGATCCACATCATTCATTTTGAGCCTTCCTATTATGAGGAGGCAAGTATTGATCTAGTATGGAGATATGTCATGATCAAGGAGTATAAATCCATCATGAAGAATGATGTGTGGGATATTGTTCTGAGACCTGAGGGGAAGTCTATAGTGAATTCCAAATGGATCTACAAGATAAAACACATAGTTGATGGGAGCATCGAGAGGCACAAAATGAGATTTGTTGCTAGAGGATTATATCAGGTGGAGGGAATAGATTATGAGGATACATTTGATCCTGTTGCTCGATACACTTCTATCCGGATGATTATTTCCCCTACAACATCCATGGGTTGGAGAGTACATTAGATGGATGTAAAGACAACCTTTATCAATGGAGAGATCGAAGAAGAAGTATACATCTAGTATCCAGATGGTTTTGTGATACATGAGAAAAAGTCTCATGTGTGTAGGTTGAAGAAGGACTTATATGGAATCAAGCAACCACCTTGAGCTTGGTATGCGAGGATTGATGGACACTTGATGCTTTTTGGGATTCATCAAAAGTGTTATCAATCCCAGCTTGTACTACAAGACAGTTAATGGTAAGTCCTTTATTTTGGTCCTCTGTGTTGATGATTTATTCCTCATCGGTACCGAGAGCCTTATTGCTAAATGAAAGTATGCATTGGCCTCTAAGTTTGAGATGAAGGACCTTGGTATGATGCACTACATATTGGGAATAGAGGTGTGGCAGAGAACTGATGTGATATTCCTAAGTCATTGAAAGTACACAATTGATATAGTGAAGAAGTTTGGGATGCTAAACTTGAATCCCATGGATACACCAAGGGTGAAGAATATGAAGAACCTAAGTGTGTCTTCTTCCAATTCTGACGAAATTGATCTAAATATCTATAGGAAACTGATTGAATAATTGATGCATTTGGTTAAGACCAGACCAAATATTTTCTTTGCAGTGAGTGCACTTAGACAATTTATAAGTCAGTCGAGATATACACACTAGATTGTTGCGAAGCATGTGTTGAGATAATTTCAAGGCGCAGTTGGACATGGTCTGAGATATACTTCAAGTATTGATATGATATGGCAGGAATATATTGATTCTGATTGGGCAAGGAGTGTAGTGGATAGAAAGAGCACCTTCGGGTGTTGCTTCACTTTGAGATCTTCCATGGTTTCTTGGTGTAGCAGGAAACCGACTTATGTGGCATTGAGCACATGAGAAGAAGAGTAAATTGCATTAAGTATGTCAATCTGTGAAGCAATGTGGATTCACAAGATCCTTGTATATTTATCCGAACATGTGTTGGATTCAACCATTATTCATTATGGTAACCAAAGTTGTGTGACGTCTCAGAGAATATAGTGTTTCATGAAAAATTGAATCACATTGAGATCAAGTACCATTACATCCGAGACATGGTGCATAGGAAGGAAATATTGTTGTTGTACATTCCTACAGATGAGCGGGTTGTTTATGTTCTTACCAAACCAGGATGAAGTTCAAGTACTTCTGTGATAGACTTGGCATGGTAGAGAATTCCTCCCTCGCTGAGAGGGGGTGTTGATGTTTGCAGCTTCCTAAGACATTCTCTATATTGTACTCCTCTGTGACTGAGTTGATTTGATCTATGATGACACTTATCTGAGAAGGGATAAGTGCAATTGGGCTTATATCCCAACATCCCTTGTGGATAGCACATGAGGACATGTCCCATGTGGAGAGCACATGAGGACATGTCAAGGGAGTTGACCTTGACATCACACACTATGGCATTTGACCCTAGTGTTTCTAGAGGGAATAGCCTCTATAATTCCAAATTGGAGTGCCATGTGTGACAAAAATTCTCCATATCGTACTCCTCTGTGAATTGAGTTGATCTGTGAGGACACTTATCGAAGATTGGATAAGTCCATTTTGGCATATATCCCAATGTCCCTTGTGGATATCACATGAGGGCACGTCCCTTACGGAGAGCACATGATGACATGTCAAGGGAGTTGACCTTGACATCACACACTATGGGGAGTTTACCCTAAGTTTTCCTAGAGGGAGTAGCCTCTAGAAGTCCACATGGAAGTGCCATGTGTGACAAACCTTTTACTACTATGGTGGTTGTGTACCACTGGCAACAAATGTGTGTCTTTGGATAATAGTTGTGTACTACTATGGAAAGATACCTCCCTAGCTAAGAGGGAGTGTTAATGTTTCAGCATTGGGAAGACCTTCTCCTAGATTGGGTTGTAGACCAAGGGAGATAGGATACATTTATCATAAAGGTGCACTTGTAGTAAATAGGCCCAGATGTAGTCCTTCCTTGATCATGAAAAGGAATAATATGGACTCGAGGTGCTTGAAGTGATTTCCATGTGTTAGTTAGCATCAAGCTGACATTCACTCACAGGTGTGTACTTGTGGTTAAATATCCTGGTGTGGTATTTTTCCTAGTCATGGTGATTTGACATGAAATAATAAAGACTCAATATGTTATATGCTATTACATGTGGACCCAGAGTGAGCCTGATCTTAGAGAGTGTTAATTGGCTCAGAGGGAGAGCCGGAGAAGGATTTTCTCCTCAGTTCAGGTGGGAGAGAGACGTCTCCCAAGACTGACAGACATGTGTCATGAGTCTAGGGATAAGTTTGTATACTTCAAAGACAATCTTGGCATGATGGAGAATGTCTTCCTCGTTGAGAGGGAGTGTTGATGTTTGGACAACATCGAGAAGACATTATCTTATAACAATAATTAATAATATAATTATTGATTATTAAATATCATATATAATAAGTAAAAGATAATAATAAATAGTTATTGATTATTCAAGGGACTCATCCTTTCATGGATGGTCACCATATGTTCCCTATATATGGAACACTCATCCTTGTAATAATATATTGATCATATCTCATATGAAGAAAAACAACAGGTGGAAGGTACATAAAGGGTGGGATATGAAAATAATCT
>ML806063.1:111257-141309 GCA_009831015.1 Picea engelmannii
ATAACTGTGATCAGGAACCCGATTTAAAAGAAAAGAGCAGTTCAATGGATCTGGCGACGGAGGAGAATCTGAATGGCTTGAAAATGATAGGCACTCAACTTTTGGACAAGCCTTTTTCAAGAGTGAATATCGAGACTGGCCACTATGAGGAAGTGCCAGGAAAAGGCAACGTCACCAACAAGGATGTATTGACTAGGTAATTATAATTATTATTAAATATGTCGATTTAAATAAATCGCTAAATAAAGCGTTCAACAGAGCCGTGAGTCATGTGAATTCGTTTCAGTATTAATATTGTATTGATTTGGCAGGTTTGCTAAGGAACTTTCGGCTGAAAGAATGTTACGATCAACCGGTTAAATGACAGCCACTTCCATTCCATTGAAACTTCATAAAAACAAACGAAAAAATGTTAGCGGTCGTTCATCATTGTAGTTTCAACGACTTTGAGATCAGACGCTTTCGTTTCAGTATTAAGAGTCCGAAGGCTTTCGTTTCACAGCCTTAATTTGATGTAACGAGTTAACCTTCTTGAAGTCCGGTTATGAGTTCGATTCTCTGAAATAGAAAAGATAAGTTGACATCCAAATGATCATTCCTACCTTAATATGAATTTATTATTTCCTTAGTTTTACATGTTTTTGTACTATAATCTAATTTAAAAATGCAAAGTTTTCATATCTCACTAATTTTAAATTTTGGTGTGGAGAAATAAAATAATACTAATGTCATGTACGGTCTATCCTGAATCTGCAATGAAATGTAGATATGTAGATAAGGATTGCCATATTAATTATTTTAGAAATGGAGATTTTCATGAGTACTTTAAAATATAAATTTTTAATTATTATGGTTTTTATTTTTTTAAAAGAGGTAGTTAACTTATAGTTCTACTTTTTGGGTTTTTGGGTTTTCTGGTAGAAATTTGGATAAAATCTTTATTTTCTATTGTTTAAATTGTTTTTCTGAATGTATAAATGGATTCAGCTTGCTGAACTTTAGGAGCACTCAAATTACACAAACTTAGCCACTCAAATCTGCAAATCCAACCATTCATCACCTGATTTCTGGTAAAATCAAACTGAAAAAGTGGCCAGAAAACCCCAAAAAGGTAGAAAGTTTAGACTACTCTTTTTTATGTAGATGAAAGATGAGCTCTTAGCCAATGAGAAGCATTGGTTAGTTAACTTGTTTCCTTATACCTCTTATATAATCAAAAGCAGTTTTAGGTCTTACTTTCAAAATTAAAAAATGTTTCAAGTTAAACAAAAAAAACAATATTTTTTATTTTTATGGATGAAGCTACCTCCATTAAAATCATATACTTTCACATCAACCAAATACTATCTCAATTATAATTTAATCTCTTATTTTAAAAATACAAATTTTATATTTTCATTTAATTTTTTTTTTAATTTTATCATATTAAAATGATATATATTACACTAAAAGTGTAAATTTTCATTTTCTTAAAAAAATTATAATTTTACCATATTAAAATGATTTTTACAAAACAGTTTGAATTAAGCTAAATTAAAATTATTTACATAATGGTTATGGGATGAGCAGATATGGATGATGCATGGTGTTTCGATAATTAGCAATGGTATAATGGTTATGGGATGAGCAGATATGGATGATGCATGGTGTTTTGATAATTGGCAATGATATAAAATTGAGACCGTAATGGTATAGGTTATTAGTTTATGTAGAGATGAAATATATTCATTTTCAATATATTTTTTGGCTTTTGTTTAAAGTGGGAAAATGAAAATGAAAATATAAATGTTATAAGTAAATCTTTATTTTTAAAGAGAGGTCTCTAGAAAATAGGCTCAAGATATGAAGGTGTACACTTTGATTAAGTAAAAGTGTTATAAATACAACATTACAACCTACAAAGTTTTTATTTTTAATAAAAAAAATTTACAACCTACAAAGTTTTTATTTTTAATAAAAAAATTTTACAACCTACAAAGTTTTTATTTTTAATAAAATTTTTGAAATGATTGGATTAGTTTTAAAATTTAAAATTTAAATTGAATTGAATATTTTTTTATATATCATTCAAAATTAGTTGAAATAACTTTTCATACATGGTAATGTAAATGTAAGTATATGTTTTATTTTTTTCTATATAAATATTATTATTTAATATAATTGATTTTTTGTTTGCATATTTTTATGTTTTTATTTTCGTTTATTTAATATTATGATTATGTATTAGATCTTAATATGTTGTTTTTTCTTATTTTATTGGAAGACAAATATTGTATGTATATTATTATTTAATATATTTAATTTTATTATTATTTAATATATTTGATTTTTTGTTTGCATATTTTTATGTTTTTATTTTGGTTATTTTTATGTTTTTATTTTGGTTTATTTAATATTATGATTATGTATTAGATCTTAATATGTTGTTTTTTCTTATTTTATTAGAAGACAAATATTGTATGTATATTATTATTTAATATATTTAATTTTTTGTTTGCATATTTTTATGTCTTTATTTTGGTTTATTTAATATTGTGATTATGTATTAGATTTTAATATGTTGTTTTTTCTTATTTTATTGGAAAACAAATATTGAATTTTATGTTAAAAATGTTGATTAGACAATGTGTAATGAGATTTACAAAAAAATTAATAGTAAGTTGGCTCACTAAGATATATAAAAATAAATAGATGATTACCATCTAAGTAAGTAAACACAAAAAATAAGGTTTAATATAAATTGTGAAATAATTGCTTGTGGGTTACTTTTAGAAGAGTCTTCAAACTTGTAAGAAGAGGGAGAAGAGTACCTTAAGATTAACTCAAACCTACACACAAATGACCAAAAAATACTGTTCAATCATATAAATGGTAAACCCTAAGCCTAACTTACTAAACTTTCAAAAAAGTAAATGGAGAAAAAAGTGAGATTCCCATTAGCAACAAGATTGAAAAATGATAGTTACATTGTGTATAAAGAGAATGCTCCAGATCCACTTTCATTGGGATTCACTCCTCTTATGTTTTTTTAGTCCAAAATATCTTTAGAAGGATTTTTCTCCTCCTTGGTCCTGGAAAATGTTGGCACATTATTGCATCAATTTTGACCTCATAAAAGAGATACATGGGTAGTGGTTTTTTTTTCATGCCACTATGTGATTTGAATTTAGAAGCAAAAGTTGTAACCTACAAAATTTACCATTTTTCCAAAGTTTTAAGGTTAATTTCATCTTTTCCATGTTAAGCAGACCAAATCCTAATGCATTCCAAAAAAAAAATTAACACACACTCGAAAAATTATATTAAGTAAAAAGGATGAAACTAAGGCTTACGACATCGATATACAAAATAAGAAACCTTCCATGGTAATGTTGTTCAGAGAGCCTAATAAGTTCCTCCAACTTAAATAGGTCCAAGGAAATATAGAGCTTAAAACAAAGTCTAAAAACGAAAATATTTTGAAGGGTCAAACATAAGAAAATCTATTGGTAGATTCAAAAAATAAACTATACATAACATATCTGCTAGAAAATTACAGGTGAAGTGTAGTTTCCAGGACTATGTTATTTGCATAATTGTTCTACTTGATTTTGATAGGTTGTTGTTGGCTACTTTGATGTGTGTTGACCTGAAAAGCGAGGTCCAAATGTAATTGAGTCTGGTGTGGGCCTATGGAGGAGGAGGATTAGCAAAATTCTTCCTTCTACCCTATTGATGTTTATTCATGTTACCAATTTAATTTTCAAACCTCTGATTCCAATGCATCCAAGAGATTCCTCTACTATAAAAACATTCCCATGATAATTTCAATCTTGATATTGAATCTATGTTCCAATTAATGCGTCACTTCAAGATGAGATTGAAAGGAGGTGATTAACTCATTGGCTGTGAGTTCATGTCGTTGAAGGGAGAGACTGGTGTCACAAAGCACATGAAATTCCATCTCCTCCAAGTCAAAAGTTTTGAACTAAGAATACCAAACTAAGGAGGCAACATTAGGAATAAGAAAAAAATAAAATTCCCTTAACCGGTGTTAAGAAACTGATTCCAATGGTGTAATTTCAACAAAGGAAGGATACACTAGTAGGAAGGATGCCTATGGCACACAATTAACCCCACACCTTTTCAAAGGAGTTGTGGTTGGAAATGACATAGAATGACTAGAGCCAAATCAATAGAGGAAATCTACACCATGCTCCAAAGTTCCCAAGATAAGCCAGAAGGTAAAAAACTTAGAATACCAGAGCTTGCAAGATAAGTCGATAGTTGCAGACTAAGAATACCAAACTAGAGAGAGGGAACTGTTCATATTCCAAGAACAAAATCCCTCCAACTAATGCCAAGAAAAAAATTCCAAGATTGTTATTTCTATGAAGGAAATATAGACCAATAAGAAATATGCCTTCGGTGTGCAATTAGTCCCAAACCTTATCAAAGGAGTTATGTTTGATTGAGAGGGAGGGCCATATATGATGAACCAATAAGCATCTACTCCATTCTCAAGAGTACCCAAGATAATACAAAAGGTGACAAAGATAGCAAATAGGAACAATCAAAACATTATCCCACCATGATGTGTGATATCCATAGTGGGGTATTCATTAGAAGGAGAGGGTATTCAATAAAATATGATTTAGGAGTGGGTTGGTCTTATACACCCTATCGTTACTAGATGAGTGCCATAATCCATCCCTCAAGCCATTTTCCAAAATGATTCAGGTTCAATTAATGAGTGATGTAGAATGAGGTATAGATTATATATATCTTCTATTTTTGATATATATCACCCCCCATTTTTCTTAGTGGTCGAGTTAGATTTTAGGTTAAACACCACATTAAATTCTCCTACAAGATGTGGATCCTTTCCAAAATGGAGGTGAGGTGTATATCCAAGGGAGTGATGTCTGAGTTCATGTGATTTATAATTAAACTAGAATCTCCAAGGACAATGAGTTTTTTAATGAACAGAGAAGAGGCTATATTAAGTTCTTGTAATAGAGCATTTGCTTCCACCTTATTTTTGGTCATGGTGTGAGGGGTTCATTCATAGGTATGAGCTATTGTCCCCCTTGGGCTATATATTTCTCCTCCCGCACCTACCTTCCCATAATGCATTCCAAAATTAACACATTTTGTAGGACAGGTTTTAAAATTGAAGTGTTAATAGATACCCTTGAACATGCAAGGTCTAAAGATTAATGTACAACCATAATTTATTATTTTTTTAGTCATTCAAAAAGGATTTCTAATAATATAACAAGTAAGTAACCATCCAAATAGAGGAAATAAAACCATTATGGTCTTAGTTATTTAGAATGGAATTTTAATATTCTAATAAGTAACTCACCTTCCAAAGAGATGAGCAAAAACCACATACAAAACTAAACAATTTTTTGGCATACAATATCATTTGAGTTAGGAATAATATCGTGAACTTTGATGGATATAAGAGAGAATATATCCCTTAGCTTTAGAAATATCAAATGCATTCACACCATAAACACCATAAGAATATAGAGAAGGAACCCTTATGGTAGGGTAACACCAACAAATACTCCTTATGGAAGGAATCACTCCACAAGTTATGATTTCTACAAGAATAAACATCCAATATATTGGATACAATGATTCTCATGTGTATTTATACTTTCTCTTGAGTATTCCTAGGGGTCCAGACCAACTACCCCTTCTTGTTATATTATTTCATCTTAACTACCTAGTGAATCTATTTATTACCAAACATATACCAAGTGGGCCTATATATTACCAATCATTTACCAAGGGGGCATATTCCATGATTATGGTCACATTACATTCATTATACCCTTGGGTACCTCCCTAGGTACATTACCTTTCATATCCTTCACATATTTCATCCCCAAGATATGAGAATAAACAATATAATGTGACTTTATAAGGGATGTAGTCAACTAGTACAATGCATCAAAATCCATCCATCCTAGTGAAACATGGGCATGGGGTCCAATTATGGCCTTTTCTCCTCACTCTTGATTCTTTTTACTCCTTGGGTTCCAAGTCTTCAATGTGCTACTTTGATATCTCAATGCATCACTTTTAGTCCTCTATGTACCTCCATACTTGTTTTAGGTATTCCCCCCCTATGATTCAGGTTAAATATCACATAAATGGAACACCTAAAGAACTGAATATAACTGAAAAAAAATAGTTATGAATGTTTAAAAACTAACTACCAGTAATCAAAAGATCACTTACATGGATTTTGAAGTTTGGGTATGACTCCTCATGTGAATCATTTCTCCATTCTTTGGATCTAACAATTCTCTTTTCAACCTTCACACATTATGAGACAATGTTGCAAAGAAGGTAGTTATAGTAACTAAATCCTAACTGCATATACTAATTGGTTGGAATCTATATCTGAATTCCTATTCTCCAAACAATTTAAGGGAAGAGGACAAGTTTCTTCTTCCTAACAAGATAAGAAGGGGAAGGTGCTGGAAAAATGGGTTTCCAGGTATTGGAAACATATCTTAAAATATCAAGATGAAAGGGCTAGTAGAAATGGAAGAATTTCAATTGCATAAGGGTTATTCAATGGATACCTTATCTCCTCCAATAAATCACACTTATTTAAACTTTTAAAAGTAGGTTCAAGTAGTTAGGCATGGGATATAGGAGGTGATTAACCTGGGAAACCTGTGAACTCCACCCAAAAAAGTGCATTATGTCCACATTTTATTGTTTTTTGGTGAAAAATGAGGACATGCATGAGTTGTTGAAGGGGAAAGAGAACATATAAAGTTGCATACACTCTAGTTTTTATTAAGAGTAGTGTATGACTAGCTAGAGGGTGTTTTTTGAAGATTTTGTGGAGGAATTATGGAGTGTAAAAGGGAGATAGATTTGATATTCTGGACAACATGTTAATCTATGTATATGATGTGACAAAACATGGTATAACGAACTTCCCCTAATGTGTAAGGAAAAATTGGGATCTGATGGTTGAAATGCATTATAAAATCCAAGAGGAAATTGTGCAGTGGTACCAAGCTAAGTTGACCAAACATCGGACGAGAACAATACCTACAAAAGAAATCAAGTATGAAATTACTTTCATCCCAAGGTAGGCATATCCATTCTTAGGAGTGAAAAAATCAAGGTCACCAAATCAATTACATTGTGGACCCATGAAATATGTATATAAGTAGTGATCATGGATATGAAGAATGAATACACAATGGATCCATGCCAAAAACGTTCATAGTCATGAAAAGGTACACTATGGATCTATGTCTCGGAATCAGAGGAGGATATCTGAAATCAAAGAGATGAGAAAATTTATCCTCCACAAGTATCAATGTCATGTAAGGGAGTGGTATTTTCCAATTCAACTTGAGAAATAATATAAAAGAGGTGATTCTACTATAGACTTGAGATATTCAAAACAAATCGTCAATGGTACAAGGATACACCATGTAAATAAATTAGATGAAGTTGAGGATGGTGAGACACTTTTTTATTACAGTTCATTGATGTATACCATTAACAAACATGAGACAACCCATTGATAATGATAATGGCTGTCAAGGTATCTAGTACATTCTAGAAACTGTGAATGAATGAGCTGACATCAAACACTTGTCGAATCTATTGATAAAGAGACATTGATGCATTCCCACTATCAATAGTGAGAGAAGTTTCCACTAATGAAATATTTATTCTCTCTAGTCAAGGCTAGCTGAAATGTCATAAAATACATTCCCCACTTAGTGAAGGGGTTGATGGTGATGATGGGAAACACTACAGTCGTATGCGCACACATTTTTCTAGTTAAAACATGAAAAATATGACACCTTTTGATTGCCTCAATAGAGTCTTTGAAGACCTAGAAAATCTCAAGTATGATAGTGATTTATCATAGTCTCCCCTTCTTCATAAGTTAAGAAATGATGTCTACCCCTTGATGATACAAATTTTCACCAATAATAAGGTAATTCTTCGCTAGGTGGAAAATAAATCATCGCTCGTCTCCCTAGTAATTTGGAGAGAATTTAAAATTATGGAGATACACAAGTGTATCCCCATACGTAAGTATCAGAGGAAGAAATAGGGAAAATATACTCGTCTAGAAACAAGTCCATTCCCATAACATCCTTGACTTCCTTAGGAAACACTAACATAATTTTGGAAAAAACCAAATATTTCTTGGACTTAGCAAACACAAAGTCCAGGTCAAACTCATGTAAGGTAATGATCCATTTATTATATTTTCCCTCGACAGTCGGATAGTTCAATACATATTGAAATGGATTCGTGTCAGCTACTGCAATGGTTTTTTCGAGTAAAATGTAATGTCAAGTTCTATGGACGATGTAAATGTCACCAAAGCTAGCATTTCCATGTGCGAGGAATTGAGCTTAGGATCTATTATGAATTGGATAAGGTAATATATGTCATGATCTTAGAGTGCATCATTCTCTTGAACTAGAAAAATGAAAACAGATGATTTTGATGTTGTAAGATACAACAAGAAATCCTTGCTATAGTCCAGAGCACTACATAAGAGGGAAAAATGAGTTCCTTTTTCAATGTATCAAAAGAGAGATGTGTGAAATAATCCCAAAACAATAGGGCCCCTTATTCAATAAGTGCATAAATCCCTTGATTATCTCAACATATTTCATTACAAAATGTCATAGAAATTTAGTCTTACCCTATCAGATTTAAATCTAACGGATTTTACGCGGAGGAGGAAAATGAACTATTTCCTCAAACTTCAAAGGATAGACTATGATACCTTTATGGGACAAATTAAAACAAATAATACACCCTGAAACAAAACAAAATATGTGTTTGATGGGATTCAAATGAATCCTATAATAATGACATCTCTCGAACACAAGGGGAAGATGGGTAGGATGATCCACTATCTTACGAGAGTGAGCAGCCAGATCATCAAGATAGTCCTTGATGGGGCGTTTAAGATCATGGAAGGAGAATTACATGGGTCAATGGAAAGTAGCTCCAAAATTTTTAAGACCAAAAGGATTTTTTCAATAAGCAAGCGTACCAAAAGAAAAAATAAACGTTGTCTTATGTTGGTCCTTGGGATGAATTTGGGTTTGATTGTAACCTGAAAATCCATCCATAAATGTAAATATTTCACTTCCAACACACTCATTGATAATATGATCTATAAAATGTGTGGGTTAGTTGTCCTTTTTATAGTGTTTGTTCAAATCTTGGAAATGCATGCAAACATAGGTATTTCCTTTCTTTTTATACATGGGAACGGGGTTGGATACCCATTTGGTAAGGGGATTTGGGTAGATAAAACCCACCTTAAGGAGATTTTCCACCTCTATCTTTATTGTTGCAACTTTGCTTGGATTAATTGATTTCATATTTTTTTGACTTGATTTTTTCGTTCTTGTGATTTTTTATTTTGTCCTCGAGAATGCGGGGGTCAATATCTATGATTTTCTCATACTTCCAGGAAAAATCATCATGGGATTTATTAACGAGGTTGGTATAAGTGTGGACTTCGTTAGGACAACATTGCACTCCAATAAACACAATTTCCACAACTTAAGTATTTCTAGAGATATTGATCGGAATAGTTTCTGAAATATTTTCCATGTTACCCTCAACATGTGTCACCAAGGAGTTCATGGATCAATCTTGATCTCTAGAAACAATGAATTGAAACTCTCTACTCTCAACCCTATTGATTTATAGGTATAAGTATAAGTGAAGTTGTATGTCCCCCCAAGGTCATTCAGGATCGATCATTTCCTTGAGGATAACTTTGGAAAAACTATATCTAAGTAATCGAGAGAATTGGAAGAGTTTAAGGCGCACATGGGCATAATAAGGTGATATAACTCCTCTATTTGAGGAGGATAATGGTTGGTGTTTTTAGTGGCATGTTGAATGTCTTGGTAATAAATCTATGATGCAAACAAAGGCATGGTCATTCCTACATGCTAAAATTCTTCCATCGAGGTGGACAGAGAGGGTAAAATCCATGGGTCATCAAAGTACATTGTTTGAAAATATCAAACTTGGTTCATGGGAGCCAAAGAGATTGGTTGGTTAGATAAAGAAGAAACAAAGTTAATATAATAAATAGGTTCCAAGAAGTTAAAAATTCCCATTAGGGATAGATACATTCTAACACCTATGTGTTGTAGAATGAGGTGGAACACAATATGAAACAAATAACACAGTATTGTAGATAACTGAAGAGGGACAAAAATTTTCGAAGAAAGGTGGTCTCTAAAGACAAAGTTACAACACTTAAGCAGAGAGTAGTGTGATCAGAACATCACAATGCATATTGTAGATCTTGATCTGCATCATCTATCATGCAATCTCAAATAACATTCAACATATGATAATGACCCAAGGGGTCTTCTTTTATAGACTTAAGATCTAATTGACTCCCTCATAATTTGAAATATCTTGTCCACATACAACCATTGGTGGTTAGAGTTGATTCCACAAAATCCATTCTGTCAAGTCAACTCGATGGGACTCAAACCGACTGACTATCTATCCAACTTGTAGTCGATTGCAGGTTTGTTCGATGACTTCCCGATTATCTTCGACTGTGTTTCGATTGTTGGATCGACAGACATGTCAAATTCTCTACTAACTAGTGTGGTGTGTTGGTCTATCGCCCTATCAATCATGTATAGATGTAGGTCGACCTCTTGACGGATTGAACCCGAAAGATGTGCGATGAAACATCAATTCTTGATGTTCCAATACCCCCTCATTAACACAAATATTTGAAGGTTCAAGAGGTGAAATTACATCACTGGAACACCCCCCCAGAATTGCAGCTTCTTGAATCCCAAGAAAAGTGTGGATCTTGATAAATATGGCTTCAACTAAAGTTTTGGTGAATATATCAACAACTTCATCTTCAGTACGCCAATATTCAATAGAAACAACATCATCATGAACTAACTATCGCAAATAGTGAGAATGGAGATCAACATGCTTCATATTAATATGAGGAACAAGATTCTCAGCAACATGTATGACACTTTGATTATAACAGAAGATTGTAGTTGAGGTATGAACATGAAATCCAAGCTCGCCCAAAAGTTGATGAATCCAAACTACTTCAGTACTAACTTGAGAAATACAAGAATATTCTTCTTTTATAGTCAAGAGAGAGAATACCTTCTATTTATTTCATGACCATACTGAAGGTCTAATGTTGTAGTGAAACATATACCCAAAAGTGGACTTTCATTCATCCCTGTCAGCGGCCCAATCAAATTCGGTGAAGTCGACTAGTGAATCTAAACCACAAAAATATTTGATACCAAATTGAGTGGTACCCTTCAGATATTCAACAATGTGTTTGAATGCTTTCTAGTGGATTTCTCTGGGATCCTGCATGAACCAAGAAACCACACTAACAACCAAGGAGATGTCTGGTCGACTATGAATAAGATAAACAAGACTTTCAACTAAGTGTTGATAGAATGTAGCATTGACAACTGGTGTTTGATAGGTTTTAGTAAGATTCACTCTAGACTAAAAAGGAGTGGAACAAGTATTGCAATCATCCATCTTAAAATGTGTCAACAAATAAATTACATATTTAGATTGAGAAATAAAAAAACCATCACACGGTGGTATTAATTGAAGACCCAAAAAATCATGCAGAGTGTTAAGATATGTCATGTCAAAGGAGTCACCAATTTGTTTCTTCAATATAAAGATGAGAGAATTAGTATTTCTAGTAATGATTAATTCATCAACGTATACAACAATAGTCAAGGTTTCTTCGTTGGAGAGGATAACAAACAAACTGTGATCCGATTCACACCATTTGAATCCTAGCTAAAGAAAGACACTGCCAATCTTATCGTACCATGCCCAAGGAGCATACTTCAAACCACAAAGAAATTTTTTGAGTCAACATACCAAATTGGAATATGTCACAAATCTAGGTGGTTGTTCCATGTAAATTTCTTCACATATGTCACCTTGAATAAAATTACTCTTCACGTCCATCTGATGAAGCTTCCATCTAAAATGCGTAGCAAGGGAAAGAATTAATAGAATTGAGTTCATCTTTGCAACATGGGAAAAAGGTTTCATTTTAGTCGATGCCTTCTTGTTGATAAAATACCTTCACGATGAGGCATGCTTTATGTCGCTCAACAACACTATCAGAGGTAAATTTGGTCTTGTAGACCCATTGACACTTCACAATGTTATTTTCAAATAGTCAGGGAAACAAGTCCTAGGTTTGATTCTTTTGCAAGGATTATATCTCAATATTCGTGTCCTATTCCCATTTGGGTCGTCCTTCGACATACGAGTAGATAACAATATTGTAGGTTTCAAGGAAACAAGTCACGAGGGAAACGTTGTCATGTTTCTTATGACTTCAGGTCTGGCATCTGCAGGATGCATCTCTAGTATAAGATCTAGCGGATTCAATGGTATTGGAATCCCAATGGGGAAGACAAGAATTAGATGAATGGAGGTTCACTTCAGTAGAATGATCATAAGTAAAAGGTTATGTAGTCAGTGGACCAGTCGAAACATACGATGTTGGACTAGTAGACTTGGAGATCAACAGTCAAGTCGAAATAGAAAAAATATTTGAAAGACCAGTCGAAGGAATGAAGAGAGGAGTAGGAGAATAAGTGTCATAGACAAAATCAAGGGGAAGATCCTACAATAGTCCATAGGAGTCATTAAACAACTTGAATTTGGAAGATTTCTCATCAAACCGAACATTACGTCGGAGAATAATGTGTCATTGGATAGGATCAAATAGTCAATAGGATTTCGACTCTTCAGAGTATCCCATCATAATGAAAGAATCACTCTTTGCATCCAAATTATTTCAAAAATCACCAGGAATATGATCTATCACTAGGAATATGATCCCATGAAACACATCTGAACACACATAGGTGTCCAACAAAAGGTTTCTTCCCATACCATTGTTTGACTGGAGTCATGGAAGGATAAATGTGATTTGAGGTACGATTGAGAAGATAATTGACACAATACACCGCTTCATCCCAGAAGCGAGGAGGTAGGTATTTATCCTACATAAGACAACTAGCCATTTCTAATAATGTCTGATTCTTGCGTTCTGTAACTCCATTCTGCTGAGGTGTGTGCTGAACTGAATTATTCTAGTCAATAATAGATCAAAGTAGGTATTCTTAAAAGGTTCAATTGACATAATCACCACCATTGTTAGATCTGAAGCACTTAATGGGTTGAACAAATTGCTTTTCAGGAAAGGCCCAAAATTCTTTGAACTTCTCAAAGACAAGATTTTTATTCTTCAGGAAAAAGACCCATGTGAAACGAGAGAAATCATCAATCAAAGTCAAAATGTACTTTGCACTTATTAGTGAAGGTAAGTTGATAGAACATACATCACCATGAACCATATCCAATAGGTTCTATGCTCACCACACTTGTCCATATTCGAAAGGTGTCTGATGATGCTTACCAAGTACACAACCCTTACATACACCTTCAGGGGGAAACAACTTTGGTAAACCAAAAACCATGTTCTGAGTTGTCAGTCCCTATATACTTTAGGAATTTAGATGTTCAAGTCGTTCATGCCAAACTCGACTTCTCTCATTAGTATGATCAATAAGTGCAATCGGTTCCGATTCAGGCCCAGTCAATTCACAAAAATTGTATAAGTTGTATGTTGAGTCCAGAAGCCTGTCAACGACAATCAAATTTATTTTCTTCAAATCCTAAACATAGAACCGATCTGGCCAAAATTTTGTAATATTACCATTCTTAGTCAAATGAAAATAAAACAACAGATTTGAACTGAGATTTGGCACATGATAGATATTGATAATTTTACCATGTCGACAAGCTACGTCTCCCTGACCAACAAGATCCAAAGCAAAATCATCAACAAAATAGATTTATCTGTCTTTGGATTTATTCAGTCTCTTAAATAAAGTGGTATCTTTTTCCATATGATTATTTCATCTCGAGTCGACAACCCATTCATTATTCATAGTATGAGACATCCCAACTTGTAAGGTGAAATAATCGGTCGGTCAACAAACAATCAACACATGTCCTTCAAGCCTCTTAACATTCTCCTCTAAATCATCTTGCTTCTTGTAGTATTTCTTCTCGATGTATCCATTATTTCTACAATACTGACATGTTTTCGTCTTTTGATTTTTTTGTGGTTGTCTCTAGGGTCCCTGATCAGTATATGTAGGTTATGTACAGTATCATCAATATGCAATCTATTCCTAGAATCCATATTTCCCTTTCTTTTGAGCAAGTGGGCTTGGTGCTTACCACCAATATTTCCTTCTTCAAGAAATCTATGTTGATCAACAATAAAAAGTTCATAAAAAACTTCAAAGGAGTAGTCCTTACCATCCTGCTTGCGTGTGTTCCAATTGGTGTTGAAGATCGATACAAACACATCAAGTGGTGTTCTCAAATTTATCAATACCAACTCAATCAATTGTGCATCCTTCTTCTTATAGTTTTCTCCACATTTTCTCAACTTCAACTAGATTTATTTAACAAGTGCTAAATTGTCCTCCATTATTTCAAAGCAATGAGGATCAAGAGATATCAAATATTTATCCAACTACATAAGGTGGATTTCATCGACTCAATCGAGCAAGTTCTTTACCTTCTTCCAGATCATATGCAGACACTCAAGTCCACTGAGATTAAAATGAATTTCTTAGGCGATGTAGGTCGTGATGACCCCTACAGGCTCATCCTTCTTTCCATCAATGGAAAATGTTTCTAAATCATTTGTTGGATCTAGGTTTGAGGCTTTGGTATACTTCCACATCCCCTTACTTTTCAACATGGTTTCCATGTCTGGAGCGTGTACTGCATATTTTGATCCATTTATAACAACATGATCAATCTTCAAAGACATATTTGATATCTACATAGACTATTTTTGTTTCAATAAGTTCCAATCAACGAACCATCAACCCAGAGTCAATCACACAACTAATCCAACTCATCAAGGTTTTCAGATAATAGGTCAAGGTTTTCAAACCATTGGCTCTAACACCATGTTAGAGAATGAGGTGGAACACAATATGAAATAAAGAATACAGTATCATGTATAACCGAAGAGGGAAAATGTTTTTGAAGAAGTGAGGTGGCATCTAAATACAACGTTACAACACTTAAGCATAGAGTACTGTGATCAGAACATCACAATGGATACTGCACATATTGATCTGCAAGATCTATTGTGCAATCTGGAATCACATTTAGCCTATTATAATGACCCAAGTGGTATTTGTTTATAGACTTAATATCTAATCAACTCTCACAGAATATGAAATACCTTGGCCACATACAATTGTCAATGATTAGAGTTGATTCCACAAAATATTTTTAGTTAAGTCAGCTTGATGGGACTCGACTCGACCAACTATCCATCCAAATCATAGTCAATTGAAGATATGGTCAATCGACCACCCGATTATCTTCGAGTTTTGTTCGAATTTCTGACCAACAGGAACGTCAACTACTAGATCGATTGTTGTGGTGTGTTGGTGAATCTCCCTATCGACTATGTTCATATGTAGATCAAACTCTCGACCAACTGATCCCATAATATGTGTGATGAACCATCAATTCTTGATGTTCCAACATTATGCTCTCAATATTTGTCTGAGTGTTGTGTATTAATGATATTGTAAATCCCACTAACCCATCCAATTCAATGTGAGTGAATGACATATCATCGATCCTTACAATTTTCCATTTATGAGGGAAACAAATCACTTGGAAAACTAAAGAGACTAAATTTTCATAGCATAAGTCCAACTACATGCCAATAAAAGTTTATAAGCAAGTGATGCACCGACTACTTCCAATTCTATGGAAACAATTTTACCCCCTAACTGGATGGGAAATGAGGAAATAATACCATGAAACTTGAAGGATCTTCCATCAAACATCATTAGTAAAGTTGGAAATGGGGAAATATTAGGTGAGCCAATGGCTTGCTAACAAGAAAAGGACATGACATGGGTCAAAGAGACCTCATCCATGACCATTATAAAGAGGGTTTCCGTGTTGTACACTAATTGTATCTTGAAAGTGATGTGGTAAGGAAGTATTGGCTTGATGTTAGAAGTGTCAAACATGATCACCTAAGAATTCAAGGAATCAATATCCCCTATGTCTGAGAGAAATGCACTTAATTGTGTAGGGGAAGTCTGGAGTACTTCTAAGTCCAACATAGTGCATGATACCTAGGCCAAATATTATACAATCAAGTAGTTCTATGTAGCATGGGTATTGGGGTTGCATGATGACCATTTGTACACACCCTTAGGTATGCATGGTGTTATGTCTCTCACATATGTCAGTATATGTAGATGGTTTCGTGCGTTGGGGAATTCCTTTACCTTTGAAGTAGACTTGAGGTTATCATAGTTATGAGCCTTGGTCGATAGGTGAATGTTTTATATGATCTAATAAATGTTTGATGAATCAATATCATGCAAGAGTCCCCCCTAGTTTCCCCCTTGTTAATTTCCAACGTTGCTTGAAATGCCCAAAGTCATGTGTTTCCCTTGAGGTAAAGGGTTAGTTAACAAATAGGTTGATGTTATGCCAACAAATTCCATGCCTCTTCAAGTTTGGGGAATCAATGCATTAGATGATCATATTTTTACAGCTTACAGGGAAAGCTAACTTTCTTATTTTCCTTCTTTACCCCTCTGGCATTGGTGTCATATTTATTTTCATTATTATTATTCCCACCTCCTTTATTACCCTTGTTTTTATTTTTCCCTATGGGTTGTTGGCTACACTTTGGATTAGTCATATTCACATCATGTACATCGAATTTTTGGAGAGGGGGAGAGTTTGAAACATGAGATTGACTAGTTACAAGTGGATGAATAGTCATTTTTTTCATCTAGTGTGCCACGAGATCCACGACAACATTATTGTCAAAACAAACAATGCCATAAACATGTGGTCTAGGCTTAGATATTTGAGGACTAGTACTTTATCTCAGGGTGTTAGAAATTTTTTATATAAGACCTCATAATGAGAATATATTAGGTCTACCTAATGGGATCAAAAAATGGCTTCCTCTTTGGTTTTGGCTCCAGAAAGGGAGGCATCTTTGGATATATAAGGATACAAATAATTCAAAACCATTCCAAAAGTAACTCAGGAGGAATATGAGCCTTTATCATCCTCTTCCTTCTTCACCACTATTGAACATGATCAGAGATATGGGTAGTTTTATCTTGTCTAGAAGTAGAAAAGAGGTAAGTGATGCATCATGTTGGATGATAATTTTGTAAATGGTTAAGGAAAACTGTTGATAAATAAATGAAAATTGTGAAATGATGATCCTTGTAGTTCAATGTACAATCCTAGGGAGAGTGCATAGAAATAGTCTCAACCTAATGGAATCATCCAGTAGTGATTTTTAGGAACACCATAAGTGGACGTCGTCACATGATCACCCAAATCCTCACATGCTTCCCATTCGAACTTCAAGATGTCCGAGGGGAGCTTGGTGGGGACCAGAGGCCAATTAAGGTTGTGACATACTAAATCATTTGTTAGCTTACACAAATATGACAAGTTTAATGTTTGTATAAAAGGAAGCCAATGTTCTCACATGGAATTCCAATTTCTAGGGTTGAAATTGTCAGGTTGGTTAGAATTTGAAATTGAATAATCTATATTGTTTCTAGCACTAGGTTTCCAAGAAGAGATTATAGTTTATGCCCGAATTTTTGGATTAGGTCTATTGTCTTGTCACAATTTTCGACATGATGGCTTAAGTAATCCTTAATTTGTTCCTTTTATTATTTAATGACTCTTTGAATGATCCTGCACTTAATTTATTGAACTTAACATGTTAATTGAATCTTATCACGAATTATGGCCACCCCCCAAATGTCAAGAGAGGTAAAAGTCATCATTCTCATCACCATGTTAGAATTTTATACATGTTTTGACCATAAGAAATAAGCATTGATATATAATTGTATTTTTCTTAACAAAGTTTGAAGAGGGGAGATGATTGTGTTACCTAGATGTTACCTTTGCATGTATGTTTGTAGGTTGTTGGAGTAATGGCATATGGTATTGTTGGTCACCATTCCTTGGATGATGGCTCACTTGATGATTTGTAGACCCTTTTCTTGCTACACATGTTGAATATTTTCTCTTTTATATGGGCGATGAAGACTTTCCTTTAAATATATCTCGGATATCATGTCTTTAATGCATTCTACAAGATACAAAATATCCTCTAGAAATGTATTTTTGCATGTTGAATATTTTCTATAGGATATAGAGTATCTTGTAGAAATGTAATTTTGCTATCCTAATGATTTTATTTGATGTAGAAATGGTTGAAGAAGTTTGTGATGTTGTTGATGTTAGCAATTAAATTGTTAGCGTTGGTCTTGTCCTTGGAATTCCTGTTATTATTTGTGGAATGATCTTGTAGGTTGATCCCATAGAATCATGTAGTATAATCTTGTAGAATTCAACAGGATTACCCTATAGGTCAAATTTATTGGAACAAGGGGTAAAAATGTAAAATAAAAAATATGGAAAGTGTTATTGATGTATGAAAAAAGAAAAGGTGTTTTTTTTTAATGACAATGATGGAAAATGTGATGTATGGATGATGATATTGGAAGTGAAAATAACTAAAAAATGCTTATTGTATTTACTGATTGTAGTTGATTATTTGTTGACTTTCTTCTAATGAAAATTGTTGATGCAAATAAATTCCCTTGGCATATGCAAAATAAAACATTAGTATTCTTAAAATCTTTTTCTTTTCTTCTTTTTTTCTCTTTTTTTATTTCTCAAGGAAGAAGTGCCATCACGGGTTTTCACCAATTCCCTACCTCATCAAGCCTCAATGAGGTTTTATTTATGAGGATATTTTTTATTCCTCATATTTGAGACTACCTCCATTATAGTTTTTCACCCACAAATCTGTCTTATATGCCTCGGGGAGGTTTTCATCTAGGTATTTTATGCTTTTTTTTCTTTTTCATATCTCATTATTTCGATGGATCGAGAGAAACTCCACTATCAATCACATCCAAATTTTGTGTCTTCACTATTGATGTAAAATATTCCCTCATCATTGGCTTGCTGTAAAATTTTATCCTAAATACATTTACTAGCAAGGGAATTCCTTCTTCATCAATGGTTATGATCTAGATCGAACCATTATCATATAAATTTTTGATAGTTTAGGTCCCTAACCACCCGATCATCCTATTTCCCTTGAATTCTTTGAATATTTGTTCATATAATAGGTCCCAATCCCCTTGTTTTAACTTTCTATGCTTAATTTTCTTCTCATGCCAATATTTTCTTTGTTACTGTACTACTTCAGTGTTGAAGAATTTTTTCATTCTATATTGATCTAATACATTTAGTTGATTCAATATTTCTCTTTGTGTTGATAGTTAATACATGTCCAATTTATTTGTTGTTATTAATGTATGGTATTCAAATTCAATAGGGAGCATATATTTATTATTGTAGACTAACTCAAAGGGTGTGAGCCCAGTGGTAATCTTCCATGTGATGTTGTATTCTCATGCTACTTATGTGAGTTTCTTTGACCACTATTTCTTGTTCATGATAACTTTTTTGGTGAGGATGTTCTCTAGCTCTAAGTTGGTGACTTCATCCTGTCCATTTTCTTGTGGATGGTAGGGTGTTGATTTCCTATGGATGTTGTGTTCCTTCATGATTTCTTCAATACATTGGGATGTAAACTGAGGTCCTTGGTCTGTGAGTATCTCTCTTAGATAATGAAACCTTCAGAATATGCATTCTTGGAGGAAGGAAAGTACATTTTATTCTGTGGCATCCTTCATAGCTTTTACTTCAACCCATTTGGTTAGATAATCAATGCATACCAATATGTGCCTCTTTTTCCCTAATGGTGGATCAATTGGGACTATAAAGTAGATGCCCTACTTGTTAAATGGTTCCAATGAAACTTTCGGATGAAAATGCATCTAATTCCTCTTTGTATGCATCCCCATTATTTTACATTCATCACAATGTGAAATGTATTGTTGATCATCTCTCTATAGGGTCGACTAGTAGTATCCATCCTGTAATATCTTGTAGGTTGTCCTGCTTGTTGCATAATGTCCTCCACATGATTAATAATTAAAAGCATGGAGGGAAGCATCTAACTCATTTTCTCTTATGAATCTACTAAAGAATTGGTATGGGAAAAGTTTGAATAGATAACCAACTACCCAAGTATAGGTTGAGCTTTTCCAAACAATATTGCATCTTTATTTGAAGGATAAGTGTTGAGGAAACCTCCCTATTATGAGATAGTTTTCTATGTCAACAAACCAATGGGTTTGTGTTGATATGGAAAAGAGGTTCTCATTTAGAAACTGATCATCAATAATGTCTTCTTTAGTAAGAATGGGCAACATGGACAAAAAATGTGTGACTACATTCTACTTGTCAGGATTATCAAGAATAGTTAGATCAAATTGTTGCAATAACAAAAACCATCTAATAATTCTACCATTGATGTCACATGTGTTAATCAAGTATTTAATGGAAGCATGATCTGTATGTACAAAAACTTTATACCCTATAACACAATGTATGAATTCTTTAGAGCATGAACTACTGCTAAAAGTTCATTTTCTATAGTAGTGTAGTTGAGCTCTGCACCAACCAAATTTTTACTTATGAAATAAATTTCCTAAGGTTTTTTATCTTCATCTTGTCCCAATACTACTCCCACATATTTATGTGATGCATTAGTGTGAATATGAAATGGAAGAATCCAATTGAGACATTGTAATATAGGAGTAGTTGAGAGTTTTTGTTTTATTGTTTCAAATTCTTGTTTATAGTTTAGAGTCTAATAATAATATACATCCTTGGATATCATTGTAAATAAGAGAGAAGTTATCTTACTAAAATAATTGATGAGACTCCTATAGTATCCTACATGTCCTAGAAAATGTTTGATATCTTTTGGTTTTAGAAGGGTAGGAAGTAGTGTGATGGTTTTGACTTTATTTTTTTCTACTTCAATACCTTTGGGGGATAGATGGTGTTCCAACACAATCCCTTCACTCATCATAATATTTCATTTTTCATTGGTAAGGGATAGGTTGATTTCTCTACATCTTTGGAGAACTTTATCCAAATTGTCTACGGCTTCATCAAATGACTTCCCATAAAGGGTAAAGTCATTCATATAGATCTCAACCTTATCACGGATGAGTTCTGAAAAGATGTTGAGGATTTCTTTTTGAAAACTAGTTGGGTCATTAAATAGGCCGAATGGTAAGACTTTGTAGGAAAATGTGCCCCAATAACAAGTAAATGCTTTTTTTTCCCGATCTTTAGAACTCATTTGAATTTGGTTGTATCCACTAAATCCATCCATGAATGAAAATGATTACTTCCTAGCTAAGACATCCAAGACTTGGTCAATTAAGGGTAAGGGTAAATGATCATTTCTTTTAGCCTTGTTTAAATCCTGGTAATCCACACATATCCTTCATTTCCCATTATTTTTAGAAACAATATATAGAGAGACCAATTCGTTGTCTGAAATTGGATATATGAATCCATAATCTAACAACTTTTGAAGCCCTTGTTTAAATATATCTTTCATTGCAGGTTTCATCTTTCTTTGGGGATGCCTAATAGGTTTGCATTCCTATTTGATATAAATATGGTGAGTACAAATAGAAGGATGGATTCCTTTCATAATCCCATGAAAAAAGGTTCATATATTTCTTTTCAACACATATAGTAACTTTTTCTCTTTCTAACTAGTAATTTTAGTGTTGATTTTGAGTGCTTTTGCAGGGCTTATCTCTATGGTTTTGAAATATGTATCTTCAATATCAGCAATGAAAAATTCTATCCATAATTTTGTTTTATTTTTCAGTGGAATTTTTATATCTATTCTAATCATTTATCCATTCCATTTTCACATCAATTGTACTATTAGCCAAAGTTGTGTTGATTGTGTATAAGAGATATACAGCTTTTTTTGTCATATTTTCTCCTCCTTCCACCCATATTGGAAGGTTTTATATTATCAAAGGTTGGGTAGTAGGATAAAGAACAATTTATTTTTGGGATAGGCCATCAATTATAGTCATGTTGCCTACCGTATAGCCAATGCATGCATCTATTGTGGATAGCTAAGGCCTCCCCAAAATAACAATGTATCCATTGAATTGATACTTGGTTTGAAGGACTAAGAAGTCAGTAGGTTACTCCCAAGATTTGATAGAGATTATGATATCTTCTAGAATCCCTTTAGGTATGATCGTGGATCTATCTGCAAGTTGAAGGAGAATGGGAGCATCTCTCAAGAATCCTTGAAGGTTGAGTTTCAACATAATATCCTTTTTCATAACATTGATGGAAACCCCTAAATATATAAGAGTAGTATGTATCAAGGTTTTGTTTATGTGAAAATTTACTAAAGGGCTTCCTAGATCCAGATACTTAGTTTCAATTAATGTCCCAAGCATAAGGTCATCTAGTTTTCCTATAACATTTATAGTGGGGGCATATTTTATTTTCCTCCATGGCCTTTTAATGTACTCTTATTTGATAAAACTACTGAAAATAGAAACATCCTTAAGGGATTGTAAGAGAGTTATTTTTACACACAAACTCTTAGCTTCTCCTAAAATTCTGTTCTCTTCAAATGTATAAGCTTTCTTTTCACTTAATATTTTAGGATAAGGACGAGTTTGTGGTTGGAGTGAGGTACTATATTCTTTCTCAAATTCTACATCTTTTATGAGCTTTGTTTATTTTTTAAGACTTTTCCCAATATAGTATTGATCTCTTGCACTTATAAGGAATACATATGATAAATTGTTTCATTATTGTATACAGGTTGAACTTGCTTGTTATTCAAATTTTGAGAAGGTTGAGTAGGTAATTGAGGTTGTTTAGGGGGAACACTATTTTTAGTAGTGTTTTTGGGTTGAGGAGGAGGATGAATTAATGTAGGTAGTTAAAAAATTTGTGACCCAGATCCCTGTAGAGGTCTAATCCACTTGTGGTTTTACTTTTGTGGCATGCTATGAAAGGATTGGTATGGAGGAGGAATTGGTGGTCCTTGATATTACCAAGGATTTGTATTTTTCCATAGAGATGGATTGGGATTATACCATGGTTGAGGAGATATTTGAGTATTATATGAACCAATATTTTGAACAGGGTTGAAGTTCAAACTTGTTTGGAAGGGTATTGGCGCTCCATGCCTCCTTTGATTGATGAAGTATAGTGATTCCACATTATCCTTTGTTCCTCAAAATGTATCTTTAAACATTGGAAAAGAAGGACATTTATTAGTTGGATGATTTTATTCACAAATACCACAAACATCTATAAGGTATAGAGATTAATCATTTCTATTATGCATTTTAGTGCGTTTAGGGTAATAAACAACCAATGCCTTATTTTATTCCTTATGTTTCTTCTTGATATGCAAAGTATCCATTTTCATGGATAAAAAATGCAAAATATCGATTTTCATATATTCTATTAACCCTACTAATTCGTTCTTTATATGATATGTGGGTTAGAATATTGAGGTATCGAACCTCTACTGCTTCCACCCTTTCTTTCTTGAAGACCTTGAATGGTTCTTGAATATTATTTTGATATCATCATAGTCCAATTGATATATATCTCCATTGGATAGAAGATTCAATGTTTCCATATGATACTCTCTTACTCCTATGAGGAAGACAAACTTGAATGAGTCCTCATCTAGAGTACAATTTTGGGCTCTTTTGTAGCTTAGATGAAATCTCTCTTCACATTCTTCTAGAGATTCATCAGGTGCTTGTGTCATTCTAAAAATATCATCCCTTGTGTCCCTTGATTTGCAATAGTATATGTATCTCTCACTGAAGGTATTTTTGATTTGATCCAAAGTTGTGATGTCATTTCCCTCTAGAATCATAAACCATCTTAAAGATGAATCCTTCAAGGTAGAAGGAAAAATTTTGAGCTTATGTTCGTCGGTAGTATAATCATATGTCCTACATATAACTATGAAATCAAACAAGAAAGTGTCAGGATCTTTAGAAAAAAGTCCATGAAAATGAGGTAAGGAAGAAGGATTAATATTTTTAATCTTGGTATCTCCATTGGATTCCTGAATAGGAAAATCAAATATCTCTTCTTCACCAACCATGGCATGAGGTGTGGGAGATTTCCCTTCCTATGAAATATTTTCAAATTATCTAGCTTCCCTTTCCAAGAAACTTTCAAATGTTTTAGGACCAATATTTTGTTTTCTTGGACTTGTTTTGGGGGTGGGGGTTGTTGGAATTTTTTTTCGTTTCCTATATCTAGGTCTAGTCATTCATGAAATTTAAAGAAAGTAAAACCTTTTTTTTTTTTTTTCATTTTTATATATAATGAAAAAATGCATGGCAAGGAGCTAACAATAATCACTCGAAGTGAAATAACTTGGTATTTTACATTATATAAATATTATAGTGAGGTTGAACTTGTGACTGAGGTATATTGTTTACTTCTCCAATTCACAAAAAAGAAAAAAAAAAGAAAAAAAAATGATATGCAGACTTTAGCACCTCCCCAACAACGATGCCAAAATATGACGACCCTAGGAATAGAAGAAATAATACTATTGTACTCTTGGCTCTATATTTTACTTTTTCAACCTGGGTTTCATAAAAAAATTAAGAGGTGTTGTTTAATGTATATGTAGTGTGCATTGATAGTAGCATAGGGTCGATACTAATCAAGGGTTGGATGCATTAAATGGTGCAGCAAATTGAAACGTCAAAGAGAAACTTTAAACTACTTCTTGAATAAATAAAAACACCAACTTGAAAGGATGGTTAATCTAAATTGAAGAAAAGGAATGTATTCTACTGTTAGGAAATAAAACATAATAAACCATAAATAGAAAACTGAAATCAGAAGATGAATTCATTCGTGTGTATGACAAAAAAACTACAATTAAAGAAAATCCAAACTAATACATGGAATGAACAAGCTATTTTATGCCTAATCCTTCGATCAATAGCAAGCCATATGTCTTCTTATTTTTTATTGTTTTTCTTATGAAAATAATATTAAGATAAATTGAAATCTAGAACTAAAATAGTCATATAAGAGGTTTCTACATGAACTGTACAATTTCTATAGGAATTGTGCAGTTTCTACATAAAACTACTACATGAAATAAAAAGGGGCCTAGAAAGATGTTGTAAGTATTTTGAAGCATCAACATAGCTAGACTATAATAAAATGGAGTAGATATGAGATTCTTGGCCTTGGAAAGACACCCGAGAGTGTTCCAATAGGTTGTTGAATATTTCTACATGATGTCTATTGTAGCTAACCAGTTAATGAAAACTTGATAGAAAGAAAAATGAACCATGAAAAACTATATTAAAATCCAAAGAACTAAAGAAATTGCAATAGGATCCTTGAGTCCTCTTGAGTGGGCTCTACCCAAGAAGCACAAGGATCCTTGAGAAAACTCTAATAAGTTGAAACCAAGACCATCTTTATTCCATTAACATCAATAGTACATTAATCTCTGAAAGGTTGTAAGTCTTCAAAAAAGTCTTTAGATAAAAGTCGCAAAATATTATCACAAATATGTATCCTCCCCTAGGTTAGAGATCTATAGATCATCTTGAGAGTTCTACCTCTTTGCTTATATTGAGGAGAGAAGTAGGGAAATAGGGGATCTCAGTCAATCCCATTTAGATATGGGATTGTTTTTTATCAAGGGTGGACATTAATGAACAAAGAGCCCTGAAAAGGTAGGTGAGGATAATATCCCTTATTTCTTGGCTGGCAGCGCTTTGAGGGAGACGAAAATGCCTTGTTTTTAGGATGTTGGCTCGCTTAAGCTCTATTGATTCATGGATTTCGATCAGCTTGGTGCTACACACATATTTTCGCATAGATATTAGAGAAAACAAGTATAATATACACAAAATTCCACCTCAAAGCACATTTACTAAGAAACATGCAAAAATATCCATGGCTTACTATTGAATATGGTAAAAAACAAGTATTAAGTCATATTATGGTAGAAAAATGTGCCTATAATGAACCTTTGTGATAGGAAATGATTGGGCTCATAAATAATCACTATGATGAGGTGTTAGAACTGTTATGTAGCAAAAGAAACATGGAAAACTTTGAGGGAAAAGGTATATCAAACTTGGAGAAACAAAAGTGAAGAAGATAGAGGATGGAAGGCATGGGGATTTCATGGCAAAAGAAGATAAATTTAATGATGACAAGGAGGATAAATAAGATGGAAAGGATAAACGTGTGATGGGGATGATGGGAGAAATGTGAATAATGATGATCCAAGAGTCAATAGTAGCACTAAAAATGTGAGAGATGAAGATGTTGATTAATGAAATCATTAGAAAATACCAAGGCTATAGAGCATCAATATCACAAATAAAAGAAAAATGAGAAGATGATAAAAGTAAGAAAATTGTAGAATTTGCAAAATTAGATAAAGAAAGTTATATAGACAAAGAAATTATTGAGGAAAATAAGGATTGTGGATTGTTAAGTACATGCCAAAAATAGAGGAGGAGGATGATGATGAGAAGGGGGATGGAATGGAACAATATTTTTCCATTATCTTTTAGAAAGGAAAATTGTGAGAAGAATACATTGAATATATCATTTTTTTGAGGCGTAGTGAAGAAAGAAGCTATTACCAACGGCTGATGAGGTTGTACAAATCCATTGGCTAGATTAATGACAGTGAGGATAATGACAAAGATAGTTGGTGGGAACTTCTTATGACCACACATTAGTAAGGGAGAATAGTGATAGTTGAGAAATCAACCTATGGATAAAATGACATTATATATTTGAATGGTATTATGCTAAAGGAATATGAACTTACCATTAGTGATGGTGGAAAAATTCGTGAGAGGCCTATGGAAATATTGATATTGATGACCATGGTGAAGATGAAGGAATGAAAGTACGCAGGTTTTAAAGTATTGAGACTAAGGAGGTGAAACAAGGGGCTTTAAGTTTCATGTATGCTTGATAAGAGGGCATATACATCATGGGAGTGGCCACATAATTTCAAAAAGAACATTTTTTTTCAATATGAGGGAGTGATTTTCAATTACTTGGATATTTTGATGCCAAAGATCCAATTGAGTGTGGACATGGAGCTCTGGAAGTGGGAATAAAGGATAATTGATTTTCAACCATTGAATCAACCTTCAACTAATGGACCTTGTTGCATTGTGACATTTTAAAGAGGAAGAAGAGGAGAGAGACTAAAATAATCCTAGTCATCTCTTAATTCACTCATAGGATTTGTATGCATAAAATTTAGATGGACTTTGAGCCCATATATAGATTTAGAAAGATCAAATCCCATAGAGGCTTCTACTTCTGAATTTCATAAATTTTATAAAAATTAATAGAAGGCTTGTTGATGCAGTTTAATGAAAAAAAAAAATCCCTTGTATGTGCTTGATTACTAAGCATTAAATTAGATGCAATTTAGAATAATTTCTAACTATAATATTTGGACATTGTAGTGATATTGTTTTCCTATGTTAGTGGGATTTAATCTTGCAAGGAATGTGTTAATTGTTCTCTTGTGTCTTATGGTTTCCTGTGTTGGTGGGATTTAATCCTGTAAGGAATGTGTTAATTGCGCTCTTGTGTCTTGAATCTCAAATATATTGGCAATACCTTGGGAAGTTACACAAAATTGTATCTAGAGTAGATTAAAATAGATTTGTTCACATTTGCTAGAATATTTGTTGATATTGATCTTAGTCATGGTTTACTAGATAAGATTTTCTTTCAAAGAGGAAATTATATATCTGTTCAAGTTATGGATTATAGGAATACTTGTTTTTAGTGTTGACTTCACCAAGAACCTGGGAATCCTAAGATTCTTATCCTGATGCATACTTCTACTCAAAGAGGTACAAAGGACATAAATATTAACAAAAAATATGGCAAGCATGTGAGAAACCGTATCTAGAGGAAGAAGCATATCATAACAATTCCAATCAGTTATCTATTTCTCTAGAGAAGAAGAATATTATTTTTTTGGAGGTACTAGGGACAGATAATAATCCACATGAATACCAATCTTTCCTTCTTGAGGATCATAGTCATATGAGAAACCCCTATAGGGGGAATGAAAATACTTCCCAAATATGATGCCTCTAATTCCAATAAGGAATTGACTCCCTATTTGAATGCTAGCCTATGAACTTCTAAATTACAGATGGTCGCTGTTAACCTTTCTTCACGGCAGTGGCATGAGCTTAAAAGGAAGGAAAGAAAGGTAGGATAGATGAATATATTTCAAAGGGACATAGATGATATGTACATTATTTATGTAATATTACTTTTGTAAGTGTAATCAACAGCTAAAAGTTGTAATTACTATTCAATTTATTGGATAGAAATAAATTTGTTTTTGGAAAAAAAAAAACTATAGAAGATGAGGCGTAAAGTTGTGTAGGGTTTACTTGTACCAAGCATGCATAATTAGGTGACTGGTGCTACTATATATTCCAAGGAAAAAACACTCATACACACATTTCTCACACACACATATCTCAAACAAAACTTCAAGGGAGAGAATAATAACAATTGGTATATTCCTCCATTTCATTAACTAGTAGAACCCAACACTCAATAAAGATGGTTACCCCTAAACCTCCTCCATAAAACTCAAAACACTTAAATACTTGAGCTAACCAATGAATGAATACAAAATAATTCATTTAGCTATCAATAAACAACCAAGAATACAACATTGATTAAATTATATTAATTATATTAAATGAAACACTACTAAGTGCATAATACTTGTGTTCACTTGTTTTGGCAAAATATTATATTATTCTCTAAATTTCTAAATTACCATTGAACTTATCTTCAAAAACATTGTGATGCATTATGTTTTAATTTGATATGACGTAATCCCAGAGTACCTGCCTTTTATTTGATGATGTCGTGCCTCATAGCTCACATTAGAATCCTATATCCTGACCCTAACCATACTCAAAATACATGGTTAGGGACCGTTGGTGGTGGATAAGGACCGTTGTTTAAATAAAAATAACATGGTTACCTAGCACTTAAGAGGATATGTGGTTTCTCAAGTTTGCCCGGAAATTTTTAACAATTTTAACTCGACTCAAAAGCATAGATTCATTGAAAATCAATGAATACGTGCATTGAAACTATGCCAGTGACAAAATTGAACATTTTCCGCACGCCTTTGAAGATAGGAAGACCTCATTTTGTCGTACCGCATGTTATTTTGCAAGGTGTGAATATGAATATTTTCCATTTAGTATATGAATACCATAGGTAGTAAATGTCAAAACTTTTCTTTTTCTTTGTCCCATATGAATCCGTGGTGGGTATATCGGTATTTTCCATCCGCTAAATGGATATAGCTTGCCGGAAATCTCATGCTTTTGTCGATGCAATTATTGTATTCTCATAATACATTGACTCTATCCATATCCACTTCATTTCATCATGTGGTTGAAAAGGATCATTGTTTAAATAAAACATTGTCCACTTAAAATGCTCCATAGTTTCTAAACATTGCCAAAGTTTTGGACCATTTGATTTAACCCAAAAGGTCAGATTCATTGAATCTTACTAATACATGGAAACTATACCACTCAAATTTTGTCGACATTATTTCCAATGCTCATGGGGCCGAGTAATATTTTATTTTACTCCAGACGACCATTCTTGTCATTTAGAGGCGACTTGTGCTCCTGGGGGGATGAGGCCATCAGATGACGTGAAATAATTACGTACTCTCATGTCGGCACCATTAATCTCACAAGTAAAGGGCTGGTCACCCAGAGAATTCCACAATTTCCACACGCCGAACATATTATTATGTATAACCAACACACTCTTTATTGAACATATATAAAACAAAAAATAATATTTTATCAGACAACAATGATGTTAGTGTTTTTTTTTT
>ML806064.1:30999-54698 GCA_009831015.1 Picea engelmannii
ACCACTCATGCATGAGTTGGTTTGTCAAAAATAAACCAAAGTTTTATAAACATAACAGGCAGAAACTACTGAATACTTGAGTGCATGACCCAAGGTGTTTGCTCCATGCAATCAACATCATAATCATCCATTTCATGTAGATATAAAAATAGATTTGATATTAGATACAATGCTAACTATTATTCAAAAGAGACTGGCTACAAGATTCTGTAGTTAGTTTAAAATAGTAAAAATAAAATCTAATCTATTTTATTTTCAAAACAGAATCAAAATAAAAAATAAAAACAACCAAACAGTTATTTGTTATTTCATCAATTTGAAAAAGAGGCATATGATAAATCCGAATCTATGATAGTGGAGTTCGTTGCTATGACCTTGATTATGCTTAGAAGCAAGGGTAGGGGAAAACCTTTCTTCAGCACATCCATTACCTGTTCCAATGATTTTCTGGGTAAAAAAAATGCATCGTGATTTCTTAACCGTGGGGGTTTGCAAAGGAACAACGTTTGGTTCATTGAATACATAGTAATCATGTGGATCATGACACAGGTCTTTGATAGTAGGGTTTATCCTTTGTATGTGGTAGAACTCAGTCATTTTTTTCATACCTTCAAACCCAAAGAGAGGAAAGGGGAAGAAAGAAAAACTCAGACAAAACATATTTTTTGAGAAAATGATATCCAGAAAATGAAGCATACCTCTGAAATAGATTTGTTTATGAAGAATCTGCCCGCTTTATGGGTAAATGACCCCATTTTCGAAATGGGTTTTAAATGGTTTGGCCTAATTCGTAACCATTTTCTCATAAATGCTCCCACAAAAATGTGTCTCTAGTATGCAATTACGAGTTTTAAAACAAACAAACAAAAAAAAAAAAAAAAACTCATAGTCATTTGGTTCGATTCGCACCATAGGTGCCATTGCCACTGTGAAAAGGATACAACAGATATCATAAGAGGTAGGTTTCGGGTTCCAACAGACGAGCAGCAGAGAGAAAGACTACTCCCGATAAAGGAGGTGATTTTTGGAGGATTCGGAGGAACCAAAGTATTGCTTATCGTAGGTCGACGTTTTGAGTCCATATCAGGACCCATCATCGGGACATCTAAGCCTGGGTAAAGAAAAACCTGAAGAGAGGAGATACATAGTAAACCTACGAGAGGTGGAGAATTCTAAAGTCTGAAGTCGGCTCTAAAATCCTAAAAATTTTTATTAAAAAGATTAGGGTTTTTAACAAATTGTTAATTAATTGTGAGATTTTAATTAATTTTAATACATTATTGATAAATGTTTATTAATGTAGGAACTTGGTTTTAAAAACTGGTCTAGGAATCCAAGTTGTGGACTCTCGCTCTATTAGGGTTTTCAACCACGACACCCCGCACGCGCAGCCTTGCATCCTGCTGCGACCATGGAGGCCGAGGTAGGGGATCCTACACACCCCTATTACAGCTCTGTCACGACTCTAAAGAAAATCTTCAAACATTTCAAGCACCCGACCTTTGAACTTCCAGCAGAAATGCAACACATCATTTGGGAGAAACTGATGGAAATAGATACGGAATCTAACCACCCAAAAATGGCTTGCACCTGGGAACCAGGAAAATGCATTCTGTAGGCCCCAATAGCTCCCAAATATACTATCATCTCTCCAAGAATAGAAGACTAGAAACAATATATGATGGATTTTTCCCTCATAGGGAAATTTCTAGGATTATGGCCATCAGAAAAGGAATTATTCAAATGGATTCAGCAATGGTGGAAGCCCAAGGATCACTATGACCTCCAACTTGAATTAAAAGGCTTCTTCAATATCATCATGCACAAACTGGAGGACAGAAACAGACTCTTTGAAGGAGGTCCATACTTTTACAACTCGGCAGGTCTTTTCCTTCGTTTCTGGACAGAAAGGTTCAGTCTCGAGAAGGAAGATTTCACGCATGCCCTAGTCTGGCTGAGGATCTACTCGCTACCTCAAGAGTTATGGCTGGAAGAAATACTTGCAGGCATCGACACCATGATTGGCATCTATGTCAAAGCTTCGGAGGAAACAAAACAACGAAGGTACATCGCCTATGCCAGAATCTGTGTTTATATGAATATCTCCAAACCTCATCCTGGAGCCATAACCCTAGATTATCAGGACAAAGAATGGTCCCAAACCCTAGACTACGAGCACATCCCCTTCCACTGTAGGAAATTCCATGAACATGGTCACCTCTTCTGCGAATGTCTTTTAAATAACCCCAACAAATCGAATCTGGAGGATCCCGACAAAACCAAGGATGGCTTCACCCAAGTCACAGGTCGTCGTAGGCACCAAGCCAAAAGGGACCACCCCCCCAAGCCCCCTCTAGAACTTAACCTAGTAATTATTTTGAATCCCTTTAGACCCCATCAGAAATTCCCATCACTCTCGATGACCCCTTGACAAACCCCGCAATCCCAGAGCAAGTCCAAGGATCTTTAGACCCCAGCCCCTCAGCCCTAGGATCTCCCAAATCCCCCTCTCAGAGACTTCACTTCCTGCAAACCTTGAACCGTGTTGACGGGCGTAAATGACACACCGTCAACTGGAAGGTCAAATCCGAACTGGGGTTGTCTAATAACCCAAGTCGTTTGGAATGAAATGACCTGACAGGTTTAATGGCTTCGTTGGCCAACTAAAGTCCTAAAAATAACAAAGGAAAGGAAAATAATCTAAAAAGATATAATACTAAGGATATAAATTTAATAGTTACAAATATCACAAAAGGAAGATGACTATGTGCATGTGATTATAAACAATGTATATACAATTTTGCGAGATTTACTAGATATCTTGCGAAATAGATTTTTTTTTGGAAGTGTTTATGAAGTAGGTAAAGAAAGCACATACATTTTGTTTAATATTTAAAAAAACTAAAGAACTAAAGAATACTAATTCAAACACAATTGAAATAAGAACAGATTAACAGTCAAAGCTAATTGAAGTTATTCTTATTTCATTGATGAATAAACTAACTAAAGAACAAAAATACAAATAACTAACCTATAATTAATCAACTAAACTGATTCTATGTCCCTATGCAATTCAAGCTCCTAGTTGTCCTTCCTATGAGGAAAACCTGTGATAGAATTATGCCAGCATTCCCAGAACAAACTCAAAGGTGTTTTGGAACAAGAATACAACATTAAACAAATAAATATAAATATCGGGTGATCTTAAAATGATGAACACTTATAATAAAATAAATTTAATACAAAGCATTCATGTAATACATCATTTAACATCAATCATAAATCCATAATATTTAAATTAAATATTGATCATAGATGTAATATAGGACGATAAATTATGGACAAAATTAAAGTGTTGAAATAATATGAAATATCATACGATGATAAGACTAAAGTTGTATATCGTATTAACATTCCATAAGATAAAGGCAAAACATAATGGGTAAGAGCCATGCTAGTCTAAAGCCAAGGAGTGAACCTCTTCTCCATATCAGTCTTGAAAGTCATATATCCATAATATGTCCAAACCAAATATTATCCTCGGTAATAAGAGTGACCAGTATTTAAACTAGTTCGGGATTCAAATGCTCTTATCATACAAGATACAGTTGAATCCACAAAAATCAAATAATATTACAAAAATAGTGAAACTAGAAACCACTCATGCATGAGTTGGTTTGTCAAAAATAAACCAAATTTTTATAAACATAACAGGCAAAAACTACTGAATACTTGAGCGCATGACCCAAGGTGTTTGCTCCATGCAATAAACATCATAATCATCCATTTCATGTAGATAGCAAAACAGATTTGATATTAGATACAATGCTAACTATTATTCAAAAGACACTGGCTACAAGATTCCATAGTTAGTTTAAAATAGTAAAAATAAAATCTAATCTATTTTATTTTCAAAACAGAATCAAAATAAATAAATAAACAACCAAATAGTTATTTTCTATTTCATCAATTTGAAAAAGAGGCATATGATAAATCTAAATCTATGATAGTGGAGTTTTTTGCTATGACCTTGATTATGCTCAGAAGCAAGGGTAGGGGAAAACCTTTCTTTCAGCACATCCACTACCTATTCCAACGATTTTCTAAGTAAAAAAAATGCATCGTGATTTCTTAACCATGGGGGTTTGCAAAGGAACAAAGTTTGGTTCAGTGAATACATAGTAATCATGTGGATCATCACACAGGTATTTCATAGCAGGGTTTAGCCTCTGTCTGTGATAGAACTCAATAGTTTTCTTCATATCTTCAAACCCACAAAGAGGAAAGGGGAAAAAATAAAAACTCAGATGAAACAATTTTTCTGAGAAAATGATATCCAGAAAATGAAACATACCTCTGAAATAGATTTGTTTCTGAAGAATCTTACCTCTTTATAGGTAAATGACCCCATTTTTGAAATGGGTTTTAAACAATTTGGCCTAATTCGTAACCGTTTTCTCAGAAATGCTCCCGCAAAAACGTGTCTCTTGTATGCAATTACGGGTTTTAAAACAAACAAAAAAAACTCAGAGTCATTTGGTTCAATTTGCACCACAGGTGACATTGCCACTATGAAAAGGATACAACAGATATCACAAGAGGTAGGTTTTGGGTTCCAACAGACGAGCAACAGAGAGAGGTCTAAGCGAACTATAATGGAATGAAAATGCAAAGTTTGGGCACTGTCATAACTTGGAAAGAAGAGTTGGGGAAAAAGAAAAACCAAAGAACTCATAAAACTACGAGCCACTACCCACGATGAATACCAAACCCTCCAACAGTACAAAACCCCAATTCGCATAATGAATGATCTCATTAATACTCAGGAAAGCAAGGTAGATTGACAACGTGGGTACAACACGTCTGTATCAATTTACATGAATGTTGATATGACTGTTGATTTTACGAAAACTATATCAAATGTTAAACCAACATTTTTTCATTCAAAAATTTCACAAATTAAACCAACAATCAACTATAGAACCAATGAAGTCATGATACCCATAATACACAGAGATTTTGATAGTGGATTAATCAATAATTTCATAAGGTTTGAGTTTTAACCATATATGGGTGCCTTTTAAAACGGTATTTCTAAGGTAAAAGATATGAAACCAAGACCAAGTTTTATATTTAAATTCATGCTTACAGTCAAGAATTTAAAACAAAACAAAAAAAAATGAAAACGAATAAAACTCAATAAGGTAAGCTTAACCCAATCATCGCTTTGAAACTTAGAAACATGAGCATTTACAAATGAAAGGTGATGGAAGCTACAGAAAGATATAATCTCTTTGTGGGTACTTTGATTATGATAAGAATAAAAAATTATTGGTGTCTGCCAACAATGGAAACATACTGGGCGAAGTAGTTATCTCTGCATCACCAGAAAATTCATGTCAGGGGGTCAGATGAAATAAATTTTTAGAAACAGTTAACAACAGGTCAAGCATTCCTATCATAACTCAGAAATAACGTAGTTTTAGCATCAGATGTATTTCTATCTAAAAAAATGTAATCTGACATCTAACTTAGATTACGAGTGTAGCGATGTTTATGCAGTTGACTTCGATATTGTTGACAAGGCCATTGTTGCCAGCAGGAGTTCATAGCCTCTGTAGGGATGTCATTTGACCCACTCTAGTACCTCTATCTTGTCCAAGAGTCGTCCAATTATGATATGGGACATATTTTCACTTTGATAAAATTGAAAAACAGACTTGAGGATCTTCTCAAACCCGGCATTGCTTCGCTGTCAGCAAGCCTGTTCAGTACCACTACAAAGTTGCCTTGGTATCACGTATGCATTTACCCGCTACCAGCGGACCTGTTCAGTGTCTCGGTGGGTTTACAAACACTTCCCACACATTACAGTGCTTTCAACCCTCTATAATTTGTTTATAATTTCCAGAGCTTCATAATATTCAAGAGGGCGGGGTGATACTGAAAACCTCATAGTTTGGAAATGTAAATTTTGGTCGTTTATAAATTATTCTCCTATTTTGATGACCTTCATTATTATTTGGACACTTAGATTTTTGTTAAGAAACCATCTCGAGGATGGGAATGTACAATTGATTTGTTTTCCTTAAAATAGAGATAGCATTAGAAGTTTGTTAATGATAATCGCGTCTTCTTGTAATTTCAATGAGAAACCAAAAACATTGATTTGAACAGAAACTTACTTCTACTGATCTAAGTTTTAGCACTTACTGCTCAGGTGCTTGGGAAGTTATCAATTGCTGCTAATGAATGAGAATTATGATTCCCTTCCACAAATGAAATGGTGACTCAGACATAATTATTTAGAAAACAAATCAAAATCAAGCAAAATGAAAAGGATCAAAATCAAAACGGAAAAGAAAATTAAAAATATTTACAAGAGGGTGTATCAAAAACCATCAAGAGAAATATCTCTTGAGAGAGACTAAAAGAAAAAGAAAAAGAAAAATCCTTATTAATATGAGTGCAGTCCTACTCATGGCACCTTGGGTTAGGGTTGAAATGACGGTTCAAATTTACTTATCTCTTTACTTTTCATTTAAAATTTTCATGATGATATTGTGTTTTTGAAAAGAAATATTCAATGAAAAGCAAAGAGAAAAAGGATTAAAGCGGACTTCCCTAACAACAGTCATATTATGGCTCCCTTGGTGTGCCCACTTGTGTTCATAACTGCATTATTACAAAGAGAAACAGTGATAAATAAAACTAAATTAAACCTACTCCTAAACCTATTCTAACTACTAAATATATCAAAACGCTAAGTAAAATCGTATTTCCTGTGCAGCCACAAGAGCATCTTTAATCCTGTAAGGGGCATAGAAAGTCGAAAATTAGAACAAAAGAATGTAGTATTTTCATATACAAAATAAATATATTATGCTTACCTCCTATATAATCATTTAAAAACAAAGCAAGCACAACCTTACCATTCTTTTGAAACTTCTTGATGTATGAATCCTCCAACCATTCTGCAATCTTGTCATGATATGGGTCATAATGGCATGGAAGAGTGTAAGTAAGTTTGGAAAACTTGTCAAGATTATGGGGACTTGACATAACCATCAGCCGAGGCCGAAGTGCCCCATCCTCCTGACAAATCTCCAAGTGTTCATCAATTTATTCACATGGAGCATCTAAAAAAATCATGTCATGCCTACCTCCTAGATATTTAGGTTGAAACAAAGTAAGCACAATTTTAGCTTTATTATGAAGATTTTTTAGATACGAATATTCAAGCCATTCTAATATATTGTCATAAAAATTAAAATGAAAACTATGACTTTGATGAAATGGATATATTAATGGGAAACACATCACAAGAGGATTCATGACATCAATTAGATCATTGGTTTGAGCACTTCCTTTGATGAAATTGATCGTTTCAAAATGTAAATCATAAACATTAAAATTCGAACTAACCAAAGAAAGAATATGCAATGTAGAATGTTTAATCTCCATAAGAAAGAGTGCATTGTCTTTTTCAAAAATAAATCATGTAAAATCATCTTACAACATTTATTTTTCCCATGTGAGTGATGAAAGTGAAAGAGAGCCAAATCCGACTTCATAAATGTTATGTTTGGAATTAATTTTACCAAATCTTGGCATATTGAAAAGATATGATTGTGATGGAAAAGAGTAAGACGTTGTGGGTAAAGTATCATGTCCACCATAATCTAAGAATAGATCAGGATATAAAGAGTAAAAGGAATCATAAATGAGCACATGAAAAGCATCTCTTGAGCTATGATATTTAACAATGGTATTCTCAAGACATTCCTCTTCACTTTCATTAAAACTTTCACTCTGTTTTGGTGATAAATTTTTCAACATAATATGATCATCTAAATTTGGCTCCTGTATGATAGACAATTTAAAACTTTCATTAAAAACATATAATATGTCATGTGGATAAGGGATGATTTGTGGATGAAGGTTTAAGTTTTCTTCTTCCAATTGCAGATCTACATCTCTAATCAATTTCATTGGAATGTTAGAATGCTTAAGATCGTTTTCTTCACCTAAGTGTTCTTCAATTACTGAATTTAAGTACTGATTAGAGAAAGAGTTAGAAGAATATGGACATTCATCTTGACCCAACATCAAATCTTCTTCCACAATGGTTGAGGACTGAATATACAATGCTTCAGAGGAAAAACTAGTTTGATTGTCAGTAAGAACCTTTTCAATAGATTCTACCTCCCTTGCTTGTTCAAAATTTTCAAATGGATCCCTCTCATCCTGTGAACAAAATTATTCTCGCAATTGAGTGATAGGATTTGTAATTGATTCATCATTCACGATTGAATAGGACTGGATGAAAGGGACACAAACATCATAGAGGAGATTTAGTACAAATGACATGTCATCAAGATTAAATTTACAGAGAACATGATGGATTCTTGTTGAAAATCCTTCTGTAGATGAATTTTCATTGATTAGCAAAGTCTGAAATTCTTCACGCAATTGATTGCAATAATAGATTTCAAAAGTGATGCAGGAGCATCTCTCCACGTCAACCAGCCAGCCATCCATCCACGTCCGCGAATTCATATCGCGCGTTGAAGAGAGGCGCAGCCTCATTTAAATCTGAATTCAATGTAATTAAATGTTTAAGCTGTTGAGCTGGGAAGTCGTGCCTTTGTGTAGGTTGTAGATAAGATCGGCCATTAATGTTTGTATGGCTGAGATCTAGATCTAGATGCTGGACTAGACATCCCATTCAATGTAATTGAATAGGGTAGGTAGGTTGGAGGGAAGCACTCGAAGAGCCCCCTCAGGTAAAAGAGATTTTCACATCTCATTTTAAAAAGTTGTAATGGTTGTAAGAGGAGAGCCAGAGAGAGCTCGAGAACACCTTGTAATTACAGGCATTTGTCATTTAATATAATAGAGCAGTTTTTCCTGCATTACTGTGTGTTGAATAAATGTCTGTGAGTGTTCATATATGTTGTAGATGTATACTGTAGTTGTGCATTTGCAGGAGTGTGTTTTATTTCAAGTGAAGGTCTTTGAGGCTTCACACCAGGAGGGTGTGACAGAACGCTGCGGGTTCTGAGAGATGTGCACAGAGGATGCACTTCTAAATACTGTGGGTTCAGACAAAGATGTGTTGCGGTACAGGAGCTGGAATCAACAACTCAAAGGAAGACCTCAAGGTTGTTTAACACCTTGGAGGCAAGGCTGTGTATGAGAGACACAGTTGTAGACAGAACTTAGCTGTGAGTTATGTAAATCTCTACCAAGTGGGCATTGAGCACAGGCACAAGGTGTAGTTGGAGGAACTCTGTTGTGAGTTCAGACAGAAGATAGGATCACTTAGGATTCTTTGAAGCTCTGTTAGGTGGGCGTTGAGCCAGTACAAAGAGGGCACAGAAGAAGGACTCTGCTGTGAGTTCGGAGAAGAACCAGAATCACTGAGGATTCTGAGAGCTCTGCCAGGTGGGCATTGAGAAAGTGAAAAGGGGTGCACAAAGGAAGACTTATGTTGACAAGTTCAGGGAAGAAATAGAATCACTGAGGATTCTCAGAGCTCTACCAGGTGGGCATTGAGCAGGTGCATAGGTGCACAAGAGGACAGAATTGTTGAACGTTCTATGAGAAGATACTCTGCCAGGAGGGCATTGAGTTAGTGTGCAGACAGACATAGAAGAGAAGAGAACTCTTTGAGTTATGTAATTAAGGGAAGGATCCACAGAGGGATTCTCACAGGGTTGTTTAACACCCTGAAAGGCTTAGCAAGAGGTTGTTGGAGAAGAAGAAGGATAAGCTCAGGAGGGCAAGTGCTTTCACGCACAGAGTCGGGCTGCAAGAAGTGCAGAGGCTGAAGAACTCTTTGGAGAGTTCAAAGTTCCCAAAGCTCAGGAGGGACAGGGGTTCTACGCGCGCAGCAGAAATCACAGTCGTGGAGTTCGCAGAGACGAAGCAAAGTTCGAGGCCTTTGAGAACATGGAATTCTTTCAAGTGTAGTAAGGAAGTGCACAGAAGCTCAAGAGGAGCAACGACAGTCATCATATCTTGAGCGGATACCCATTAGTCGTCAGATCTGCAGAGAATTGTGAGGGGGTTAAGCCTTCATGAACAGCAGAGGAGAAATCCCGATGAGAGGCGTAGCCATCGGGATAGCAGTCCTCGGGAAATCGGGATTCTTGAAGCGGAGAAAATCGATACACTTCAAGTCTCGAAATACCGAGAAGATATAGACCATCCGTTTATGGTGACACATGGCGGAGATCGAGGTTTACTATTGGGAGTCAGGATATCGACATTCCCATGGAAAAGAGATAGGGGAAATCCATGTTGAAAACCCCGACATAATCTGAGCCGTCCATTTGGGGAGACAGGATCAGAAATCCAAAGAGAGTCGGGATATTCGGCATCAGGAAATCGGATTTCCTGAAGTCAAAAAAGTTGAGACCTCAGAAGTCTCGAAACCCCGAGAGTTAATCAGGATCGTCCGTTAGTGGGGACGTGTGGCAGCAATTGGAGCCATCGGGGGAAAGGCCCGACAAGAGGTCGTCCATCGGCAAATCAGGGATCGACATTTTGTGAGTCCCGTGGACATGTGAGTTTCGGCCTTTGAAAGCTCGAAACCCCGATAAGTGGGAGCCAGTTGTCAACATAACAAAGAAGTGGGAAGCTCCGTTGTGTGGGGGGCAGCTGTCATCATAGCAGGAAGTCGAGATTTGGAGGATCGGGAATCCTGTGAGCAATTACATTTTGGCATTGGAAACCCCGAAGCCCCGATGAGGAATATAAGACTAAGGTCATGGGGATAGTGGTCATATGGGCCAAGAGCATAGCCAGGAGGGCTAACGTGTAAAGGGCGCGTCGGGATTCGAGGAATCGTGAGTCCTGAGGATGTTTGCATTTTGACATTGAGAAGTATGAAACCCCGATGGGGGACAAGGTTGCGGTCTTGTGAGATAAAGGTCATGTGGACCAAGAGCTTAGCCTGGAGGGCTAACGGGGATTGGAGCGCATTGGGAATTTGAACCCAAAAACCCGATAGGAGGATATAAGGCTACGGTCTTATGGAGAGCACGATCGTGTGGACCAGGGCATAGCCAGGAGGGGCTAAGGTCAGGCAGAGAGCTCATCGGTGATCAGGGAATCAAGAGTGCAGGAACTCTTGACATCAAGAAGGACAAAACCCCGAACCCCGAAAATGAGTCGGGTACAACCACGGTTAGGTGCAGAAGACCGTGTAGGTGAGTGAAGGACCTGTGGACTAGGTTTTTTTTGCAGAATATTCCCGAGGGAATCAGAAGAGCCGCTTCAGCTCAGCAAAAGGGGATATTTGAATGATCCTGAGAGTGGGAGGTGCGCGCGGAGACACTACGGGGTATGCATCTGCATGGTCGAGCCTCATCGCACCATCAAGTGGTATCAGAGCTTGATTCTTGTCTGTATATCTCAGGCAGGAAGAGGCAGGAAGAGGTAGATATCACTCGGATACACATCAAGTGGTATCAGAGCCGGAAATTCATCTGTATATTTCAGGTGAAAGAAGACAGATTTGTTGGGGACTCTGTAAGGATTGTTTGCAGGTAGGCAGCAATCAAGAAGGTAGTCAGGGAGACTGTAGGAAGATGAGGCTGGTAGAACTCTTACTGCGGAGTGATAGCAGCAGGTCTGCCAAGAAGGAAAACAGAGGCAGCACCATGGTTATTGAAGGCCATAGGCATGCTGGGAAGAAAAGCAAGGCAGAAAAGCGTGCAGGGATGGATAGAGAGCTCGCTGAAATAATGGCAAAAATAGATGAGCTCGAATTGAAGCTGAGGAAGGATAAGAAGGTGGTTCAGATATGCGAACCAGAAATTGGAAAATTTCTTGGGGAAGAGAATGAATTGGGATCAGCTGAGGATCTCAAGCACTGCTAGGAGGGCAGAGAAGAAATTCCAGTTTGCTAGGTGGGCAACAAAATGATATCGTTGCGGGGTCTCACGGACTGTCAGGAGGACAGCCAAGGAATTTCACATTTCCAGCTGGGCAATGATATGAGGTCGCTGCGGGATCTTGAAGACTGCCAGGAGGGCAGCGGAAGCATCTCAGATTGCCAGGTGGGAAGAGATGAGAATTTGAGGATATCTGAAGGTCTCGTGGACTCGGAGGTGAGTTCAATTCAGCAAGGGTTGTTGATGAAGATGGGATCGATTGATCTAATAGACTACTAGGAGGGCAGTAGAGACATCCCATATTGCCAGATGGGCAGGGATGAGTAGGTGAATTTGGATCAGCCCGAGGAGATGACAGAGAAGATGAGGTTGTCTGAGGGTCTCATGAATTTAGAAATAGAGTTGGATCAGCGTGTGCAACTGACAGAGGAGGAGGAGCTGAGAGATATTTTGATGATTGGGGGAATTGGAGTATCCCTACCATTTTCCCAGGAGGAGGCGGAATTGTGTTTTACAGATGATGCAGCAACAGCAGCAGAACAGTCAGTTGAGACTGTCAAGGAGGAATTGGAGCAAACTTTGGAAGCTGCCCAAGTAGACGAAGAAGAAAATGAGCATTTGGAGGAATGTCTCAATGCTTTCATCCAGGAAGCTGAAAGAGTTGTAGCATTGGAGTTGATAGCAAAAGAAGCAAAAAAGGATGACGAGCATTCTGAGGAATGGCTCAGCATTTTCAACCAAGAAGCTGAAGAGACTGCAACTTGGGAGTTTGCAGCAAAAGAAGAAAAAGGGGAAGACACCATTTTCTTTGTTGATCTGTGGGAACAGATAGAAGCCCTGGAAGAGAGGGTGAAAGTGCAGGGCGTGCACATCCAACAAGTGAAGTTGGAACCTGATGAAGAAGGCATGGGAGATCATAATGGTCTGCTCATTTGCCAAAAAAAATTACAGCTGAGGAGACTACATGAACAGAGCCAGCCATGGGAGCAGCTGGACGAAGTGATCGAGGAGATCATGGAGTTGATGATCCGATCAACAGAGACTGCCAGCGAGGAGAGGATGAGCAGAAGAGAAGCAGCAGCAGCGGCAGCGCAAAGGCAATAGAAGCAGCAGAATGGAGCAGTTGGGAAGCTCCAGATATTTGTTTGGGATCCAGGAGGATTTCCAACAGCTGAGAGGGGAAGCTCATGAGCAGCAGCTCATGATTTTGCAGCTAAGGAGTTTGATGCAAGAGCATCTCTCCATGTCATCCATCCAGCCATGTCCGCAAATTCAAATCACGCGTTGAAGAGAGGCGTAGCCTCATTTAAATCTGAATTCAATGTAATTAAATGTTTAAGCTGTTGAGCTGGGAAGTCGTGCCTTTGTGTAGGCTGTAGATAAGATCGGCCATTAATGTTTGTATGGTTGAGATCTAGATCCAGATGCTGGACTAGACAGCCCATTCAATGTAATTGAATAGGGTAGGTAGGTTGGAGGGAAGCGCTCGAAGAGCCCCCTCAGGTAAAATATATTTTCACATCTCATTTTAAAAAGTTGTAATGGTTGTAAGAGGAGAGTCAGAGAGAGCTCGAGAAAACCTTGTAATTACAGGCATTTGTCATTTAATATAATAGAGCAGTTTTTCCTGCATTATTGTGTGTTGAATGAATGTCTGTGAGTGTTCGTATATGTTGTAGATGTATACTGTAGTTGTGCATTTGTAGGAGTGTGTTTGATTTCAAGTGAAGGTCTTTGAGGCTTCACACCAGGAGGGTGTGATAGAACGTTGTGGGTTCCGAGAGCCGTGCACAGAGGATGCACTTCTGAATACTGTGGGTTTAGACAAAGACATGCTACGGCACATGAGCTGGAATCAACAACTCAAAGGAAGACCTCAAGGTTGTTGAACACCTTAGAGTCAAGGTTGTGTATGAGAGACACAGTTGCAGACAGAACTTAGCTGTGAGTTTTGTAAAGCTCTGCCAAGTAGGAATTGAGCATAGGCATAAGGTGCAGTTGGAGGAACTCTGTTGTGAGTTCAGACAGAAGACAAAATCACTGAGGATTCTGTGAAGCTCTGCCAGGTGGGCATTGAGCCAGTACAAAGAGGGCATAGAAGAAGGAATCTACTGTGAGTTCGGAGAAGAACCAGAATCATTGAGGATTATGAGAGCTCTGCCAGGTGGGCATTGAGCAAGTGCAAAGGGGTGCACAAAGGAAGAATTTTGTTGAGAAGTTCAGGGAAGAAATAGAATCACTGAGGATTCTAAGAGCTCTGCCAGGTAGGCATTGAGCGGATGCATAGGTGCACAAGAGGACAGAACTGTTGAACGTTATGTGAGAAGATACTCTGCCAGGAGGGCATTGAGTCAGTGTGCAGACAAGCATAGAAGAGAAGAGAACTATTTGAGTTCTGTAATTAAGGGAAGGATCCATAGAGGGATTCTCACAGGGTTGTTGAACACCCTGAAAGGCTCAGCAAGAGGTTGTTGGAGCAGAAGAAGGATAAGCTCAGGAGGGCGAGTGCTTTCACGCACAGATTCGAGCTGCAAGAAGTGTAGAGGCTGAAGAACTCTTTGGAGATTTAAAAGTTCCCAAAGCTCAGGAGGGACAGCAGTTCTACGTGCGCAGCAGAAGTCATAGTCATGGAGTTTGCAGAGACGAAGAAAAGGTCAATGCCTTTGAGAACATGGAATTCTTTCAAGTGTAGGAAGGAAGTGCATAGAAGCTCAGGAGGAGCAACAACAGCCATCAAATCTTGAGCGGATACCCTTCAGCCGTCGGATCTGCAGAGAATTGCGAGGGGGTTAAGCCTTCATGAATAGCAGAGGAGAAATCCCGACGAGAGGCATAGCCATGGGGAAATCGGGATTCTCGAAGTGGAGAAAATCGAGACACTTCAAGTCTCGAAATACCAGGAATATCTAGACCGTCTGTTTGTCGTGACACGTGGCGGAGATCGAGGTTTACTATCGGGAGTCGGGATATCGACATTCTCATGGACAAGAGATCGGGGAAGTGCATGGTGAAAACCCTGACATAATCTGAGCCGTCAGTTTGGGGAGACAGGTGTCAGAAATCCGAAGAGAGTTGGGATATTCGGCATTGGGAAATCGGAGTTCCTGAAGTCGAAAAAGTCAGGACCTCAGAAGTCTCGAAACCCCGAGAGTTAATCAGGACCGTCCGTTAGTGGGGACATGTGGCAGAAATCGGAGCCATCATGGGAAAGGCTCGACAGGAGGTCGTCCATCGAAAAATCGAGGATCGGCATTTTGCGAGTCCCATGGACATGTGAGTTTCGTCCTTTGAAAGCCCGAAACCTCGATAAATGGGAGCCAGCTGTCAGCATAACAAAGAAGTGGGAAGCTCCGTTGTGTGGGGGCCAGCTGTCAGCATAGTGGGAAGTCGGGATTTGGAGGATCGGGAATCCCGTGAGCAATTGCATTTTGGCATTGGAAACCCCGAAGCCCCGACAAGGAATATAAGACTAAGGTCATAGGGATAGTGGTCATATGGGCCAAGAGCATAGCCAGGAGGGCTAACGTGTAAAGGGTGCGTCGGGATTCGAGGAATCGCGAGTCCTAAGGATGTTTGCATTTTGACATTGAGAAGTCTGAAACCCCGATGGGGGACAAGGCTGTGGTCTTGTGAGATAAAGGTCATGTGGACCAAGAGCTTAGCCTGGAGGGCTAACGGGGATTGGAGTGCATCGGGAATTTGAACCCAAAAACCCGATAGGAGGATATAAGGTTGTGGTCTTATGGATATCATGGTCGTGTGGACCAGGGCATATCCAGGAGGGGCTAAGGTCGAGCAGAGAGCTCATCGATGATCGAGGAATAGAGAGTGCAAGAACTCTTGACATCAGGAAGGAAGAAACCCCGAAGCCCGATATTACATTTCCTATGGGGAATTTGTTCACGGTCCGGTGCAGAGGCCAAGACAGGGAAAGAGAAGACCTGTGGGTCAATTTTCGAAGGGATTCCATTTGGGAGTCCAAGGAGCTAATTCGGCTCGAAGAGGGGATTTTAGAAAGATCCTGTGAGCAGAAGAGCATGACGGTGTGTGTGGTTGCGTGTTTCTCTTACTGCGTCAAAAAGCATCTAAAAATTCCTCTACAAATTGAAACCAATCAAATTTAAAGGTAAGCTTAAAAAAAAACAAATGAAAATGCAAACGAATAAAACTCAATAAGGTAAGATTAACCCAATCATCACTTTGAAACTCAGAAACATGAGCATTTACAAATGAAAGGTGATGGAAACTATAGAAAGATATAATCTCTTTGTGGTGAATTTGATTGTGATAAGAATCAAAAATTATTGGTGGTTGCCAATAGACCGGAAATCAGAGACCCTGACATAGATCTGGAAGATCAGGAGCTCGCAGGAATAGATATGGCACACCTGGAACAAGCCTACCGAAAGTCACATCTCTACACTATACCATTGGATCAGCTACGCGAAGTCCACAAAGTCTTCCTCAACTCATCAGTAGGAGGATCAGCCCGTGCTAATTCAAATATCGAAATAAGAAAAGGCAGCTCGAAGGATCAGCGCAAATCCACAAAATATGAGAAACAAAGAGGTTGGAAACCAAAACATCAACTCATTCAAGATGTGGGAAATTTCCTAGTGAACTCGGGCCAGATCCATCTGATCTCGGATAACTTTCCTCCCATCCAACCCTCATCGTCCTTGTGAAGATGTTATCCTGGAATATTAGGGGTCTCAATGCAAGAAGCAAGCAAGGATTCCTTTGAGAAAGGATAACAAAGGAACAACCAGACATTCTTATTTTGCAAGAAACAAAATGCGTGGGAGAGGAAGCTTCACAAATTATTAAAAAATGTTGGAAACAAGATAATCTTATCGAAATTGATGCTAAGGGGGCAGTGGGAGGGCTCATTGTGCTCTGGAACCCAACCACGGTTTTTTTGGACGGCTTGTTTACCTCCAACTAGACCATTACAGCCTCCTTTCATCTTATTGGTTCGAACAAACATGACGTCATCAGGAATTTCTACAGACCCACAAGACCGGGAGACAAGGAAGCCTTCCTTCACCACTTAGAATGGATTTCCAATCACATCGGCACACAACGTTGGATCCTTGGGGGCAATTTCAATATGATAACAGGTTTGGAGGAAAAAAGGGGGGCACAAGCAGGCTTGGAAATGACAGCGAGCAGTTCCACCGAACCATTGGTCTACTGAATCTCATTGATTTAGAAACAGACAATGGTCCCTTAACCTGGTCTAATAGACACTCAGGGACAAAACATGTCTCCAGTAGACTAGACCACTTTTTAATTTCATAATCCATCATGATGGATGGGTTGGCTTGGAATGCCACAATGATTGACACTCCAGGATCGGATCACTGGCCAATTCTCTTATCAATAAACATCAGTGGCACCCCAGGCAAGAAACCTTTCTGCTTTGAAAAATTCTGGTTGACACACCTGAATTTCCATGCTAACATGAAGCTCTCATGGAAAGAAGCTACAATCCCTACAGGTACTCCTATGTATATATTTCAACAAAGGCTAAAAAATATCAAGCAGTGTTTGAAACTTTGGAATAAGCCCACTTTTGGAAACATCATCCATGCTCAGGAAATCCTCAATCAGCAAATACAAAACCTCCAACAATAGATCAGATCTCAAGGCCTCACTGCTTATCTAAAGGAGCAAGAGTCTCTCCTCAACAACCAGTTAATAGAAAGACGAGCGCAAGAATAAATCTTGTGGAAATAGAAATCTCGCATCCAATGGCTTAAAGAGGGAGAAAAAAACAATAAATTTTTCCATAGATCAATGGTCCAACGTCAACATACAAATCACATTACTCACCTGGTTTCAGAACAAGGACTAGAAATTCAACAACATGTTGATATAGAAAATGAATTACTCTCTTACTACAAAAACCTTCTTACGGAACCCCCCACAGATCGATCCATTGTGATTGATTTTATCCTCAAGCACATCCCTAAGGAGATCATGAAAGAGCAGAATGAGGTTTTGATGAACCCCGTCACTCAAGAAGAAGTTGATCAAGCCCTCAGGGACACCCCGCTCAACAAAGTTCATGTGCCAGATGGGTTTAATTCAGACTTCTTCCATCAATGTTGGATCATCATCTATGAAGACGTCTATAAAATCATAGAGGATTCCAGAAAATCCGGGAAGGTCCTTCAAGCCCTCAACGCTACATTTCTAACTCTCATTCCCAAATAGAACAAATACACCTCCCCTTCTCACTTCCAACCTATTGCACTCTACAATGTAATCTATAAGCTTCTCACGAAGATCATCGCCAAGCACCTTAAACCTATCCTTCCATTCATCATTTCTCCAGAACAATCAGGCTATGTGGAGGGCAGACATATTTTGGACAGTGTCATCCTAGCTCACAAAGTAATACACTCACTTCATATGACCAAGTCTCCAGGTATGCTTCTAAAATTGGATCTGTCTAAAGCCTTCAATAAATTAAGTTTTAAATACATGAAACAAACCCTTATCGCCCTTGATTTTGACCCCTTGTGGGTTTCTTGGATAGTCAATATCACCTCATTAGCCTTTTTTTCCATCCTGGTCAATGGCGTCCCCTCCAAACCTTTCTCTCCCTCCAGATGAATAAGGAAAGGGTATCCACTTTCTCCCTTCCTATTCATCATAATGGCGGAAGGGTTGAGTCGGGCCATTAACGTGGCCATCACAGATCACTCCCTATATAGTATCAACCCCCATGGAATATCACCCCCCATTTCACATAGTTAGTTAGTGGATGATATACTCCTAATGGGAGTACCTAAAGTCTGAGAATCTATACGTATTTTCTCTATTATCAACCTCTTTTGTGATGCTTCAGGCATGGAAGTCAATCTCTCCAAATCCCAAATCTTCTTCTTCAACACGCCCATCCAGATCCAATGCCACATTATGCATCTACTGGGGTTTACCTGTAGCATTCTCCCCTCCAAATACCTTGGCATTTTCCTGACTGACAACCTGCTAAGAAATACCTCTTGGGACACTTTTCTTTCCAACTTCCAGAAAAAACTCCCATATTGGTCCTTCCACTCCCTCAATCTTCCTAGTCGCCTCATCCTCCTCAAATCCATCCTCCAATCCCTACCGATCTATGTCTTCTCAGTGCTTGTTGCCCCAAAATTTATCCTCAACACTTTAAGAAATATTCAAAGGAGCTTCCTGTGGAAGGGAACCAAAGAGGGGCGCAAAATGACTCTGGTCAGTTGGAAAAAAGTGTGTAGACCAAAGAAAGAAGGGGGACTCAGTCTCATAGACCCATCTCTTCTCAATAAGGTCCTCAGTGAAAAAAATTGGTGGAGATGGTTAAAATGACCTCAAGACCTCTAGGAGTGCCTTTGGAGGAAAAAATACACCCCAGCCACTCTGGAAAGGGATCTAATCAGGTGGAATGGTCAGAGCCTAGGATCCCTTATTTGGAACGCTACTAGGCGCAACAAGGGATCGATAATGGAACACTCTTTCTGGGAATTGCAAAGTGGGACTTATGTTCTCTTCTTGAGAGATTCCTGGAAACAAATTCCATCCCTGACCATTGATCCCACTCTGATCACCTTCATTCCCATAATGACAGATGCAAGCCTCCATAAAGTGGTTGACTTGTGGATTCCATAAGCTTCAAGAGACACCTGGTGCATTTGGAAAAACACTCATGAGGATATGAACATTCCTCGTGAGATAAATCTTCGACCACTGATATACCATCTCAACCCAAGGAGAATCTTCAACCAACAAGGGGAGGACAACCTCAGATGGGGCCACACCAACATTGACACCTTCAACATACAAGAAGCTTACTCCCTCAGTGTAGGGCATAGTTCCTTACTAAAATAAGAGGTCTAGGGAAATATATGGGGAGCATATCTATGGCCAAAAATTAGCACCTTCCTTTGGTTATTGGTGCATAAAAACATTATTACTTGGGACAACTTAAGGAAAAGAAGATTTATAGGCCCTTCATGGTGTCACCTATGTGGTATGGAGGAGGATACACAAAATCATCTTCTCAATCTTTGCTCCTATAGTTCATGTATCTGGGATCACAGTGCTAGCATCATGAGTACCACAGACAGGAACCGTACAGGTATCCGGGAAACAATCAAGGGATGGCGAGAGTCAACTTTCCATTCTTCCATCCTTAACAGAATTTGGCAGCTTCTTCTTGGCTTCATTCTTTGGAAAATTTGGAAGGAACAAAATCGATGAATTTGTAAATCTGCCTCCCGAAATTCGCAAGAATTCTGGTTCAAAATCCACTCCAATATTAAGGAAACAATCCACTTGCACCACTGGACGGATCAGGATCTGAACTTCCCAATGAATGAGTGCCACATCCTTAATTCCTGGAAACTCAATTTCCCTCCCTCTCTCTCAGTCCCCTCCCAGGTCTCAGACATAAAACCATCCCTTCCCACTGGGAGGCTCCACAAAGAGATTTCTACAAAATAAATTTCGATGGAGCCTCCAAAGGGAATCCAGGACCTGCGGGTTATGGTGCATTCATTCACAAAAGAAAAGGCGAGATCCTCCACATCACTGCCAAAAATATAGGGCATAACACCAATAATGCAGTAGAAATCTAGGGGCTACTAAAAGTTTTGCTAGGAGTCAAAGAACAAGGGCTATCCCTCCTCATAGTAGAATTTGATTCGCAAATAGTCATTAACCTCCTCTATCACCTCCTAAACGGTGTAGATTCAGAGAAGATATCCCCAATATGGAGACTCATGAACAGGTTGATCAACATTAATTCAATTCTCCATCCACAGTGGGTAATTCTTCCTTCCCACGTTCGAAGAAAAGCTAATCAAGTAACAGATATGTTGGAAAACTTTGGGGTAGACTTGCAAGAAGGATATTTCTCATGCTCTCCAGCCTCTTCTCCAACCCACCCCTTCGTGATCACTTGCAGAAATATGGCTCACAACAAGGACCAGATATCGAATGAGGTGTCTACAGTCTCAACAGGCGAACAACCAGAGGGGAGGCCACCTAACCAGGTCTCCTGCCACCTGGAGCCAGCATAGGCGTACCTTCCCTCTACCATCACCTCATGATTTTAAACTCCCAACCACTACTCCTCGGCTTACACTTGCTATCGGCCTAGTGTTATTACTTGACGAATCGCTTCATGGGAATTTTAATGGGGATGGGCTGGATAAAGTCACAGTCCCATCACCAGCCTAGCTATGGAGATTTTAGGCCTGAGACATGGAGAACCAAGGCTCATTCGATCCCTTGGCCTCTGAAGTCTCGGCCCCTCCCGAATTTTTTTGTCGTCCTTCTATTCTGGTTCATGCTTCTTCAATCCTCCTTTCCCTTCACTTCCAGCATCTCTTCTCGGTTTTTTCACTGTCACTATGTCTGGTTGGCCTTGTGCTCATCGGGAAACCACTCGCACTCTCCTTACGTGTTCTATATCTAGTTTCAGGATGCTTTTTACATGCCTCGTCTCAAATTCAAATCGAAGAGGAAAGCATCCTGGTATGTGACCAAAGGAAGGTTAGCGTGAGGGAGTGACTCTCCTCCAGAAATCGAGTTAGTGGCCTCCCTGACACCCATTTTTTGTCCCACTCCTGCTTAGCCAACTCAAGAAAGTACCTCAGACCTCTCCCTGCTATAGAATCCCTTTGGTTGTCGAGTTGAATGGTTTGACAACCTAGGAAATTCCCTTGGCTTCAATCCACCTCCTACATCCCCACCTTGCAACCATCCAACTCTGCCTTTCCCCCCTCACCACCCTCCTCCATCACCACCCCATGTCACCTCCACAACCCCTTTTCCTTCAACTCCTTCCTCCGACTGCCCCACCTCCTCCTTCGACTCTCCACTTCCCCCTCTGCTCCCCTCAGCTTGCTCCCAATGTGCAGAAAGAGATGCTCTTAAGGAGTCCCTAGATGACCTTAAGCGTGGAATAGGGGACATCAAGACCGCCATTAACGAGCTGGAGAAAAAAGAAGTAGAGAAATGGCATTGTGTGGACCTCCTGATGAATTTCCTGGAGGACCTTAGGCAGGCTATCTCAGACAGAGATAAGCTCGGTAGAGACCAACATTGGTTAATTCCCTCTTGTTCAGGTTTCATTTACTATGTTTTTAGTTAATTTTCTTCATAAGTTTTTTTCCATGCGAGGCCACCCAATTTTAGGAATTTTGGTCTTAGAAATTGACCAGCCCTCTGGTCTTGGCCTGTCTCGGTCTAGAATTCAAAAACTATGCCCTGCGTGGCACTGTAGATCACTATCTTTCACAGCTCTGCAAGTTTTGCATGATTACTTTGAATTTTTGGCCATGTGGCAGCTTTGGTTTCACATCAGGGAAAATGTTGCCACATCTGCCTATGCTAGAATGACAGTTGTAATCTTTATTCCTCGCAGGATTTAATATAATTTCTAACTTACAAAAAAAAAGGTTTAATAATGTTAAATTTAGAATAAATTTCTTAAATTTTTTATAAAAGTGTTAGGGTAAAAGTAATTATATTAATTGTATTAATGTAATGATTATTAATTGTATCAATTGTATTAATTGTATTGATTGTACTAATGTGATGATTATTAGTTGTATTAATGTAATAGTTTATTGGTGTAATGATTAGAATAAAAATAATAATTATTATTATTTTATTTTTTATTTTTTATTTTTTATTTTTTATTTTTATTTGTTAGAGCAATATTAATTATAGGATTAAAGGGAAAATTAGAGGGAAGGGTTATTAATATTGAAAATTTGTTTTTAGTTGAAATAGACGAACCTAGGTTTTAGGTTTAAAGAGTAAATTACTTGGTATGTCTGTCTTGTATCAGAGGAATCCAATTTTCGTTAATTTCTAGGGCATTGTCTATGTTCAAGTTGTTAGGGTGTTTAAGGATTTCAATAGCTTCTTTGATTCTGAATTTGAAGGTGATGTGTATCTGGCATTGACTAGTATACAATAGGATCAATATGTTTGGTTGATCGACTCAAGAAAATCCTATCATATGACACCACATAGAGAATGGTTATGTGAATATCAAAGATATGAAGGGGGAGATGTGTTCTTGGGGGATGACTCGACAACCAAAATTTTTGGTGTTAGAAAAACAGGAACACAGAGAAATAAAATAAAACAAATGCAGAAACAAAACACAGAAGACACACAATACAAGAGAGACACAAATTTGCGTGGTTCACCCAGTGTGGGCTACGTCCACCAGAGAAATTTCCAGGTCCTTCCTTTATTATTATCCAGCAAATGAAGGGATACAAACTACAGCAAAAACCCGATGTAACTTCATTTTCTTTCTCTCACAGTCTCATCTCTCAGAATACAATATTCACTCTCATACATAGCCGCAATACATTTCCCTCATAAAAGAGGGTTGCCTTCTAGGGAAAAAACCCTAACATAATCTCTACCGTTAGATATACGACCTTATAATGAACGGTCTAGATTTACAATGAAATTACAATATACTTTTATAAGGCAATTTTTGCTTCGGGGGCTTCACCCCCGAACCCCCGCTGGGGGCCCGCATGCCCCCATCCGGGGGGATGGACCCCGCAGAGGGGGTACGCCCCCTCTGCACTCCCCCGCATGGAAGAGTGTACATACTTCTGGGGTGTAAATACTTCATGGGGTATAAACACAACTGAAAGCAAAGGACCTCTGCATCAGAAAGATAATCAGGCTCCACAACCAACAATCTCCCACTTGGAGACTGATCTCAACAACTCCACTGCTGTTGTATATGCTGGACTTTGAACCTTCTTGGACCTGCCA
>ML806064.1:70133-97760 GCA_009831015.1 Picea engelmannii
TAATATGCCCCAATTAAGGGGTAATGAGCCAATATTAGGGCTTAACATGCCCCTCCCCTTGAGACAAGTGGTGTCCACAACGCTTGAGTAACTCTGGATGCTTCTGTATAAAAGACTCATCTTCCCAAGTGGAATCTTCAGCCAGTAGTTTCCTCCATTTAATGAGATACTCTAAAATGGATATATTCCTTAGCTGACGAATTCTTGTGTCAGTGATGGCTTCAGGCTCCAATATGATTTTTCCTTCCATCACTTATTCTCTAAAAGAAAAATCTAAGGTTCAAGAAGTGGAAGATCACATCGAGAATCAACAACAAGTTCTCCAAATCTTAAAGCACAACCTGACCATGGCACAAAATCGCATGAAACAACAAGCAGATCAACATCGTAGTGAAAGAAGTTTTGAAGTAGGGGATTGGGTATTTTTAAGACTACAACCATACAAACAGATGTCCCTCAAGCAAGCCAATAAGGATAATAAATTATCACCAAATTACTATGGCCCTTAAAAGGTGTTTCAAAAGATTGGTACTATGGCATACAAATTGGAGTTGCCTGCATCTTCACGAGTACACCCAGTTTTCCATGTTTCATGCTTAAAAAAGGTTATAGGTGACAAGATCCCAATTCAAACTATATTAAGAACCAAATATGTTAAGAACCAAATATCAATATAGCATAGATAAACCTCAGAAAAAAGTACTCAACACCTTGAAAAAGAGATAATTTCAGATAATAAGCCTCTTCGAGGGGGCAACCTCCTTTTACCCCACTTAAATGTTCAAGTACAAGATGATTCCAAATAAAAATGTCTCCTTGGTATATATAGGAGGCTAGGAGGTATAATTACAACTAATGGCCTAAAGCTGACATAAATAAAATAACATTACTAATATAATATTCCCCAATTAAGGGGTGATGAGCCAATATTAGGGCTTAACAATAAGTTAATGGATACTATCAGTATTAGAAGTGATCCTAATGGTCTACTTGAATGACCATAGATATGTAGACCACCCAATGATTGTTGGAAATATTGGATTTCTCTTTCCTTGTCATGTCTTTCCTCTCCTTTCCTTTCCTTACCTTGTCTTTCCATGTCTTTCTCTTTCATTACCTTCCATGCCTTGCCATGCCTTTCCTTTCCATGTCTTTCCATGCCTTTCCCTACCATACATTTTCTAGACCTATACCTAGACCTTTCCTTGTCTTTCATTTCCTTGTCTTGCCTTGTCTTGTCCCTCCTTACCTTTCCTTTGTCAGTGTTTCATGGAAACCTGCACAGGAGATCTAGCTAAAGCAAGTACAAAAAAAGCTTATCAAGAAAGGAAGAGATATTCAATATGGAAGAATGAGAAAATATATTCACACTACTCCAATGAGTTGATTATTGATACATAGATCATGATCAATATGATACAATGAATGAGTGGAATACACTCATATATAGGGAAACACATTCCATAATTAAGAAAAGAAATCAAGCAGTTAGCTTTCCTTAGGAATGCATGCATGCATAATAGTGATGGCAAAAATAGAAAGTCTAAAATAGAACTAGTCAATTAACTCCCACTGAACTAGTGTGTCAAAAATAGAAATTTCTCCAACACCCCCCCTGAACATTACTATGGAGTAAAAAATGAGTCCCGACTACTAGGCCATTTTAGGTACTCATTTACAATGCAACTAATGAACATTGAATAAAAATGAGGAAATAGGGAAAAACACGTGGGAACAAAACCCCCCCTCAAAAAATAATGTATCAAAAGAAGAAAATAGCAGTTGCTAAACAATTGTGTTCTTCACTGCAAGACAATCCCAAAAAGTTTGAAACTTCGGCTCACTGAAAGTCTTCGTGAAGATGTAGAAATATTTATGGATCTAATGAAGTCCTTTGGCAACCTGTCAGGCCTTTTACCTCTTGATCCTGTGGACCCATATGCACCTGAAAATATTCCTTTCTGGTGGAAGTGGAACCAAATTCCAAGTCTAGTTCTATAGGAGTGAGTCATACTCCTTTTGCATGGCTTCTTTCCATAATGGATTTCCCACAAACCTATTGTAGGTATGTGGATCAGTGGATTGAACCATATAGCAATGCATGGGCATCAAAGGCTCTGAAGCTGAAAATACATGAGAAGGATCCTCATGTTGAGATCGAGTCCTCCTCGAATCCAATGGATTCCCTGCAAGGTTTTCTGCTGCCTAAAGTGTGGTTTGTGGATCATTGGATTGAACCATATAGAAATGCATGGACATCGTAGGTTCTAAAGATGAAAATACATGAGAAGGCTCCTCATGCTGAGATCGAGTCCTCCTCGAATCCAATGGATTCCCTGCAAGGTTGTCTACTACCTGAAGTGTTGTCTGTGCCTTCTTGGGCATCTGTTGAAGCTTCGGTGTTGTCTTCTTATCTGTATGTACTACTTGCTTATTTCCATGTATAAAATCTGAGTGTATGGAATCATCTCTGATGTCTGAAATTGGTGGAAGAACAAGAGTATATGCATTTTGCACTGGAGTTGCATGAAAAGTACTCTCCTTATGTGTAAGTAGAATAGAGGAGTCATCATCAGAAAACTTAGTGAATTTATACAACCTTGACTTGTGATCCACCTCACCAATTGCAATGATGGAATTGTCATGCATGTCAATTACTAAAACTGAATCTGATGTAAATTCAACCTTTTTACCTTTCTAAGTGATCTGATAAACTAAGAGTAGATTCATAGAAAGCTTTGGAACATGTAAAAAATTCTCAAAACTACCATTATGGAGTTCCAGTCTCCCTTCTCCTGCTACTACTACTGGAGTATCATTGTTATAACCCTAATTTTCACTAGACATGCTTACCTGGCATCAGGCCATTTCATTTTCCATTTTTTCCAAGGCACTACTGAAAAAATTCTTAAAAACACCCTTTTTGAATGCACATGCTCCCTACTCCACTACTGCATGTGTGTATATGCTAGTTGACCCACTACAGCCTGCGTATACCTACAAAATCACGAAAACTAGAAAGTTGTTGACGGAATACAAATTTCTGGGTAGGTTTCCTAAAATTGTTTGACCACCTACATCCGATCATTTAACCAAATACCTAGCCCTTTTCAGCCTATAAAATAAGGGGTAGGGGTCCCATTTGGAAAGAAGAAAATAATTGTAAAGAAACTCAACCTGATTTTGCATTCCCTTTGCCCCAACCTTTTGCAACCATTGTGTGAAGAGAAGCATATACAAAAGCAGTTGGAGCACGTTTGAAGAGGAGCCCAGGACTACATTCGAGGAGCAGTGGCCGATCTCACTATTGTCATCTTTGGGAGGATATTTGTTGTCAAGGAGTGATCGAACGTTAAAGGATCGACATCAAACACGAAAACTAAGGTATAGTAACTTGATCTTTTTAACCTTATATTTACATATGAATAATGGGGTTTATGATTGGGATGATGGTAAGAAGTAGGAGACTTTAGGTCATTTCTGCATGCATTAAAGAACCATTAATGCTAGTCTGTAGGGAGATTTCTCACTCACAACAGAATTGGCGACTGTACTGGGGAGATCTCTAAGGTTTTTGGGGATACATTTTGGGTATTTTAAATTGGTTTTATTACCTTTTTTCTGAGTTTCTGAAAGAGTCTAAGCTAGTATGGATTCTGGTCTTCCATACCAGTACTCCCTGCTTTCTTCGCTTGACTATTTTTTATTTTCCGGGAAGCTACAAAGGCATACGCAGCCTATAGAAGGCATGTACACATATACACGTGCCCTAAATTCACACAGCCCATGTACATACGTTGGCTGCTGAAGGATCAGTAGCGTGCCTGAGTTATGAAATTTAAAAAAAAAAAAAAAAAAAAATTAGAGAGGCAGTCATCCTCTTCCCTGTCAGAAGTGATCCTTCTCAGGGGTTTTCTGGATCTAGTTCTGGTCTCTGTTGTTGCAATCTGTAGCCTAGGTATAACCTCAGATTGGATTTTCTTTATAAAATTCTCCTTGCATTTTTATTTATCAAAGTAAGTTTCTATGTCTTTAAGGGATTATGGTTTTCAATACCAGTACTCCCTGCCTGAATTGTTGGATTGTTAATTTTCATTTTTGAGAAGTTACAGAGATGTACACGGCCTGTAGTGAGACTCCAGATGCAAATACACGTCGTACCTATGGACAGATCGCATACATACGTTGGTTGTTGAAGTGTCAGTAGCTTGACTATGTTGAGAAATTTTTTTAAAGAAGAGGTAGCCATCCTCTTCCCTATCAGAAGTCATACTTCTTAGGGGTTTTCTTGACCTAGTCCTGGTCTCTGTTATAGCATTATGTAGCCTGGGTTTGATGTCAGTTTTGCTTATCTTTTTCAAAATATTTCTTGTGTTTCCTAGATTTTTAAACTTATTTTTAGCTTGAAATTTTGAGAAAAATGGGGGGGGCATGAATCGTACATTCATCAGTTTCTTTTAGAAGCTTTTGTTACCTCTGCTTTGATTGTAAAAAAATATAAAAAAAAATAGCTTCTTAGGTCTCTTTCTTTCTTGGCATCTACTTTGCATTTTTATTTGAAAAAGAAAAAGAAATTAGCATATCATTGTGTTTTCTTCTAATTTTAAAAGCATTTCAAAAGAAAATAAGATAATCGTTCTTTTCTAGTGTTCTTATCATTTATTTTTTTTGCAAGAGTCTTAACAACATCAGTTGCACTACCACACCTTTTGAGTAAATCAAGCCTTAAAAATAACTAGACTTTTATGTTTGTAGGGTCCATCAAATAGTTTAGGGTTAGGGCCTTGAATTAGGTTGGAGAGGAAACTCTTCAAGGCCGTTAAATCAAACATTGGAGTCTATGCCATGGAGTGTAGAAGTCTTGTAACGTGGACATTATCCAGGACCCCCCTCTAACATAGGGGATAAACACGAGGTCACGTGCAGAAAGGTAGCGAAGATAACCCCTCCAAAGACGGACCAAGCGTAGTGGGGAACGCATATAGAGGACTTGTCTTGGGATTCCGTTGATTGCATTTGCCACAGAGCTTCATGGGTATCGAATCCATTTGAGGTCCTCAGTCATCTTCTGGAACACTTGATTTCGATACCCTTGATAGGTTTTGGGCTTGATACCCTGCTCATTGCGGTCCACCCAACTGTCGACTGTACTTGCCTGGTGATTGTTCACGAGCTGGCAACCTAGTTGCCTTTATTTTAGGGACTTACATAGGTGACCGCGAGGGTATACTACAGTACCTAGGGGAGACATTGGGCCACGCTTTGTAGAGTATACCCGGAGGGTGCTTCTGTATTCGAGTTTCACTTGCATCGGTAAGTTGCTCTAGTGTTGGTTGGTGTAACTATTCTTCCTACTAGTTAGTCGTTTGCTTGATTTTCCTTTAGGAATTTTTTAGTGTGTTCTTTGTGCTCCCTCATTTTCCATAGTGATTTAGTCAGTTATTTCTTTGAGTCTCTGACCTAGGGTGGTAGACCTCCCACTCCGTCGATCGTGACGAATTTTTGGTATTCCGCTTAGAAACGTGGAGCGGCCTCTGTATAGGTGTTGTTTTTATAACACTGGTTCGCTAGAGTCAGTGTGTGAGACTTTTACGGACTTGAATGGTCCCACAAGGGGAGAACCTATGAATAATATCTTCATGGATGAATTTCTCAAAGATACCAACCAAGAAACCCCTTTGCAAGGAGATTCTTTTGTTTTTCCTTTCGAAAACATTAGTGTCCCTTTGATGGCCACTCTGTACATTCCTGGGTTGAATGTGGGACTACCGGTTTGGTTGAGTTCCATTCCAAATGTCCCAAATGCTCTTGGAACTTCCCAGTTAAGTGCTTTATGTCATGGGAATAATGTTGATGTTCCTTTGTCAGCAAAGTCTTCTCCTCCTCCTCCTCCCTCCTCTGGTGAAAGTACAGTTACTAGTAACCAGAAGTCTAAACGAAATAGAAAAAGGAAGAATAGGAAGAAGAAATCCTCAACCTCTGCAAGTCATGTTGAATACCAGCACCTAGCCTTTGCCAGTCATGATGGGGGTAAGAACCCACCCTCTACAAGTCATGTTGGGGGGGAAAGTCCAGTCACTGCTAATCATACTGGAAATTGGTCTGCAGCCTCTGCGAGTCATGTTAGAGATGTGAAACCAACCACTATTAGTCATGCTAGGGGCATTGATTATGTTGAGAAACCTAGATGGATAGGACGTAAGCCTAAGTTCCCTTGTAATATTTGCAAGGGAGATCACCTTACTCATCTATGCCCTAGAATTCTAGAGGTACAAATATTGTGGTCCCTATCTACAAGCTCTTCTAATTCCGAGTCTTTTGAAGTTTCATCACAGTTTGTTCATCCATTGGTTGAGAAATTGGTCATGTCGATGCAGTCATCAGCTAATCCCACTCCTCTTTTGAGGGGTGAGGTGCCTTTAGACTATGTATTCTCACAATCTATTCAGCCATCGATTGAGAAAGTGTTCATGTTGATGCATTCATCGGTTGATCCCACTCCTCTTTTGAGGGGTGAGGTGCCTTTAGACCATGTAGTCTCACAGTCTATTCAGCCATTGGTTGAGAAAGTGTTCATGCCGTTGTAGTCATCGGTTGATCCCACTCCTCTTTTGAGGGGTGATGTGCCTTTAGACCATGTAGTATCGCAGTCTATTCAGCCATTGGTTGAGAAAGTGGTCATGTCGATGCAGTCATCGGCTTATCCCACTCCTCTTTTGAGGGGTGAGGTTCCTTTAGACCTTGTAGTCTCACAACCTATTCAACCATTGGTTGAGAAAGTGTTCACGTCGATGTAGCCTTCGGCTGATCCCACTCTTCTCTTGGAGAGTGATGTTTCTACCGACTATGTTTTTAGCATTTCTAGTTCATTACCTTCAAAACAAGGGGGCATTCTGCTCTCTCCAAGCACACCCCCTCCAAACCCTAGAATGGTTTCCCTTGATTGGAATGACCTTATTGAGCCTCATCTTCCTTCTTCTGCACCTTTTCAAATAAGGGTTGAAGTTAATTCAACAAAAATTTATCGATGTATTGTGGATGAAGGAGCCTACGCTAATATTTTATCCAACTCGGTTTGGAAAGTCTTGGGATCTCTCGAGCTTGTGTCTGCTTCGCATGAGCTGTTGGATTTTGACAGACATCCTAATGAATATTTGGGGGTTCTTCCTCAGTTACCTATCTCTTTAGGTGGGAATACTATCCTTGTTGATGTTATAGTGGTGTGAGGCCCATTATATTTCAATATGCTTCTTGGGCGTGATTATGTATATGTTATGAATGTTTTGGTGTCTACGCTCATTCGGGTGATGTATTTCCCTCACAATGGAGGCATTGTCACTATTGATCAGCTGGCATCCGATAATCACCATCCTAATTCGGCGTTAGTTTAGGCGGCCCCTTTTTATGTTCCTAGTGTTCGTGTAGACTCTACCCCGCCATGGGTTAATTATGTGGTGTCTTACCCTCGGTGTTCAATTGATTCTCAACATGAACCTGTGAAATCATGTTTTCCTTCTCAAGACTTGGTCTCAGCAATTGATCCTTTAGTTTATCCAATGGGAGCATGGGATCCCTTGCTTCCACCTCTTGGTCCAAGTGATATTGAGTCTCATTCTGATTTTGATCTCATTGTTAGTAGATCCTCAAGCCCTTGTGCTTGTGATTCTTCGTTTATAGACTTTTCCAGTCCTGACCAGAGCCTTCATCATCATATCGAATATGGTCAATTTACTTCACCCTTTGGGATTGTTGATGTAGCACACCCATTTTGGAACTCTGGGCTTACTCGCGCTCTGATACCAATTTGTAACACCCCTTTTCACTCAACTACCCAGGGTTACTATAAGAGTACTTGGTAGATAACCCAGAATAACTGTAGCGCCCCTTGGCTACCGTGTAGGTGTTACTACGCAGAATAATACATTCTCATTCATAGTTAATCGCGTGCATTTAAGCAATGAAATACATTAAATATCAAAGTAAGCATAAGAGTCATTTTAACATAATTAATCCATGGAAAATACATTAATTCAAATGCACAGCAGAATGCATTATCATTATAATACATAGAGATACAAAACATATTGATAAAATGTGGTAAAACATAGTTAGACACTTATCTTGTGACAATGGTGGGATCCACCAACCAAGTGTAGGCCTTCCACGAACCACCCATCCTTAGACCACACTGCTCATCAGCTCAGCAGTGGATCACCCCCGAGCTGGGACTAAGCTCCACCCCAAGGCAAGAAATCCTAGCTAGGTTGAGGTTACAGGGAAAACAACACTTAGAATATGGAAGGATTCTTCACGGGATGCCATCTTACGCCCACTATTACCAAACTCTCATTCCCCACATGCATGTTCCGCCCGGGAGTATACACCTTCACAAGCACAGTCCATTGGTGCTAACCTCCCTCTCTGGGTCTCGGCAACAGGCTAGATCAGGAAGACTCTGAGCCTAGAGCTGGTGTTGGACACTTTCTGGAAGAAACATCTTCCAACAACATCCACCTCCCTCACCTAGAGAGAGATCACACACAGGCTCAATTACCACCTGCACTGGATAGCAGTTCATGCGCAATCCATCTCTACATGACCACCATAGTCAACTGGGAATACAGACTCAGACCTCTCAAAACAAGCTCAGCAATGGTAGCCAAGTCTTACGGTGTTTATTTTTCAGAATTGCCTGAGAAGCAATTTCTACAGGGAATTACACAGACTCTCTCCCCCTGGCAGAATGGCAGGTTCCCCCCCGTTTCCTTAATCCCCCCCTAGGCTCAACACTTAGACCCTTTTCCCACCTTCAGCCCCTAATTCCTTTCCCACTCTGTGGATGCTCAGTCCCCCTTCACTCATTCATCGTGGTCGGTCTGCACCTGGAAGTTTTTATATTTTATTAAATGTTCTACTTACACACAAGTACAACAGCAGGCTCCTGGCCTTCAATACTCAGGCTCCCTGGCCTAACAACACATAAGCCTCCAGCTTATGAAAACTTGGCTCACCAACCTATAAAACATAATTACAATTCCTTTCAAAACATGGTTTAAAATGGGGCTCGGCCTTGGGGACACTACAATCCCCCTCCCCTTATTTTTGCACTGTCTTCAATGCAAATTTACACAGCATCTGCAAGCCTTTCAAAATTTTCAAAAAGATGCGGGTACTCTCCCCGCATAACCTCTTCATGCTCCCATGTCGCATCCTCAGGACCGTACCAGATCCACTAGACCTTTACAAGTTCTATAGCTCGATTCTGGAGCTGTTTTCTTTTCCTATCCAATATGCGCACAGGATGCACTTGAAGGACACCCTCTAGTTCCACCTGAATCACATTCCAATTGATAACATGATTAGCATCAGGTAAATATTTCTTAAGCAGTGTAACATGAAACACATTATGTACAGTCATAGATGCAGGTAATGCAAGCATGTATGCAACCAACCCAATCCTTTCCAGGATCTCAAATGGCCCACAAAATCTTGCTGCCAACTTGACGCAACTTCCCAGCTTTAGGGAACTCCTATTAGTCTTCACTTTCAGGAAAACATGGTCACCCACTTTGAATTCTCTATGGGTTCTGTTACTATCAGCGTAACTTTTCTGCCTGTCATGGGCAGCTTTTAGATTATGTTTAATTTTAATCATTTGATCTTCCATCTCTTTTAGCAGTTCAGGCCCGACTACTACTCTGTCAGCTGGATTATCCCAGCTCACTGGAGTGTTGCACTTTCTTCCATAAAGCGCTTCGAATGGGCTCATCTTCAATGATGCATGATACCCATTATTGTAGGCGAATTCTACCAAATGCAGGTAGTCTTCCCACCTTGATGGTTTATCCATCACATACATTCTCAGCATGTCTTCTATTACTCTGTTTACTCTCTCTGCTATCCATGAGACTTGGGATGATATGATGTGCTAAAATTCAGATTCGTTCTGAATCCTTTGAACAGTCCTTTCCAGAAATTCGAAGTGAATTTCGGGTCTCTATCAGACACAATTGTCATAGGAATTCTGTGCAAGCATGCAACTTCTTTTAGGAAAATGTCAGCAACATCTGCTGCCCTGTGGGTGATTTTAAGTGGAATAAAATGGGTAGCTTTAGTAAGCTTGTCCACCACCACCATGATTGAATCATGCTGCTTGCTTGTTCTGGGCAATCCTTTGATAAAATCCATTGTTACCACGTCCCATTTCCATGCAGGAATAGGTAAAGGTTGCAGCAACCCTGTTGGGTGCCTATGCTCAGCCTTAACCTTTTGGCACTCCATGCATCTTGCGATGTATTCAGCGATTTCTTTCTTCAGACTCGGCCAAAAATAATGGCTTTTGACTGCTGCCACAGTCTTCTGATATCTAGGATGTCCAGCATAAGCCACATTATGCATCTCCTTTAGAATTGCCAGCTTCAATTCTCAGACATTAGGTACATACACTATGTTTTTATACAAAAGTAAACCATTAGTTTCCAAGGTGTAACTTTCCTTGGTTTGTGGTCTCTCACGTTGTTGTAGCTTTGCTACAATATTTTTGTACTGCAAATCATCATTTGCAGCTTCCAAAATTTTGTCTTTCATCTCAGTCTGGTACATGATAATGGTTGTAGCATGTAATTCGTGCACTTTTCTGTTGAGTGCATCTGCCACCTTATTTTATTTCCCTTTGATATGCTTGATATCAAAGTCATATTCACACAGAAACTCCAACCATCTAATTTGTCTGGCATTTAAGGTCGGTTGATCAAATAAATACTTCAGACCATTATGGTATGTTCTCAACTCGAACCTCTTGCCAGCTCTAAATCGTGAGTGGCATAGTTCTTCTCATGTTCCTTCAACTTTCAGGATTCATAACAAACTACAAATCCCTCTTGGCTGAGAACTCCTCCCAGCCCCTCCTTACATGCATCTGTGCAAACTACGTAATCCTTGTTTGGATCTGCAATCTTCAGGATTGGAGAACTAGTTAACAGTTGCTTCGATCGCTGGAATTTGCTCTCACATTCTTCAGTCCACTGGAACTTCTTCCCTTTCCTTTGCAAGGAAGTGATAGAATGGGATATCCTTGAGAATCCGGCTATAATCCTCCTATAGTAGCCTGCCAGACCCATAAAATATCTAACTTCTGCCACACTCCTCGGCGTTGGCCATTCTTGAATGGCCTGTACCTTTTCAGGATCCACAGCGATCCCTTCTTCAGATATGATATGTCCCAAGTAATGGATCTGCCTTTGGTAAAATGAGCACTTGCTCAATTTTGCGTATAGATGGTGTTCTCTCAACACTTGCAGCACCATTCTCAGGTGTTTCTCATGTTCTTCCTCTGTCTTGGAATACACCAATATATCGTCCAGGAAGACTATGACAAACTTGTCCAAATAATTTCTGAACACTCCATTCATTAATCACATGAAAACAGCAGGCGCGTTGGACAGTCCAAAAGGCACCACTGTGAACTCATAATGACCATACCTTGTTCTAAAGGTGGTCATACCACTGTGAACAGATTTCTTGAGTTCAAAGAAATCCTTCATCTTTCTGTCATAGTATCTTTTAGTTAGGTATTTCTTCTCGAAATACCTCTTAAATTCCTTCCAAGTGACCTCTTTCTCCTTGATGTGTTGCACCTGCACAAACTGATCCCACCACATGGATGATTTTCCTTTCAATTGGTACATTGCAATTCTTCTTTCTGCATGGGAAGAATAATTCTGCAGTTGAAAGTATTTCTTCATGCCCAGCAACCATGTCTCGGCATCTTCCTCCTTCTTATGTTCTCCATCGAATGTTGGAGGCTTAATCTTGTTCATCTCTCCTTTCAATTCCTCCTTTCCATATTTCCAATGTTTTCTGGTAGGGGATGGGCTTGAACTACTGTGTGTCTTCCTGTCAGAATGTCCTTGGGAGCGACTAAGATGTCGGCTATCACTCCTCGACCTACTTCTTCTCCCATGTGTTCTGCGACTCTCCATCGTACTTGAGTCTCTTCCTTTCTCGAGTTTCTTCTCTATTATTTCCATACTCTTCAAAAATTTTAATTTTAATGCACCCTGTCGGTCCCTGACTTTCATGAGCTTTCGGCTATCATCTCGGTGAGCCTTGGCCTCTCTTTGCAATCCTTCAAGGATTTTCATTATGTGTTCTTCCTTATCCTTCTCTTTTCCATGCCCATTGGAGTTCGATCCTTCGACTCCCAGGTTAACATCCTTTCCTTCCTATTAGTCTTCTATTTCAGGGGTAATCTGCACCTTTCCCCACTCCATACTCAGTGTTGGTTAACTGGAGTACTGACCTCCATTGAACTCTGCACACACACTGTGCAATTGAATTCAAAGTTTTTCAAGCCATCAAAACTTCACGAACAATCTTCAGCATTTATAACTAATACCAATAAGAAAAAAAGACATTTTGATTCCAAATGAGTTTTCTGAGCTTCTCGTTCGGCTCTGCAATTTTCATGTTTTTGAAGCTTTCATTTTTGACACTTCAGGATTTCGGAACTTTGGGTTTTGGGGTTTCGGAGTCTCGGTACTGGAGAACTCCCGTTTAAATCTCCGGGCTAGACTCGTGGTTCACACGACCTCCCCTTATATGACCATAGTCATACCTCCTATCGGAGTTTTGGACTTCCCAATGTCCAAATGCACATGTCCTCAAGATTCGTGATTCTTCGAATCCCAACGCGCCCTTCACACGTTAGCCCTCCTAGCTTAGCTCTTGTTCCATGTGAACTCTACCCCGTGACTGTAGTCAAACCTCTCATCGAGTTTTGGGGTTTGGAGTTCCACAATGCATGGACTTCTTGTCCTCACGATTCTCGATTCTCCGAATCCCGACTCGCTGACAGCTAGCTCCCACTTATCGTGATTTCATGGTTCGCAATTCCAAAATACATAAACACTTTGTCACCAGGATCCCTGATATCCCAATGATCCAAACACCAATCAACAACTTCTTGTCGGTCCTTTCCCGATGGTGTCAATTGTTTCCACGTGTCCTCCTCAAGAATGGACGGTCCTCGCCGCTTCTCGCTATTTCACGATTTCAAATGCTCCGGGTGCCTTGTCTTCAGGGTTCACGAAATGCCAAACCCCGATATGCCAATGGGATCCCGATCTTGTCCACATGTCCCAACTGAGGGATGTCTCAAATCGTTCCTGGGACTTTTACCATGAAAATTCCTGACCTCCTTTGTGACTCTCGATATCGCGATTCCCGATTGCCCAAAATGGAAAATCTCACGACACGTGTCCTCCATCTTTCGGACGGTCTAGATCTATTTCGGAGCTTTCACCCCTAGTCTCTGAGATTTAACCTTTGGACATCTCCCAACAGATCCTACGGCTGACGGGTTTTTCGGCCGAGATCTGACGGTTCAGATAGTTCCTGACCAATTCGGAATTTCACATATCGCGATTTCCACATTCCTATGTATTTCAAAAAGGAATTTTAATTCCTACGCACATTTTTCCAGTTCCGACGGTCATGAGGGCTCGCCTTCCCTCCCGAACAGATCTTAAGGTTCTAACACCATGGGTGTAGAGACCTGTCTCCCCATGGCCATAGACCACACCAGCTGCGATTTCACTCGCCGTTATACTTCCTGAGCCCATAAGCACGGTCAAGCAACTACTTGACACTCCGGAACAAGCCAAGGTCCGAAATTGGTTCTCCAGGCCCAATTTCCCTTCGCATTCTCGGTCCAAAGACCGCTCCACTGGCCCATCTAGGCTCAGTGTCGAAACCTTGGCTCTGATACCAATTTGTAGCACACCCATTTCAGAACTCTGGGATTACTCGCGCTCTGATACCAATTTGTAACACCCCTTTTCACTCAACTACCCAGGGTTACTATAAGAGTACTTGGTAGATAACCCAGAATAATTATAGCACCCCTTGGCTACTGTGTAGGTGTTACTACACAGAATAATACATTCTCATTCATAGTTAATCGCGTGCATTTAAGCAATGAAATACATTAAATCTCAGAGTAAGCATAAGAGTCATTTTAACATAATTAATCCATGGCAACTACATTAATTCAAATGCACAACAGAATTCATGATCATTATAATACATAGAGATACAAAACATATTGATAAAATGTGGTAAAACATAGTTAGACACTTATCTTGTGACAATGGTGGGATCCACCAACCAAGTGCAGGCCTTCCACGAACCACCCATCCTTAGACCACACTTCTCATTAGCTCAGTAGTGGATCACCCCCAGGTTGGGACTAAGCTCCACCCCAAGGCAAGAAATCCTAGCTAGGCTGAGGTTACAGGGAAAACAACACTTAGAATCTGGAAGGATTCTTCCCGGGATGCCATCTTACGCCCACTACTACCAGACTCTCATTCCCCACATGCATGTTCCACCCGGGAGTATACACCTTCACAAGCACAGTCCATCGGTGCTAACCTCCCTCTCTGGGTCTCAAAAATAGGCCGGATCGGGAAGTCTTAGAGCCTAGAGCTGGTGCTGGACACTTTCTGGAAGAAACCTCTTCCAACAACATCCACCTCCCTCACCTAGAGAGAGATCACACACAGGCTCAATTACCACCTGCACTGGACAGTAGCTCACACACAATCCATCTCTGCATGACCACCACAGTCAACCGGGAATACAGACTCAGACCTCTCAGAACAAGCTCAGCAATGGAAGCCAGGTCTTACGGTGTTTATTTTTCGAAATTGCCTGAGAAGCAATTTCCGCAGGGAATTACACAGACTCTCTCCTCCCGGCAGAATGGAAGGTTCCCCCCCGTTTCCTTCCGCCCCACCCAGGATAGACTCACGTTCTAGTTTTCAGGAATGCATGACAAACAATCCACAGAAGGGTCAACGCAGGTTCGGACGGTTCAGACCAGGGATGTATCGACTATCCCAGATCAAACACAGATACACCCTTTTCGGTTCAGAGGATGTACGAGGGTTTTTCTGCAGGAGTCGGACCCCTTCCCTTCTGGCAGTCTGTGAGTCCCATGGAGGAGGAGGAACCCCCAACATGGTTCATCTCGGCCTTTTATTTCATGCGCCAGGGTTGACACTTGTCACCCATGCGACTGCATGCATTCCTTCAGCGTGCGTGCCTTCCACCATTTGGAAAATCACATGTCCTTCCAAAAGGACTTAGGTTAAAGCATATAATGCACATATCTTTTTGGAATAATATTAAAATATTATTCCCAAGGCTTAAGCCCCCCCTAAGCTCAACACTTAGCCCCTTTTCCCAACTTCAGCCCCTAATTCCTTGCCCACTCTGTGGATGCTCAGTCCCCCTTCACTCATTCATCGTGGTCGGTCTGCACCTGGCGGTGTTTATATTTTATTAAATGTTCTTCTTACATACAAGTACAACAGCAGGCTCCTAGCCTTCAATACTCAGGCTCCCTGGCCTAACAACACATAAGCCTCTAGCTTATGAAAACTTGGCTCACCAGCCTATAAAACATAATTACAATTCCTTTCAAAACATGGTTTACAATGGGGCTCGGCCTTGGGGACACTATAGTTGACCCTCGTTTGCGTGATTTCTCATATTTTAAATTACATTTTGATGAGGCTATCCTTGAAGCCATGACTACGGTTTCTATGTCGTGGGAGGACTTACACCGTGGTTTGTGTGTTCTTCCCTTTTGGGAAACTTTCGAAGTTGACTATCGAAGAGACTCTTGGTCTGAGCCTAGCAGTGGGCTCTACCTGAACCGTTTTCATACATGAGTTGTAGCCCACAACGGGTCTTCTTTTAAGCCCTTTTCAAAGCCTCTAAACATGAAAAGATTGTTGAGCGATATTGTCGCTTTTCACGCTCGCTAAACTGAAATTTGAAGGCACATTTGTCCTATAATAGTTTACCCCTTTTTCAGTCTAGATGGTCAACTGTACAAACAAAGGTATACTCTAGGAGCCTTGGTTCTCTAGAAGAGTATTCTCATATACAATTTTACCCCTTTTTCGGGCCTGAGAGACTAAATTTATGAAAAAGGAACCCCAACAGAGTCCATAGTTAAGCTCTTTTCAGACTCCCTAAAATTGAAAAGATTGTCAAGTGACCTTATTCCTTCACACTCGTTAAAATGGTCCAGAAGAACATTCCTGATGAAGTCCTTAGTTAAATCCTTTTTCAGACTCCTTAAAAATGAAAATATTGCCGAGTGATCTTGTCTGCATCACACTCGTTAAAATGGTTTTGAATAGACGTCTTTTCGGTGCTAGTTTACCCCTTTTTTTGAACTGACTAGACTACCTTCAAAAAAGGTACCCTAGTGGAGTCTCCTTTTACATTTTTTCAGACTCTCTAAATATGAAAAACTGTCGAGTTTACCTTCTCTGGGCTCACTAAAACCACATCGAAGGATGTTACCATTGTATCTTATTAATCGCATTTGCATACCTGCGCCTTTGGCCTAATACCAGCTCCATGTTGCTCTCAATTGAACCATATGGAGCATGCCTTATACGCAAGCCTTGTAGCACTTTGCCTCTACATCTTGACACCTTCGGAGGATTTTTTTCGAGTGTCCTTTTCCTGCATATATCCTTTTTCTCTGAGCATCCATGTGTTCCTTGTGTTTGGAACTAGTATGTCTATGACACTCGATCCTCCTTTGTAACATAGCATTTTTTTATTCTTTTTTAAGCTTTCCAAAATTATTGAAAAAGACAAAAAAAATGAAATATACCCCAAAAAGAGGAAGGGAAAAGTATTTTCTTTTTTTTGGCAGCACATTGAGTCTCCCTTGGACAAAGCACATCCTTTCGTTTGTTCATCAAGATTTGGGATTTAACCTGACCTTAGGAAGTTGTTCTCGCTACATAGAGTTGTGTCCTCCTCCATTTGGTTATTCTTCCAAATGGTGAGTTTGTGTTGCCTCCTACATCGTAGCATTATGTCAAATACCATGTTGCCTGAGTCTCATATTTTGTCGTGCTATTGTCCAAGGGAAGTTTTTACCAAGATTGAGTCGGCCCCTCTGCAGTTTGTCTCTTGCCCTCATGCCCAACCATCCCGAGAGTCCAATCAAGTATTTGTTCGAAATCAATGAAGCCCTTAGCCTGATCATCAAGATCCTCTAGTCTGTTCCTGACAAGCCGTCAAAGACCTCTAGGTAGTGAAGTCGTACACTCATATTACACTCCACCTGAGTTGTGAATATTTTGAAGTTGTTGCTTGAGCTGTGAAGGCCTCATCTCCAACCATCGGGCCTTATTAGCTTCTGGAAGATGGATACTATACATGTATATATTTTTTATTTCGAGATGTAGATTCGTTGTGTATTGCTCGCGGCTACACTTTATATAGTTATATGACATGGATCTGTAGTGTATTTGATTGGCAACCATGATTTTATTTCATCCCGATCATGGGAATGTCCGCCTCGGTGAGACAATTGTTATTTCACAAATGGCACCTCCCAAACTCTGGTCCCTAGGCTCACTTGTTTCGTACGTTGGTAAAAATTGATAATGTATTTTGGCCATCAGATGCTCTTCTGACCTCACACATTAGGGGGCATATGTTGTAACCCTAATTTTCACCAGACATGCTTACCTGGCATCAGGCCATCTCATTTTTCATTTTTTCCAAGCCACTACTGAAGAGCTTCTTAAAAACACCCTTTTTGAAGGCACATGCACCTTGCTCCACTATTGCACGCATGTATACACTAGTTGACCCACTACAGCCCGCGTATACCTACAAAAGCATGAAAAATAGAAAGTTGCAGATGGAATACAAATTTTTGGGTAGGTTTCCTAAAATTGTTTGACCGCCTACATCCGGTCATTCAACCAAATACCTATCCCTTTCAGCCTATAAAAGAAGGGGTGGGGGTCCCATTTGGAAAGAGGAAAATAATTGTAAACAAAACTTTACCCGATTTTGCATTCCCTTTGCCCCAACCTTTTGCAACCATTGTGTGAAGAGAAGCATATACAAAACTAGTTGGAGCACAGTTGAAGAGGATCCCAGGACCAGATTCGAGGAGCAGTGGTCGATCTCACTATTGTCAGCTTTGGGAGGAGATTTGTAGTCAAGGAGAGACCAAACGTTAAAGGATCGACATCAAACACGAAAACTAAGGTATAGTAACTTTATCTTTTTAACCTTATATTTACATATGAATAATGGGATTTATGATTGGGATGATGGTAAGAAGTAGGAGACTTTAGTTCATTTATGCATGCATTACATAACCCTTAATTCTAGTCCCTAGGGGGATTTCCCACTCACAACAATCATCCCCCATGAGAATAGGGGATCTTGAGCATGGAATCAAAGAAAAGAAAACTTCCTCTTTCACTGCCATATGATGGGATGCGCCAGAGTCTATAATCCATGAATCAAATGAGGAATTAATTGCAACGAGAGCATGATGATTACCTTTCTTAGGAGTAGGATCTTCTTCCTTATGCTTCTTGATTCCCTCTAGAATGAAGTTTCCAAGGTTGTTATGTTGAATTGCATGTGCCATAAGATCGATTTGTTTCTTCATTCATGTGGATTCTTCATGATTTGGTTTATTGCAGTAAGTGTACTACTTTCCCTTCTTCTTCTTCTTCTTCTTCTTGGAATCTAAAGAGTCTTTGGAACCTGAAGAATCATTAAAGGGTTTGGAATATTCCTCCTTCCCATTCTGTTTGGATGAACCTTTTCCATTATGCATGGTGAGTGCATGTGATTTGGAATCTTTCATGAGGCCCATAAGTATGAGTTTTGTCTTCTCTTCTGTAAGAGACTCAATGAACTGAGCCAATGTAGGTATTTTCCAATTTGTTCGAAAATAACATTTGTCGGAATGGAAATTGGAGACATATACAACATATCTTGGTCCTAGCTTGGCCAAGATTGTTAGTATAAGTTGTTTCTCTTGTGTAGACTTGTCAATATCACATTCACCCAAGCTCAATAGCAAATATTTAAATTTAGTAAAAAAATCTTGTATATTATCAAAACTTTTAGGGTCTAAGGTATTCAACTCTACCTCAAGCATATGACCTCGCATCTCATCCTTCTTTCCAAAGAGTTCTTCCAGGGTGGTCTAGATCTCATTTGGAGTCTTACATGCAGCAACATGAAACCATAAATCAGTGGATATTAACTCAAGAAGTAGTCATGTGGCCTCATCCTTGCAGTTCTCCCATCTCATCTTCTCAATCGCTGATGTAGATTCTATTTCTGACGCCATCGTCAAATTATACAGTCCTTTCCTTCTGAGTTGGAATTATTCCTTGGGATTCCAATCAAAATAATTGTATAGTGTGAGGATTACCACCAAGTTTGATTGTATAATAGTTGTCCTATCCATCTCTCCCACTGTTTCTAAGAACCACTAAAAATTTACTCTCAATCTGCAAGTGAAAAATTAAGAAATTGTGGTAGAAAGGGCACTTTAAGTGAAAATTTGTACCAGTTTCAAGAGATTATCTTTCGACTTACTTTTTGATCAAACGGTGAGGAATATCTCCAAATGTTTGAAAACCCACTTTCATAATGGGTCGATTTACTTCTCACGTGGGTCGTTTCCTCAAAAAATTAATATTTTGGGAGTAATCACTGCTGAAAGGTATGGCCACGGATTCATATCAGTTTCAGGAGGCTATCTTGGGAATTACTTTCTGAGAAAACGGTGAAGAATCTCACCAAACAGTTGAAAACCCACTTCCAAAATTGGTCTATTTATTTTCCACGTGGGTCATTTCCTCAAAAACGTAATATTTTGGGAGGAATAATTGTTGAAAGGTACGACCACGGATGTAGCTATCCGAAACTTCAATTTTCCTTATTCTTTGGCTTGTTTGGCTTTCTCCAAGCAGCATAGCTCTGATACCATGTCAGTGTTTCATGGAAACCTACACAGGAGATCTAGCTAAAGAAAGTACAAACAAATCTTATCAAGAAAGGAAGAGAGATTCAATATGGAAGAATGAGAAAATATATTCACACTAATCCAATGAGTTGATGATTGATACATAGATCTTGATCAATATGATATAATGAATGATTGGAATACACTCATATATAGGGAAAAACATTTCATAATTAAGAAAAACAATCAAGCAGTTAGCTTTCCTTAGGAATGCATGCATGCATAATAGTGATAGTAAAAATAGAACTAATCAGTTAACTCCCACTGAACTAGTGTGTCAAAAACATAAATTTCTCCAACAACCTTTCCTTTTCTTGCCTTGAATTGTCTTTCCATGCCATGTCTAGTATTGTATTTCTTTTCCTTGTCTTTCCTTTCCTTTTATTTCCTTTCCTTGCCTTTTCTTTCCATTCATTGCCTTTCCTTACATTGTCTTTCCTTGCCATGCCATTTCTTATCTTGTCTTTCCTTTCCTTTCCTTTCCTTTTATTTCCTTGCCTTGTCTTTCCATGCCTTTTCTTTCCATGTATTTCCTTTCATTTCCTTTCCTTGCCTTGTCATGCCTTATATTTCCTTATTTTTTGTTCCCTTTCCATGCCTTTCCTTTCCATGTCTTTCCTTGCCTTTCCTTGTCTTGCCTTGTATTGTCATGCCTTATCTTGCTACTCCTTTCCTTTACTTGAACTTCCATGCCATGTATTTACATGCCTTTCCTTCCCTTGTCTTGCCTTGTGTTTCCATGCCTCGTCTTTCCATGCATTTCCTTGACTTCCCTTCCCATGTCTAGCCTTTCCTTACATTTGCTTGTCTTTCCTTTGCTTTCCTTTGTTTTCCTTGCTTGCCTTGACTAGCCTTTCCTTGTCTAGCTCTCTCTCTCCTCTCCCAACAACTTGTGTTATCTTTAGGACTTTTCATTTTCATCCATTAGGGTTTATCATCTTGCATCTATTTAGAATAGTTTAATACTATTCTTTCAAGAAACCAATAGCTAATAGTTTCCTAGTCTTTATTCTTGCACTAGGCATATTTTTATCATTGCATCTTACTATTTTAGGATTGATTTACTATTGTTGTTGTAAACTTGTAATCATCATTGATTTTCTTAGAAACACCCCTCACTCACACAATTAATTATCCTTTTAAACCTTTCAATGATCTAGGGTTTATTCAAGATTATTCTAATACTACATCATTTATTCAAGTAAATGTTATCAAAGTCTCAAATTTCTTGTATAATTCCTTGAAAGTTGACTTGGTTTATTTCTCATATAATTTTACACACATGGTACTAAACCCTGAAACAAACAAACACATTGGATTTACTTGGTCCTTGGTTTAAAATTCATTTTCTTGGCGCAAATCTAAGTTTTATTTGAAAGTATTTAACTAAACCATTTTAGATTTGATGCATGTATTGATTTACTATTGTTGTTATAAACTTGTTGCATGTTGAAGTATCTTATCTTTCATTCTATTTTTATTACATCCTTTCTTTTTCTTTGATATCTAGTGTTTTGGTGCATTTAACTTACTTTTGTTTCTTAGTAAACATTGTTGATTGTCTTAGCAACACCCCTCACTCACAAACGATCAATATTCTTCCTCTAATCCTTCCTATAATAAATTTACTTCCTCTAATCCATAAAGTTAGTCTAGGTCTAGGTCTTGTGATGCCTTACCATGCCTTGCATTTCCATGTCTAGCATTGCCTTGTAATGTCTTGATTTTCCATGACTTGCCTTACCATGCCTTTCATTTCCATGCCTTGCCTTGTCTTTCCTTGTCTAGGTCTAGTTCTACATCTACATCTACATCTACATCTAGGCAAGGTCTAGGTCTAAGTCCAGGTCTAGGTCTAAGTATAGACAAGGTTCAGGTTTAAGTCCAGGTCTAGATCTAGGAAAGGTTTAGGTCTATGTCTAGGTCTAGGTCATGGTCTAGGTCTACATATAGGTATAGGTCATAGTCTAGGTCATGTTCTAGGGTAGATAATGGTCTAGGTCATGGTCTATACCTAGACCTACACCATGACCTAGACCTAGACCTATACATAGACCTTGATTTTCCTTTACATGTCTAGCCTTTCCTTGCCTTGTATTGCTTTTCCTTGCCTTGCCTTTCCTTCCATTTCCTTGCCTTACATTTCCTTTCCTTTCCCTAACCTAGACCTATACCATGACCTTGACCATGACCTAGACCTAAACCTAGACCTAGACCTACACCACGACCATGACCTTGACCATGACCTAGACCTAAACCTAGACCTACACCTACACCATGACCGTGACCTAGACCATGACCTAAATCATGATCTAGACCTTTCCTTGCCTTGCCATGTCTAGCCTCATCTTCCCTTTCATTTCCTTGTGTGTTCATTCCTTGCCTTTCCTTTCCTTACCTTGCCTTTCCTTTCCTTGTTTTGCCTTGCCTTTCCTTGTCTTGCCTTGCATTTCATTTTCTTGTCTTGCCTTTCCCTGACTTAGACTTAGACCATGACCTTGACCATGACCTAGACCAAGACTTAGACCTACACCATGACCATGACCTAGACCATGAACTTGACCTAGACCTAGACCTAGACCATGACCTTGACCTTGTCAAGAAATCAAGAACGTAAATGAAAATGCAATCACACAGTATATATAGATTTTACCCTGGAAACCCAAACCAGGAAAACTAGCATTCCTTGAGAATTTTTCTCTCTTGTTGTCTTATTCAATATGAATAAAAGGTTACATGTCTAACCTTGTTTCACACCTAAGACAAAATCTACATCATACCCTCTTTCCTGCACAAGAACAACCCTGTAGCCAATCCAAGTTACATCTACATGACCAGCAACCTATAATTTATTCATAAATTCATTAGCCTTTATGGCCTTACAACACACCTCTTTAAATGTTTTACAACAGGAAAAACTCTAAATACTTGGCGCCCAAAAAAAGGTTACAGATCCATGCATATCATTTGCTATGAATATCGCAAATCTCAAGATTTTGTTACAGTCAACTCCAATTCGTATTACCAGTCGACTACCAGATGGCCTTCATTCAGTCTTCAGTCAGTTGCCACATTCCCGCCTTTCAACCTCTTGGTTGTTGACCTCTTTGACTTGTTGTCGATGCCTTTACCATGTCAAAATGCCTCTACCTTCGACTTTGACTTTACCTGATCGACTCACCTTGAACTCCAACTTGTTGTCGATTCACCTCGACTTCGACCGTCATTCAATTCATCTCAACTTGACTTTCACTGCAAAGAATATAACAACATGTTGGTTACTTATTTCCTTATCTGAGCTCATCTTGAGTGACCCAGGGTTCATGTATGTTCGGGTTTCCAACAAAGCCTCTAAAACTATTGACCCCCCTGGTAAAACAAAAGGAAACGCAGCACACTAGGTGCACTATGTCGTCTCACCCGAGATAGTCTTAATGGGTGGCTGCAAGACTCATGTGTTTGCATCCTAGGATTGAGTGGGAGATCTGAGAACACTGCGTTGAGGGTTCTATTGTAACTTATTAATGCAATACGTTGTTATTACGATTTATGCAGGAAATATAATAACTCATTCTTTTAGCTTATCACTGGCTACTGAAAGACAATAAATACACACATACATTCAATCATATAACACAAATATTACTGTGGTTCACCCCCCCTGGGCTATGTCCACAAATATTTGGCTCTTATCTCTTTTATTATAGTTGTTTAGTCACTACAGCGTCACGTTCTTACAACTCTTCTCAACTGGGTAAGATCTATATGAGGCAGAATAAATCGCACCAGGCTCCTCAACCTGCAATCTAACCCTCGAGATCTACCCTCCTCCATCTTCTCCATATCAACAACTTACAAAATTAGGTCATACAACAAAATATTACATCCCAACTCGCTACAATAATTCTCTCTATAAAATATGACTCTTCTTTTCTTTGAGACCTAGGTATCTCTATTTATACGTTTCTGGATCTTCAGCCATTACAATACATTACAAAAACCCTAACCCTATCGTCGTTAGGTTTTCCATGCATGCACACATGTTACTTTTCCTTCTAGTTGTCGCTTTCTTCGTGCATGCCTTCTTTCCCAAAATCGCCTTTATTTCCACCTTGGCCTGCTTCCAACAGACCCCCAACACTGACATGTGGCTCATCCCGAGCCACCTACCCTTTGTGTGCTTCTTCGATCTCCCTGGTGATCGCCTGGAACTTCCGCTTGAGATTTTCTGCGTGTATTTGCACCTGTGTGGTCTTCTCCTTAAGTTTGTCCACTACCTGGACTACAATTTCATCGCTGATTAATTTGGTGCATTATGCTTGGGTATGTGCTATTACTGTCTTGCCTTCCTCTGCCTACACAATGACTTCTGCTACTCGCTCTTGGAGAGGTTCCATTTGATCCTGACGCTCATTTTTCCCTGTTTGCGCAGAGGTGAGTTTTTCCTGCATTTTCTTCATATCTTGTGCCCCTTCGACACTCTCCATGATGGCCATTGTCTTATGCCTCTACTTGAGGTATTGGATAGCTATGCTTATCCTTGCTTCTTCCTTGTCCCACTATTGGACTTGTTGATATTATTCTAACCTTGTCCACAGTTGTGTTTCTTCCTCGAACAAGTTGGTTGTTGCGCAGACCTATTGATCTATATCCTACAGCTGCTATGTTGCCTCCTGCTTCCTTTGTTCCCTTACTTCTGGTAGAGTTGTAGGTGCAAGATGCTCACAGATATTCTCGATCTCCTTTTGATATTGATCGATTGCCTGTGCAATCTGATCAATCTTCTCTATTTCTATGAGTGCATCCCTCTACGTGGTTGTTGGAATATTTTCATAAGTTCCTACCACTTTCTTCTCCAATCCATTCATGCGCTCCCTTTTCTCTTGGGTCTCAAACTTAGCCTGCTCTCATATTATTTCCAGCGCTTCCCGCTTCTCCGTTGCCTGCTGCAATTCGGTTAAGTTTGTGTGTGCACAAGACTTTACCTCTTGGGTAATCCTAACCTGCAATTTTTGTAGAGTCTTGGATGGTATCTGCGGAAATACCAGTTGAATTTTGGCTAAGTCCTTCAGGGGTGTCTACCCCATGATCTCGTTCATGCACAGCATACTGGGTGTAATGTGGAATGTTACGCTCGACTGCGATATCGTGCTCGCCTTCTTCTGGTATTTCTCCTACCTGTGGTGTTTATGGCCCTATTCCCATGTTGTTTCTTGTTGTTTGCGCTTCCCTAATCTGCTTGAGGAACTATCGCATGTCTGCTTGATCCTCCTAAATCCTATCCCTGTGGTGCACAGCATTGTCAAAATCCTCGGCTATACAATCCTGAACCATTCGGGCTTCCATCTCAGCATCATCCTCTGTGATTGTGTATTCTGGAGGTGTTCTTTGTGCCTTCATTTTCTTGCGCGCTCCCCCCAACTGAATGGATGGCCTCTTATTCAAGCATGTTTCCTATTGATTGGGACCTGGTGTAGTCCCTTGCGTGACCTCGACCAGTTTTTGTTGTTCTTTGGTCGACTGCGTATTATCCTTCTTCCCCTTCTGGGTCCCCATCTTATTTGTCCCTTCATTTGTTTGCATTGTCTTTGTCTCATCCTTCCTTCATTTCTTGGGTACTGGGACTTCTTGAGGTAGTGTTTCTCCCTACTCTACCTCCTCTTTTTTTTTCCTTTCTGGAAAGTCTTGGGTGAGGACTGGAATCTTCCACTCGTCTTCCCAATATTTGATAACCATGTCGATGTCACCCTCCATGATACAATAGTGCATTTGTAGCCACTGCTTATTGGGGTCCTTCCACACATGTATTCACATCGCATGTTGCATGGCCTTGAAGTTGGCGATGTCTCGATACTGTACGAAATCATGTGATGTTATTCTCCACATGTTGGAAATTGCCTCATGCATGTCTCGAAGGTATCCTTCAAATACAGTTGCGTTCATTTTCTTGTGCTTAGAATCTGACATGACACCAAGTGATAAATACCTTTCTCCACAATTTGGCTTGGATCTAGTGTCGAAGAATGTGTAACTCGGTTCCTTCCATCCCATGATTGCTATCAACATGAGTATCCATGAGTAGTGGAATTTTGTTCCTAGATCTTGTGCATCCTTACAGTCATCCAGAAACAAATTCAAGAGGTAGGGTGTCTAGCTAACTGGTGTGCCCTTGGTGCACTGAGCTGCAACTGTGATGACCCCAGTTGGGACTTCCTCTCTGTGACATTTCCTTAGTAGCTTGCAGGCCAATATTTTTGTGGCCATTTGTGTTACAATATCATTGATACTCTTGATGATGATTCCTCACATCCCCTTATCCGTACCGTATTTCTTCTTCATCTCTTCTGCAAGTGCTTTCTCCTTTGTCTTATCGTCGAGGAATTGTGTGGGATCCATGCCCCAGGATGGAAACCCTGTAATGTTCTCAATAAGCTCTACGTATATCTAGACGAGCTTGTCCAACCATATATCCCCGCCATGTGTGACTACCATCAGTTGTTTGATGCAACTATTTGCGTACTATCCTCTGCCAAAGTGTGGTAGATCGAGCAGACCTAAAATCCATGTTTTCTCCAATCTTGTTGCCCACTGAAGTGGTTGATGAATTAGTTCTCCAACCGCATTCACTCATATAGTCTGTAAGTATACTCTCTTTGCGAATTTCGAGAAATTTCCCGTGTCTGCTACATCATGGGACGAGTATTTTAGCTTGTCGATATGACCCGATAAGTTTGGTTTCACATGTACCCCATATGGTATACATGGATAAACAATGGCTACGACGGGTTTCTTGCGAGGTGACATAGGTACCTGTTTCTTCTCTTTCTTCAGTGGTGGTTGGCTCGAGGTTCCAGCGGTCGTCGTTTGTACTTCATAATACTATTCTAGCCAACCCATGACATCTTCTACTATTCCTTCTGGTGGGTGGTCTGACACAGTTGTTTGAGACTCGTCTGCCTCGACTACTTCTTCTTGATTCATTTTCATTCCATTGACTCTCATAGAAGCTTCGATGTTCTCTGGTTGGGCCTCCTTCAGGGTTTCTACATCCTCGTTCTGTTGCTCATGTGCCTCTGCTGGCATATCTACATTCATGCCCTTCGCTTCTAGTTGTTAGGTTTCTTCCACCATAGGTGTGGGGTTCACTGGTGTTGTGTCTGGGGATGGGATTTCTTCGACATCGACGATCTCCAGTGGTTGTTGTTCGCCTTCTTCCAATTGTACCCGTGCCCTAGTTCTAAATCTGGGTTGTCTGGTAGTTTGTCTTGATTTTTATTGCTTTGGTGGTGCCATGGTGGTGAGTATCAATCATTGTTGATTCTAAATGGCTGTTGTGATCTCTATGAACTCCACTATGTGCTCCTTATGCTTTATTGTCCTATGTCTTGTCCAATCTCACAATAGACTGTTTTCTCATGCGTTTGTGTTTTGTGTGGGCATCGCATGAAGCTTGTCAAATACACTACCTTTAATGTGGATTCAATGCACCTCTGGTTCCTTTGTACTTTCCATTACTCTCCCTTGTCATCTCCAGTTGGCGTGATTAAAGCGGCGTCGCAAAGGTCCTTTTCGACAGTCAATTCTGCATAACTCCGTTGTTTCGTACTACTTTTGTCATCTTTACTTTTCCCTATTGTTTCCATGGTTACTTGGTTGTGGCCCTTTTTATTGTTGAGTTTGTATTCCTAAGTGTGCATGCTCCTTCTTCTTTCGACGCATTATGCCTCTGTTGGTACTATTTA
>ML806064.1:98242-140663 GCA_009831015.1 Picea engelmannii
TGTTGTCATACATCAACACTAAATATCCTTCCTTGAAAGTTTTATTCTTGATGTGTCTGTCATGTCAAGTTTTATCCCTTTCTTTATGAACTTGTTGGTGGAACCCTACTAAGATATGATCCTCCTCCATGTTCATCAACTGGTTTAGTCTCTCTTGTATTGTGCCTCGTTCCGTCATGTGTGTAATTGTCGCTATGCGCAAACTGGGTACCAGAAACTCTAATGGAATCATTGCTTCCTGACCATATACCAGTTTAAATGGTGTGTGCCCTGTCAAATTCTTGCACGTAGTCTTGTAGGCCCACAATACTGCTGGTATTTTAAGGTCCCAATCATCCCTGTTGACATTACAGATATTCGTGAGTGCATTCTCAAGAATTTTTTTGAATGCCTCTACTGTGTCGTTTTCCTGTGGGTGATATGGTGTACTTTTTTGATAATGGACTTCAAACTCTCCAGTCATAGTGTTTATAGTGTTGTTTATGAAGTGAATTCCTTGGTCACTCATTGAAACTCGTGGGCACTCAAATCAAGTGATTACTTGTTCAAAGAGAAAGTGTGTTGTTGTTTTTGCGTTGCAATCCTTCACTAGTGTGGCTTCCACCCATATTGTTAGGTTGATAATGTACCTTGCTCCTGTTCTTTTTGTTGGTGGGTTGATTGGTCCCACAAAGTCTATTTCCCACTTATCGAATGCCTGCAATGTTACCTGTGGTCGTAATGGCATCTTGTCCCTTATATTGGTTTTACCTACCCTTTGACAGACATCGCATCTTTGTCAGTACTCCTTTGAGTCTCGGTGAATGGTTGACCACCATAGACCTGCACGCAATACCTTCTGCATGGTATCTTTGCCTGCATAATTCTTTCCTGCTATTCCCTCATGGGATTCTGCTAAAAACCTTGGTCTCGCGTGTTCTAACACATATCTTCGCAAGATGCTATCTACGCCCATTTTGTATAAGTGTCCTGCGATCAGTTGATAGTCTGCAGCCCGGACTACCAGATTTTTCTTCCGCACGGTGTTGTATTCTGGTGGCATAGTACCTGTGCTCAAGTACTGAATAATATCTGCAAAGTATTCATCAACGATCTGGACTGAAAAATAACTGTGTGTGTAGTAATTTGTCCTCTAAGTTCGTAGGTTATTCCCCGTTTGTGACCCTTGATAGGTGGTCAAGTCCTGCATTCAATTTCCCTGGCTTGACTATTGCTTCAAAGTCAAATTCTTGAAATAGTAGTAACCATCGACAGATTATCTCCCCCAACACTGGCTTGTTGACTAGGTATTTAAGGGTTGAGTGATTGGTGAACATCTTAAAGTGTTTCCCCAATAAGTAATGTTTGAACTTTTGCAGTGCGTAGACCATAGCTAGGCCTTCTCTCTTTGTAGTGTTATAGTTCTACTCTAATTCTAACAACTTCCGACTCGCAAATGCTATGGGGCGATCCAAATCCCCCGCTCATGGTTATGCAAAGATAGCTCCAAGTTCTATGGTTGATGCATCTACATGGATGTGGAATGTCTTCTCCTAGTCTGGAAATACTAGTATCGACGCAGTGACCATATTTTCCTTTAGGGTATCCAAACTGTGTTGACAGTCATCATTCCACTAAAACTTTGTATCCTTTCTTAACAGTTTCTCCATTGGCGTGGTAATATGTGTGTATCCTTTGATGAACTTTCTATAGTATCCTATGTGTCCCAATGTTTCTCTTAGCTGACGAACTATTTTCGATGGTGGTAAGTTAACAATTATGGCAATGTTTGCAGGATCTACTAGTAAACCTTGTTTGCATACTATATGGCCCAATAATATCCCAAAAGGTGTTTCGAATATGCATTTCTTTATGTTTAATGATATCTAGCACTGCCTACATCTTTCTAACATCAGTCGTAAGACCGCTACATGGTCTTTCAACAAACTATAGACTGTCCAATCATCCAGGTATACCTCGAGAAATTGGTGGATGAATTCCTTAAACGCGGAGATGACTACTTTGGAAAATATTGTTGGTGCATTATTTAGTCCAAATGGCATGACTGTGTACTAGTAGGATCCCCATTCTGTCATAAATGTGGTCTTGCATCTATCTTCCTGTACTATCTTGATCTTATGGTAGCTTGAGAATCCATTAGTGAATGAGTAAGCTTCATGTCCTCCTACGTTCTCCAACACTTCATCTGTGAAAGGTGTAGGGAACGCATCATGTAGGCATGCATCATTCAAGTTCCTCAAGTCGACGCATTGGGCTTATCCATTCTGATTCTTCAACCAGTTCTATGATTTCGGCTTCAAGCATCCTGTCGATCTCAGCTTTGAATTTTTGTTTATATATTAGGTTCAGTCGGTATGGTCAATTTCTGATCAGTCGCACGTCAACTCTGAGTGGTATCTTCATTTCTCCTAGGTCTCCTGCTATACCTTTCATCTATGTAAATTTTTTGGGAAACAGGTCGTTGTACTCGCGCAGTAACTCTGTTATGCTTTCCACTGTTTGTTCATCCCAGTAGTCTCCAATGCTGGCCATTTTGGGATTCTCAACTATGCCAATGTTGAATTTATTTATCTTGATCGACGCGTCAATAACTTATGATTATATCGATGGACCCTCCACTTCTCTTTCGCCTTCTTCTTCCTCGATCTGAATACTGTGCGGATCGTCTTCATCTGGTGCTTCCTCCTGCACATGCTAACATGACAATAGTTCTTTGACTGTCTATTTGTTTTGTTGTTTTTCTTCTGTGATGAGTTTGATTTCGGGTTATTTGGTGAATATCACTCCTCTTATCTGTTTAAGAGTTGCATCTATGTTGGGGTTCACATGCTCGAATGAGAAAGTGATTGTAAAGTTCTATTGCAATGTCCTCCAGGTCGCAGTTCCTTTGCGCAGTTCCTAGTATGTATACCAGTTCATTGGTATGCCCCTCTAGAGTGTGTATGAAATGATGAGGCCATTCCTCTGGGGATATCATTTTCCACAACATTCTACACTTCTCTAAGTATTCCGCTAGTGCTCCTTGTCCATAATACTTTGGTTGTTTGTTATTTTGTTTTTCTGCGCCAAACCTTAAGCGCAGTAACCGCTTACATAGATACTAGTCTGTGATTGTCTCTTTGTGTGCACCCCACCATATTCCAGGTGTGGCCTTGAGTGCTATATCAAGTGTTAACAGTCTTTGATTCTTTAAAACTACATCTTCGTACTGTGCCAAGAATGTTTCCAATTCATTTATTTTGTGAAAACTGGGTGGTTCCCTTATCTCTGGGCCTACGCATATTACTGCGCAATCTATTCATGCACATCTACTCATAGAAACTTAATTTGAAAACTCATATTCTTGATTGTCTTCAAATGAATATATGAAACAATCAGCTCTATGCTCGTCATGGGGTGGATCAGAAACTACATAAGCACCTTCCCTTTAAATAAGTGTGGTATAATCCTCTGCAAAATCATTTGCATTCAAAACTTCAAAATGACTTATGATATCATTAATTTTATGCTCAAGAATATTCCAGTCAAATGTTCTCTATTTACATTCATCCTCATGTCCTGGGACACCCAATTTTTCACTTTGAATATGTTCACACGCTATGATATTGTGTTGAATCTCTTGATCATCATTGAACATTTATTGTAAGTTTACGAATCTTCCTTCCATCAGGAGGAAAGACAAATATGGGTGAAGAGTAGTGGCATACTGGAGCATGGAAGCAGATTTAGTGGGTCGAATTTATTTGGGCAGATAATAATAATTACTAGAAAACCTTCTACTGAATGTGGAAATGGTCTCATGGATTTTCCCTTTCAAGGCATAGAATTATGTAAGTTGCAGGTCTAGAGATTTCTTCTTACCCCAGAACTTCGAAAAAACACCCTTCAATTCTTCCCATGAGCCAATTTTCCCTGGTTGCAAATGTTTAAACCATTCTTTGGTATCTCCTTTCAAGGATTGAGAGAAATCTCTCATAAAAACATCATCATGGTCAATCTCAAACAAATCTATAAAATTCTCAAACCCTTGGATGTGTTTTTAAGTTGTGATGGCACCCTGTTCCCCATCAAACACAGGTAGGTACTCATAGTGCTTTGGAGGAAAATCATGAAGGATGTGGGGTAATTTTAAGGGTCTTTATCTGTACTAAGTCTGGGAGAATTTTGGATCAAGTACAGGAGGTGAAATATCAGCCTTGGTTTCATGAGGCTCATCAACTTGGTTATAGTTATCACATGGCTCAGATGGAATATTTTTATCAAAATCAGTAATACACTTAGGAGATATTTGTATAATATTAAGAGGAGGATATACAGTTTCAGGATTATCATGATCATCATTTGCATGCAATAGGTGAACAAAAATTTGTCTAGCATGTTCAGGAAAGGACCAGAGGCAACTTACAACAAACAATATAATGCCTTGGAAAAAATCCAATTTTAAGTACTTGTTTTCTTCCATAATGCCTTTTCACACCTATGTCAAGGGAGTTCATCTTCAGGCAGTGGAGTCACCAACGATGTTTTGGAAACTGGATCCTGCATTGATATTGGAGTCGCCAGTGGAAATTTAAATTTTTTGGATTCTTCTACTAGTGGAATCACCTTCAAACCGATTTTTAATGTGTGGAGTCGCCAAAGCAGGAATACAACCAATATGTGCCTAAGTATTTGTTGCTCTCAGACCTTAGAAATCCACCGTGTCGTTCTTTCCCAGAAAAAAATGTAAATGTGTTGAACCTACACAGAATAGATCTAGCTAAACAATAATACACACATTTGCAGAGAGAATTGGAAAAGGAAGAAGAAGGAGAGAAAGAATGGAAGAATTCTCATTAACCATTGTGAATAATGAATAATTTACACATGATATACTTTGTATAACTCAATGATTTAAACTTGAGGTGAACCAAGTCACCAAGGTGGTGTTCTAGAGTGATCTGGACACACACCAACAGTTACGGGAGTGAACTGCCACCTATTCTAGTCTCTTAGGCAGTTACGGGAGTGAAATGCCACCTAGTTGAGTTAACTAGTCAACTAGTCTTCAGTTAACTGACTGAACAAAGAGTAGTGAGGAGTTAACTTAGGGAATCAAGGCTAATGCACCACTCTGGTGATGATACCAAGGCAAGGTCGAATTAGCATGGTGATGATCCCAATGTTGCATGGTGATGATCCCAATGCAACATCTAAACTCAACTTAACTAGTCAAACTGAAGTGTCAACTGAAAGAGAATATTCTCTAGGTGGAATATTCTCTCCTAAAATATAGGAGACTAGATAATGACTAATTATGACTAATAAACAAATAAAAACCTTAGGAAAAATAAATCCTAGGTGTGTGTGAAGTAACTCCAACACCCCCCCCCTGAACATCACTATGGTGAAAATAAAGATTGGGTTCCGACAACAAGGCCATGTTAGGTACCCATGTACAAAAGATACACTGAAAATAAAGTGAGGAAAGGGGGGGAAACTCATGGGAAAAACCCCCCCTCAAGGTACAATGTATGTAAAAAGAAGAATTACAATTGCTAGGCAATTGTGTCCTTCACTCCAAGACGACCTCGCAAAGAATGGAATTTATGCTCAGTGAATGTCTTGGTGAAAATGTTTGTCATCTATTCTGCTGAAGGACAGAACTGTAAGTCAATGATCCCCTCGTGTACTAAGTCCTAGATGTAGTGCATGTGGATCTCGATGTGCTTTGTCCACTGCCTCTGAACTGGATCTCTGCAGAACTTCAGAGTGCTCTGGTTGTCACACCAGATGACGATCGACCAATGAAATTGGATTCCCAACTTAGTGAGAAGATGTTGTAGCCACATAGACTGAATGGTTATCTTAACTACCCCTCTGTACTCTGCCTCAGCTGAAGATAGAGAAATGGAAGCTTGCTTCTTGCTCGACCAACAGATAGGCCTGGAACCAAGACTGAGTGAGCAACCAAATGTGGACTTGCGATCAATGTTATCGCCAGGCCAGTTGGAATCAGTAAACCCAATGAGATCTAATGTAGAGTCTATTGCATAATGAATCCCAAAGGTGATGGTGCCCTATACGTATTGAAGGATATGCTTTGCAGCCTTCCAGTGTAGCTCATGTGGCTCCTGCATGAACCAAGAAACTGTGCCAACTACATAGGAGAGGTCTGGTCTAGAGTGTGTGAGATACAACAAGCTCCCCACTAGTTGTCTGTATAGTGTGTTGTCAACCAGTGGAGTCTCCCTTCCATCCTCAAGTTTGAATCCTGATAGGAAAGGAATCGGAGAAAAATTACATTCTATCATGTGAAATCTCTCAAGGAGATCTCATGCATACTTGGCTCGAGACAGTTTGATGCCTGATGTGTCCTGACTGATCTCAAGTCCAAGGAAGAAGTGTATTGGACCCATGTTCGTCATCAAAAACCTATCATGAAGAATCCTCTTAACTGTAGCATTCGCTGAAATCGAGCAACCGATGATCAGCAAATCATCAACATACAGAACTAAAAGTAGAAGTGAATCATCCATCCTGAGCATGTATACATTCGGGTCTGATTTACAACGTACAATTTTTTATGACAACAGGTAGGAGTCCATCTTGGCATACCAGGCCCTTGGAGCCTACTTGAGGCCATAAAGTGACTTCTTCAGTCGACATACCAAAGATGAGTCCTGCATAAATCTCTGGGGTTGCTCCATGTAGATCTCCTCATAGATATCACTGTGAAGAAATGAATTCTTCACATCCATCTGATGGACTTCCCATCCCTTGGCTGCCACAATGGCAAGGGCCAATCGAATGGAATCCATCTTCACTACTGGAGCGAAGGTCTCATCATAGTCAATACCATAAACCTGATAAAAGCCTTTGGTGACAAGCCTAGCTTTGTATCTATTGATCTGTCCATCCATTGCGCTCTTGGTCCTGTAGACCCATCTGCATCTGACAAGTTTCCTCCCAGAAGGAAGGGGAACCAGATCCCAAGTCTGGTTCTCGAGGAGGGATTTGTACTCCTCCTGCATGGTGGATTCCCAACAGGGATTTCAAGCAGCCTCACCATAAGACTATGGATTAGAAAATTGAACCAAGAAAATATTCCTGGAGGGAAATGGTTTAGTGGAAGTGAGTGAAATAGGAGGCTCCTCAAAATCAGATCAATTCCCCCTAGTATCGGCTGGATCACCAATGAGATCCCCTGCATCCTGAAGAGTAATCTATACCCACTTGGGCCTCTGCTCTAGCTCTGCAAATGCATCTAGATTCTTAGACTCTGCATCTAACTATACTGACTCTGAATCTGAATCATCTGCGTCCTCTGAATCAGAACTCTCATATGAAGAAGAGTCATCATGTGCATGTTCATCATCTCGAACAGGTGGAAGAGTGAAGGTGTCTGCATGCAGGTATTGAGGTACATGCGAGACACTTTCCTTGAATTGGACACTACGCTCAATGATGATCATGTCCAAGGAAATATCAATAAGCCAATATCCCTTCACACCGTCAGGGTATCCAACAAAAATGCACTCAATGCTCTGTGGATCAAGTGCCTTCCTCTTTTCAGAGGGAATCCTGGCCCATGCACGTGAACCAAAAATACAAAAGTGGGTCACTTCCAGTTTGAGGTCTCTCCATGCCTCGTAGGGGGTCTTATCCTTGACATATCTATGAGGATATATATTTTGGATGTATGTTTCATGGTTAAGTGCTTCAACCCACAGTATTTGTGGTGGTGACTTTGCATGCAACATGCAAGATGCCATCTCCTTTAGAGATCGGTTTTTCCACTCATCAACTTTGTTTTGCTGCGGAGTATAGGGAACTATGTGTTGCAACTGAATCCCTGCCTCATGGAAAATATTGTGGATCTCATGATTCACATACTCTCCCCCGTTATCAGTTCGGAGGACTTTGATCTTCTTTCCAGACTGTGTCTCAACCAAAGCTTTGAAATCTTTGAGGTGTTGAAAGACCTCGGAGTTTTTCCTGAGAAAGTAGATCCATGTAAAACGTGAGAAATCATCAACAAAACTGAGAAAAAACCTTGCTTTGTTGATCGATGGATGCAGAAAAGGACCCATGAGGTCACTATGGATCATATCTAAAGGTGCAAAAGCTCGCTGAGACTTTCCCTTGTTGAATTTATCTTGAGGGTGTTTCCCAAGAACACATCCCTCACATACTCCCTTGGAGAAATGGATGTCTGGTAGACCATCAACTAATATTTTCTTTCTAAGATATTGCATGTATCTAAAATTCAAATGTCCAAACCTTCCATGCCATATCCTACTACTTTAATTAGCATGAGTAAGCAGTAAAGCAGAATCAGGTTCAATGAATTCAGAAAATGTATACAATCTAGACTGATGATTTACCTCGTCGGTAGCAACCCTGGAGTTGGTTTGCATGTCGTAGATGTCCACGAAATTTGTTGTGAAGATGAATTTATTTCCGGTGCCGGAATTCATCATCTGATACACAAAGAGAAGGTTGACAGAAATATTAGGAACATGCAGCACGTTCTCAAAGATTTCGTTGGTGAGTTCAATCCTTCCTTTGGCTGTGACTTCAACAGAAGATTTTTCCCCCATCAGAATAGGAGGACCTTTGCATGCATCCAAAAAATAATATACTGCTTCTGAGGTAGCCATGTGATGTGATACTCCTAAGTCTACGATCCAAGCATCGGGAGAGGAGTTGATGCCAATCAAGGCATGGCTAGAATTGCCTCTCTTGGAATTCAGATCTTCTGGCTTCTTCTTCTTTGCACCCTCAGGGATGTGATATCCAAGGTTGTTTTGCTGAAGTATCTAAGACATCAGATCTATTTGTTTTTGCATGCATGTGGATTCTGAATGGAATCCTTTGTAACAGTATGTGCATTTCTCTCCTTTTCTTCCCTTTTCTCCTTTGGATCCGGAGGCATCGGTGAAGGGTTTTGTGTACCCTTCCTTCTTCGTATGTGCATGAGATTTCCACTTATCTTTATATTCAGATTTATGATATTTTTGGCTGCCATCATCCACAGTGAGTGCATGCACCCTTGGGCCTTTGATTGCGCCCATGTTGATGAGCTTGGTTTTCTCTTGTGTCAGGGATTCAATAAAGTCATCAAGAGAAGGCATCTTCTAGGTGGCTCCAGAGGCAAATCTGACAGTACGGAATGTGGATACGAATATAGAGAATTCAGGTCCAATCTTGGAGAGAATGTTGAGAACCATTTGTTTCTCCTCCTTCAATTTATCAACCATGCAAGCTTTGAGTTGCGACAGTAAATCCTTGAATTTTGTAAAGAAATCTTGGATATTCTCGAAGCTTTTTGGATCCAATGTGAGCAGCTCCACCTCCAGCATGTGTCCCCTCATCTCATCTTGTTTTCCAAAGAGCCCTTCCAATATGGTCCAAGCTTCATTGGGATTCTTACAAGAAGATATATGAAAAAGGAGATCGGGAGAAATAAGACTGCAAATTGTTTTGAGTGCCTCATCCATGTGATTTAAGTACTTGGATTTTTCTATGGCTGATGTCGGCTTTGTATCTGTATTCATGGTTAACCTATACAACCCTCTGGATCATAGATGTGTGGCTATTGATGATTGTTGATTATTCTATTCCTCTTCTTCTTGGGTTGACCCAGGTTCGGATCTCAACAGGTTTCCAACAAAACCCTCAAAAAATATCAACCCTCCTGGTAAACCATAAGAAAACTATTGTGCACAGGGTGCACAGCGTAGTCTCACCCGAGATAGATTTTATGGGTGACTACAATACTAAAGTTCTTGCAGTCTAGGAATGAGTGGGGATATGGGATTATGTTCTTCCTTATTTATGCATTATCTGTGTTAATTATTCAAGTACTTATATGATTCATTCATATTTAAACCTATGCATGAACGTTGTTATTTATAGTTTAACCATTCATTCATAAGCTAATGTTCAATAGAAAGTAAACATTCATTAACAATCACACAGAAACAAATTTTATCGCGGTTCACCCCCTCCTCGGGCTATGTCCACAAAGATTTGGCTACTCTACTCTTTTATTTAATCTACTGCAAAACCTTTTGTTGCGCGCATTACATATTCAGTAATACAATCAACTTTGAGCGTAAGAACCCTCTATGAGGCTGACTAGATCACAACAGGTTCCTCATCTGGTGACCTAAACCTCAAATACTACCTTACTCAACTCTTCTACAATACTTATTATCCTCAACAACTTACAAAATCACAATAATCAACTCTCTTTGTTCTTAACTGACATCCCTCCCTCCTAGACCTCCTAGGTCCTTATTTATACTAGTTTTTGGATTATAGTCATTACAATCCTTATCAAAAACCCTAACCCTATAACAGTTAGGTTTTTCTTCCTGTGCGCCATGTTTATTTTCCTCTTGCATGTTGCATTTCCTTCTTTTTTTTGCATGTTTCTTTCTTGTCACTTCTTGTGAGTGCTCCAAAATTAGGTCTTCCTTTCCAAAAATAGGTCTTTCGCCAAAAAAGATCCTTCTCCAAAAATAGGTTTGCGCCCAGAATAGACTTCCTTCTCAAAAATAGGCTTGCGCCAAATAGCCCCCCAACACTAACATGTGGCTCATCTTGATCCACTCAAGTTGTGTGCGCTACTTGTACTGCCTTTTCCAAACTATGGAACTTCTCTGCTAGTTCCTTTCCTTTTTCCCTCATCTATGCAACTTTGTCTATTAGCACCTCATCTGTAATACTCATTGTTTTCTATTTTTGTTTTAGCTTTTGTATGGTAGTGTTGAATTTCTCCTCTTGTTGGTCCCACTGTTGGACCTTTTCATCTTCTTCTAAAATGATCCAGATCTGTGTGGTTCTGTCGAATAGCTCTATGACTTCCTTCATTTCTTTTTCCATCTCCACTATCTGGAATGTGGATTGTTGTTCTCTTTGTTCTCAGACCTCCGGGGGAGTCGTAGGATTAAGATTTTCTTTGAGCTCCTCAATTTCCTGCCTATATCCCCCAATTATTTGTGAAATAATTTTTATCTTCTTCGTTGTGCTCCTCTCTTATGCTTGTGTGTTGTATGGGATGAGATTATATATCATTGTCAGCCCCTATTCTAGATTATTCATGTGTTCTTTCTCCTCCTCTTTCTCTGAGGTCAATTGGTCGCAGGTGATTTGTAACATTTTGACCACTTCCCTACCCACCTCTGATTTGGTCACATCTGTGCGGGCTCTAGATTGCACTTCTTGCATTATGTTGGCCTGGAGTCCATATAGTGACTTGGTGGGTATATGCACCATGACTACTTCAAACTGCTCAACTTTCCCCATGGGTTTTTGTGCAGTCTCATGATCCATTCTGATCATTTAGCGAGTGATTGTGAATGTCTCCATGTATTGTACTACCAACTATACTTTCTCCTCTCCTTCTTTCTGCACAGGGGGTCACTATGTATTTTCTTGTTGTTGTGTTGTGGCCTGTGGTACTTCTTGACTCTGTACTTTTGTAGAGTTTCAAGGACTTATATGAGCTTTGCCATGATCTCTTCTCTTTGTACCTTTGCAATATGGACCACCTCTTTCCCTCTGTCTTGGACCTTTTCCACGACTAAATCAGCATCATCCTTTGTCAGGGTGACGAATGGGTCTTATGTGACGTACTTCCTCTTATTGTGCACCTCTTATACCTGCATTGGCATCCTTGTTGTATGTGAGGGTTGTGCCCCACTAGTTGCAACCTGAACCCTTTCTTCACCAACCTGTGATGTATCCCCCTTTCTGGTTTATTGTTGGTTGTCTTTCCTTATCGTTGTTGTTGTCCTCCTTGGTATTTTGGGCACCGCACTACTTCTTGACGGTTGATTATGTGTTGCAGACTTTCTATTGTTATCAGCTAGGATGTTTTTTATTGCTAAGGAACTTGCTTCAACATTTTATTTTGGCTTGGTGTATTGTCTCATGGTTGGATTTGTTTCTTTTTTTGTTTTTGGTAGCTTCCATTGCGCAAGATAGTCTCTGATTACCCAGTCAAATTCTTCCTTGGTTATGCAGTATTGCATCTCCATCCATGCCTTCTTTGGATCCCTTGTAGCCTGGATCCACATATGATGCTTGGATGCCTTGAACCTGGTTATCCCTTCCATTTCCTAGATTAAATCCATAGGAATGCACCACACATTTGATGTGTGTTGTTTTATTTCATCTAGAAACATCACAAACATTGTGTTGTTTGCTTGTTGATTTGTATTATCCTTGGCCTGCCAGAGGGACTCATATATGGTCGCATAGTGTTTTCCTTTCCTATCCAGGAAGGATGAAAAATTTGGCCCCTTCCACCCTGCCAAAACTATAATAATGATGAGCCGAGAGTATTGGAACTTGATTCCATTATCCTGCGCATCTCTACAATCAACCAAAAATTGATTCAGCAGGTACAGTACCCAGTTGAACATCACTCCTTTCACGCACTGCGCGGCTACTACTATGACTCCTTTTCGAGCTTCTTCTTTTATACATTTCCTTAGCATATTTTAAGACATAATCTTGTTGGTGAACCTCGTTGTACTATCATTGATGTCCTTGAGCACAATGCCCATGTTTCCCCTACTAGTGAAAAACTATGATTTTACTAGCTCGATGATTTCCTTCTCGAGCGCCTTGTTATCCAAGTACTCCTTTGGTTGTGTGTCGAATGTAGGTAATATTGTGATCTTGGAAATGAGAACTACATCCAAGTGTACTAGCTTATCCATCCAAAGGATGTCATCGTGCACCCAAGCTACTAATTGTTTAACATAGAGCCCGACGTTTTTACCACGCCTAAAGTGTGTTATATCCAAGAGGTTAATTATACCAGAGTTATACAGCCTCGTTATCCACTGTGTGGGCTCCATTATCAGTTCACCCAGGGGTCCATTTTCCCCTATGTTTGCTAAGTATGTCTCTTTGGCCAATTCTAGGAATTTGGTCGCATCACGCACATCATGGTCCACGTACCTAAGGAGGTACATAAGTGTGATGTTTGTGGCATCCTGTGCATTCTTTTCTTCCTAACAGCAGATGGTCCTGCCTATGTTGTTTCTACATCCTCTTCTTCCCTCTCAGAGTCCGACTAGTCAGTGATGTCCTCGACCAACACCTCTTCTCCATCATGGCCCTGTCACTGACCCGTTGTTTCATTGAGTTTAGCAGGTGTTTCAGGATTAGGGTTTTGGATACCATTCAGGGTCCCAAAACTCTTCCCTGTTTCCCCTTGAGGCATTTTCAATGTTTCCTTTTCAACCCATGTCGGGTTGATTAGTTGTGTGTATGAAATAGTGGCATCCTCAAGTTCAATGACGTTCTCATGCTGTCTCATTATTTCCTTGCGCCTTTGGACCTGTCGAGTAACCCATACATATAGTCCTGGAGCATCAAACTTTGGTGGCTTCATCTTCTGTCCAATTCAAACACTCAGTTTTTTCTTTGTAAATTTATAGCTAGGGAACACACTTTGTATCTCACTCTATGCTAAAAAATGATTAAGTGTTGAACTAATGTGTGCTTCCCTCCCTTTATAGACCTAGTCATAACTACTTTTCACTTTTTGCGTGCATTTTCACCGAGTGTAATGTTTATTGTGCATTGTCTTCCGATGTTGTCGCAGTAATTGTTGTGCACAACTTTTTTCACAGTTTCCTGTGGTTCAGTCAACTTCTTCCTCTTTTTGTGTTTTTCTTCCTTTTTCTATTTTTCTATTCCTTTTTTCTTCCTTTTTTCCCCTTTTTATTTCTTTTTATCATTTTTTGTCCTAATATCTACTATAGTACACTATATACATGCCTTTCTTACTACACTGTAACTTTTAAGGGTTAGTAGGTCGATTGTCCTTGTACAGTTTTAGTCAAATACCGTTGATCATGAATTTCATTTCTATTCCTCCCAAGTCCTTTAGCTATACAGATCCCCCATATGTGATATTATTTACTTCATATGGCCCTAGCCAATGCATTCTAAACTTACCAGGGTGTTGGAAAAATTTGTTGTCATAGAGTAGAACTAAGTCTCCCTCCTTAAATATCTTATTTTTAATATGTCTATCATGTCAGACTTTGTCCCTTGCTTTATGTACTTCCTAGTGAAATCCTGCCAGAATCTTGTCCTCTTCCATTTCCATTAGTTGGCTTATCCTTTCCTGTATTACACCTCTTTCTGTCATGTTGGTAATTGCTGCTACACACAGACTAGGTACCAGAAATAATAATGTCACTGCCGCTTCGTGTCCATACACCAATCTGAATGGTGTATGTCATGTCAACTTCTTGCATGTGTTCATGTATTCCCATAATACTGCTGGTATTTTCAAGTCTCAATCATACCTATTAACATTGCAGATCTTATTCAATGCATTTTCCAAAATATTATTGAAAGCTTCTATTGTTCCATTTGACTAAGGATGATATGGTATACTCTTCTAGTGATAGACTTCAAACTCCTCAATCGTAGCCTTGATGGTATTATTGATAAAATTAGTTCCTTCGTCACTCGTCAATATCCTGGGACATCCAAATCTAGTGATAACTTTCTCAAATAAGAAGTGTGTTGTTGTCTCTGCGCTACAATCTTTGATTGGTGTTTCTTCTTCCCATCTTGTTAAGAATTTAGTCGTATTAATGATATATCTATCTCCTGACCTTTTGGTTGGTAGATTAATAGGTCCAACAAAGTCTATTTCCCATTTTTCAAATACCTACAGAATCACATGTGGTCTTAGGGGAATTTTATCCCTTTTGTTGGGCTTGCCAACCCTATGATAGACATCACATTTTTGGCAATATTCCATGGAATATTTATGGACTGTTTGCCACCATACTCCTACGTCTAATACCTTTTGTGCGATATATTTTCCTACATAGTGTCCTCCAGCTATACCTTTATGAGCTTCTACCAAAATTTTGGGTCATTCATGTTCCAATACACACCTTCTCAAAATAATATTAGTGCCCATCTTGTATAAATGTCCTGCAATGAGTTGATAGTCTACAACTCTAACTACTAGGTTTTTCTTCTGCACGGTGTTAAAGTCTTGTGGAACAACCCCTATTCTTAAGTATTCAATAATATAAACGAAGTATTCATTATCTATTTGTACTGAAAATAATTGTGCATCAGAAAGATTGTCTTCCAAATTAGTAGGTTCTTCTCCATTGGTTACCCTTGACAGGTGATCAGGTCCTACATTCAATTTCCCTGATTTGACTATCACTTTGAAATCAAATTCTTGGAATAATAATAGCCATCTATGGATCCTCCCCCCCAACATTGGCTTTTTGACTAGATATTTGAGGGAAGAATGGTATGTGAACATTTTAAAGTGTTTACCCAATAAATAATTCCTGAATTTTTGAAGTGCATATACCATAGCTAGGCCTTCTCTCTTTGTGGTGTTGTAATTCTGCTAAGATTCTGACAACTTTCTTCTTGCAAAGGCTATAGGATGGTCTAAGTCCCCTACTCCTAGCTGCACCATAATTGCTCCAAGTGCTATAGTAGATGCATCTACGTTCACATGAAATGTCTTTTCCCAATATGGAAATACTAATATAGGTGTTGTCACGATATTTTCCTTTAGAGTATCAAATCCTTGTTGACAGTCCTCATTCCACTTAAATCTGGTGTCCTTCTTTAACAATTTCTCCGTTGGTGCAGTAATCTGCACATACCCCTTTATAAATTTCCTATAACAGCATGTATGTCCCAGTGTTTCTCTTAACTAGCGCACTAACTTTGGTGGTGGTAAATTTACAATGACTACAATCTTAGCAGGGTCCACTAGTAAACCTTGTTTACACACTATATGTCCCAACAATATTCCAAAAGGTGTACCAAAAATGCATTTCTTGATGTTTAATGATATATGACATTGCCTGCATCTTTCCAACATTAGTCTTAACACTTCTACATGGTATTTTTACAGACTATGTACAGTCTAGTCATCCAGATATACTTCTAGAAACTGATGTATGAATTCCTTAAAATCGGCTATGACTACTCTTGAAAAAATGGTTGGTGCATTCTTCAGCCCAAATGGCAGGATTGTATAATGGTAAGATCCCCATTTTGTAGAAAAATTGGTCTTATACCTATCCTCTGGAGATATTTTAATCTGATGGTAACCTAAGAATACATATGTGAATGAATATGCTTCCTAGCTTCCCACGTTCTCTAAGACCTCATATGTAAAAGGGGTAGGGAAAGGGTCATGTAAGAAAGCATCATTAAGTTTCCCTAGATCTACGCAAATCCTTATCCATCCTCACTTCTTTTCTTGGACTACCATGGGACTGATCCATTCAAATTCCCCGACTGGTTCTATAATTCCATATTCCAACATTCGGTCAATTTATGCTTATACATTGGATTCAGTCTATAAGGTATTTTCCTGACAAGTCTAGCCTCATGTTTGAGGGGTATCTTCATCTCACCTAGCTCTCCTACTATTCCTTTCATCTCTATAAAGTTTGTTGGAAATAGGTCACTGTATTCGCGCAGTAACGTTGTTATTCTTTCTATTGTTTTCTCACCCCAAAAGTCTCCCATACTTGCCATTTTAGGATTTTCATTCATCCCAATGTTGAATTTTTTAACTTTGATTGGTGCATCAAATACTTCTAAATCCATAGATGGACCTTCCACCTCTCTTTACCCCTCAATCTTTGTAATCTGAATGTTGCATGGATCATCTTCATCTGGTGCTTCCTCTTCCACATGATAGCAAGAGAGTAACTCTTTGACTGTCTATATGTTCTATTATTGATACTCTGTCATGATTTCCACTTCCGTTTTATCAAAAAAATATCACTCCATGTATCATCTTTAGCGTTGAATCAGTGTTTGGGTTCTCATGTTCAAATGAGAAAGTTACTGCAAAATTATGGTGTAATCCTATCCATTATTTAGTGCCTCTGTGCATCTCCTGATATATATAACAGTTTACTGGGATTCCTTCCAATGTATCAATAAAGTGATGAGGCCATTCCTCTGGTGGTGTCATCATCTGTAGTGTCCTGCACTTCTCCAAATGTTCCATTGGTGTTCCTTGCCCATCATACCTCTGCATTTTATTTCTCCCCTACTCTGTGCAAAATATAATGCGCAATAGTCATTTACACTGATACAAGTCCTGAATTGCTTCTTTGTGCACACCCTACTATCTTGCAGATGTTTCCTTGAGTGCAATATCTAGGGCTAAGAGCCTCTAATTTTATAACACCTTGTCTTCATATTTTGTCAAGAATTCCTCTAAGTAATTTAGCACATGAAAACTGGGAGTTTCTCTTATTTTCGTACCAACCCATCTTACTACGCGATCTATTATTGTGCACCTCCTTGTGGAAAATCCATGTAATCATTGTTGCCAATTCTCCAAACCTATGTCGAAGTTAGAATCACATGATGTAATGCTTCTCCAACTAAGTACCCCATATACAGTTGGGTTAACATAATCCTCTCGTCACGTGGTATTTCTATATAACTGATTTATTTCTTCCAGATCAAAACAAGTGGCCTCTACAAACCTTTCTCCTTCTGAAGGATCCAATGGTGCAATGACTCTATATTCACCTTATTCAAAGATCATTTTTCTTGTCTTCGAATTGATTATATATTGGTTATTAAATGCCCAATCCAATCCAAGTAATGTTGGGTAAGGTGTTGTGCCATCTACTATCTCTATTACCTCTAAATCTTTCTTAGTGCACACTCCATCCAAATCTACTGTCACACCTTTAAGCCTTCCAATTGGAAACACTCCATGTTGATTTGATAGTTTCAACTGGACAGGTGAATAACCTAGTGTGGGTTCTCCCATACACTGCCATGTATTCTTAGGTAATACATTTACTTCAAAGCCTAAGTCTAGTATAATATATCCCATGTTGAAATCCCCAATATTAGCATTTAGTATGAATTCTCTTCTTGTCCTTCTTGTATGGAGATGATTGATTGTTTTCTTCTCTAATTCCCCTTCTACCTCTATGTTGCATCTTTCTAGTAGATTTTGTAAGACTTCGACAGATCACTGATCATTCAATAACTTAACATAGGATTGTAGAAAATTCTTTATGGAAATTGCTCTAAAGGTTTTCTTTCATTGGTATGATCCATTGAAGATGGAATCTAGTACATTGGTGGGTTCTGAGCTTGTTGCGTGACTGATGTAGATGCAATATTTTTCTTGAGAAACTCATGTCTAGCATCCTTAAATGTTTCATTTTCTTTCTACGCATGACTATGTTGATGTTTCTCCTATCATCCCTGGCTTCTACAGAAATCCATTGGACATTCTAGTTTTTCTACTTCCTTTTTTCCTGGATATTTCCTAAGAGTGTTGGAAAGTCTTTTGTGTCATGGTCTGCTTTGCAACAGTACATACATTTCGATGGTGGAAGTGGACAATCCCTTGCATAATGTCCTATTTGTTGGAAGTTGTGGCACACTATTGGTCCTATGCCTCGTCCAAATCCTCCTCTATTTCATCCTCCACCTCGATCTCTTCATGGTGCGTTGTATTGAGGTACCTAGTTATATTGCGCGGGGTTATACTATGGTTGTGCATTATTGTACTGCGGTCGCTTATTGTTGTATATTCATTGTGCATTGTTGTATGGTGGTTGTACCTGGACGAAATGAGGTGCATCTTGTCATTTCATCATTTATTCTTGCACTCTATAAGTATCTAAATTTCTTTCTCTCATCATCTCGATCGTTCTACAATCCTTATCATCATAACCCAACGATTTGAAAAAATTGCAATATGAAATTTTTGGTATTGTCTTATACTTCTGCATCATTGGAAAATGATATGGATCATGCCCATGCATCTTACAAATCTCACACCATGCCCTCTTGTCCACAATGGGTTTGGAACCCATATTGCCATATACAGCACGAAAGTTGGACATTTTTTCTTATGATGTCCTTTTGTCCTGCATAGGGTACACCAAACAGCTTCTCTTTTCTCTTTACCCTTATTTTGGTTAAGTTGAAATGTTATATTCTTAAAATCCTCCTTCAGTGCCTCTATTGTTGGATCTGTCTACTGGTACTGGTTCTCTTATAGTTGTAAGGCTTCCTGCAGAGCTTATGCCTGAGTTTGGAATTTTTATTGTCTTAATGGGTATTTCAAGTGTGGTAACAGTGAGTTCACAAATAAGTGCCTATGTTGCATATCAATAATTGCATATTTCAGCTTTCCTTTCAGACGTTTGAACCTCTGATCAATATCCCAAACATAATCACTTGGTTTTTTCATGATTTCAATCATTTCATTCATGTATTGTTCTTCTGAGTTGGATTTCTAAAATTCGTTTACCAGTAGTTTTTTCACGTCTGTGATAGTCTTTGGTACTCCATGTGGATTGTTTATGTCTAGTCTCATGTACCAGTCCAATGTGTGGTCTCTTAGTGTGATAGCTAACTACATGATATTTTTATTCTCATCAGTTATCTTCTTTGCTTCCCAGATCTTCTCGCAAATGAATAAGTTATTTTCATGGTCCTCTAATGCCTCTCCCCGAAATTTTGGTAATCTGATTGTGGGATCATGTCCTTCAATTTTGAACTATGTTGAACTACTGCCTCCATGTGGTGTATACAATTTATTGTTACTTCCTGAACTAGCTCCCCCAATTGATTCTCCTTTATTGTATCCATGTCCTATTTTTTTTCTTCCACTAAAATTCGGGTGTCTAAACGCTAGTTTTCTTCCCGGTGTATTAGTCGCACATGGGATTGTAGGTTCCACACTAACGGTGATCTAGATTGGATTTCTTCCTTCTATCCCTAAACCTAGACCTGTTTGTTTCCTTTCATATGTTATGCAAATTATTTCCTCAATTTGCTCCACATCCCAAAGATCCTCTACCTCTTCTTCATGACTTTCCAAGCCCTCTCTGTCGGTTATGGCTCTCTTCTTGTTATTCATTTTATATTGGTAGGGTACTCCACTGCATGTCTTTCCATATTTTACCATTATCTGCTTTATCTAGTCTTATTCCATCATGATTGGGTCCATGGCCTCCTTCTTCTTTCCCTTATCCATCTCATCTTCCATATCTCAACCTCATGTCAGTGCTTCCCCCCTTCCCCCATGCACGTAGGAAAGTTTAGTTATTTGACTCCATGGTAATCACATCGTTTTCATACAATAAAGTCTTGATTGAAGTATACAATGATCTGATGTACCTACCTCTGGGTCCTTTTATAAAATCCTGTTATGTTCTTGTGTAAGACTTTGTGGTATCTACTGTAAATTCGGTGATAAACCCTGCAACAATATTGTCTAACGAGAAATCTATTACGCACATAAATTTGTTATTAACTTGTTGTAAATGTGCGATCTCCATAGAATTCCACTCCAGCTGTCTAATTTGATTTGTAGGGTGGTTTTCCTTTAACCTCAATAACCACTCCTACAGCAAATGTGGGAAATCACATAAATATACCTCATGCAATTCGCTAAACATGTATTTGTCGAGATATTTGCACGGTGTTAGCTTAGGATTTATGATGTCCTTCTATGCAAACTCAAGTTCCTTTGTTTCCAACCATCTTTCAATCTCCTCCTTCGTTGGGTTCCATGGCTTGAACATTCCCTTATATACTTTCATCCTCCGCGCATTTCTTCCACGGATCTCGTTCAATCAATCCCATGCATTTCCATCCAGAAATAGGACCATTTGTTGGTCATCATCTTCCTCTTCTTCTTGGGCTGACCCAGGTTTGGATCTCAATAGGTTTCCAACAAAACCCTCAAAAACTATTGGCCCTCCTGGTAAACTAGAAGGCAATGTTTCACACAGGGTGCACAGTGTAGTCTCACCCGAGATAGATTTTATGGGTGATTTCAATAATCAAGTGCTTGTAATTTAGGAATGAGTGGGGATCTAGGATTATGTTCTTCTTCTTTATGCATTATCCTTGTTAATTATTCAAGTACTTCTATAATTCATTTATCTTTAAACCTATGCATGCATGTTGATATTTCTAGTTTAACCATTCATTCATAAGATAATTTTCAACAGAAAGTAAACATTCATTAACAATCACTCAAAACACAAATTTTACCATGGTTCACCCCCTCTTGGGGCTATGTCAACAAAGATATGGCTTCTCTTCTCTTTTATTTAATCCACTACAAAATTGTGTGTTGCGTGCATTACATATTCAATAATACAATCAATTTTGAGGGTAAGAACCCTCTATGAGACTGACTAGATCACACCAAGCTCCTCATCTGGTGACCTAACCCTCAAAGACTATCTTACTTGAATATTTGACAAGACTTATTATCCTCAACATATTACAAAATCACAATAATCATGAACTCTCTATGTTCTTAACTGACATCCCTCCCTCCTAGACCTCCTAGGTCCTTATTTATACTACTTTTTGGCTTATAGTCATTACAATCCTTATCAAAAACCCTAACCCTATCATGGTTAGGCATGTCTTCCTGAACGCCACGTTTCTTTTCCTCTTGCATGATGTTTTTCCTTCTTTTTTTGCATGTTGCTTCCCCTTCTTTTTCTGCATGTTGTTTTCTTGCCACTTCTTGCACCTAATCCAAAATTAGGTCTTCCTTTCCAAAAATGATTATTTCCCCAAAAAAAATCCTTCTCCCAGAATAGACTTCCTTCTCAAAAATAGGACTACGTCCAACTATGATGTATCTCTCCAAGGTATACCTTTGCATGGAATTTTTCCTGTAGCATCTCACAATCAGTTTGTGGATGATACCATGTTGATGTGTTCCCCTACATCTAGAGAATCCTAGAAATCAGTAGCATCCTGAGATATTTCAATGAAGCTTCAGGCACCACCATCAATACTAATAAATCATAGATATTCTTCTTTAACACCCCCTTATCCATATGAAATCATATATATTGCCTCTTGGGTTTTTCTAAGGGCTCCCTTCTATCCAAATACTTGGGTGTTCCACTAATTGACAATAGTCTTCATAAAAACTCCTAGGAATCACTCATCACCTCTCTGAACAAACAACTCAATTCTTGGACCTTTCGCTCCATCAATCTGGTGGGTTGTCTTGTGCTTATCAAATCAGTACTTCAATAAATTCCCATTTATATGTTCTTGGCCTTAGCGGCCCCTAAAGTTGTTATGAAACTAGTTCATAACATTCAAAGAAACTTCTTGTGGCATGGGAACAATGAAAAAAATAAATGGACCCTAGTAGGATGGGACCACCTCTGCAAACCAAATCTTGTCGAAGGCCTTGGCTTACCGGATCCTCTAACGCTTAATGAAATAATGGGAGCTAAAACCTGGTGGAAGTGGTTAAAACACCGAGAGGACCTATGGGCTCGTTTATGGTGAAGAAAATACATAATGAACACTAATAAAGATAATATCATATTATGGAATGACCAAATCAATGGGTCCTTAATATGTAATACATCATGAGAAAATCAAGGTCTCATTCAAGAGCACGCTTTTTTGGAACTCTGGAGTGGTCAAAATGTTTTATTTTGGTCTGATTCTTGGCAACAAATGACACCACTTCAAAAAAAGGATTCAATGTAGAACATCCAGACCTTCATGTTGCCCAATAAATAACTCCAAGTAGACAATTATGGAGATGATTGACTATTTTCTTCTCTAATTTCCTTTCTACCTCAGTGTTGCATCTTTCTAGAATATTTTGTAAGACTTCAACAGATCATTGATCATTCAATAACTTAACACGGGATTGTTGAAAATTCTTTATGGAACTTATTTGATTTAAAGGTTTTCTTTCATTGGTATGATCCATTGAAGATGGAATATCATAGATTTGTGGGTTCTAAGCTTGTTGTGCGACTGATGTAGATGCAATATTTTTCTTGAGAAACTCATGTCTGGCCTCCTTGAATGTTTCATTTTCTTTCCACACGTCAAATTGCTTATGTGGCTCAGTATTCTTCTTAACCCATTGGTGTTGAACTGGATCTTGTCTTGTTGCATTAGTTCTTGCCTTGGCGCCTCCTCACCTGACTATATTGATGTTTCTCCCATTATCCCTGGATTCTATAGAAATCCATCAGACATTTTGGTTGCTCTAGTTCCCTTTTTCCTCGATCTTTCTCAAGAATGTTGGACAGTCTTTTGTGTCATAGTCTGTTGCACGACAGTACATACATGTTGCTGGTGGAAGTGGACAATCCCTTGCATAATGTCCTGGTTGTTGGAAGTTTTGGCACACAATTGGTCCTCTGCCTCATCCAAATCCTCCTATATTTCATCCTCCACCTCTGTATCCACCTCGATCTCCTCGTGGTGTGTTGTACTAAGGTACCTAGTTATATTGTGTGGGGTTATATTGTGGTTGTCCATTATTTTATTGTGGTTGTGCACTGTTGTATTGTTGTTGTGCATTGTTGTAGGGTGGTTGTACCTGGATGAACTGAGGTGCAACTATCTTGTCATTATTCTTGCTTGCACTCTATAAGTATCTAAATTTCTTTCTCTCATCAGCTCCATCGTTCTACAATCCTTATCATCATGACCCACTAATTTGAAAAAATTGCAATATGCAATTTTTGGCATTGTCTTATACTTATGTTTCATTGGACAATGATATGGATCATGCCAATGAATCTTAAAAATATCGCACCATGGTCCTCCTATTCGCAATGGGTTTGGAACCCCTATCGACATATATTGCATGAAATTTGGACATTTGTTCTTATGGTGTCCTTTTGTCCTGCATAGGGTACACCAAACAACTTATCTTTTTGCTTTACCCTTATTCTTGTTAAGTTGAAATGTTGTATTCTTAAAATCCTCCTTTAGCTCCTCTATTGTTGGATATGTCTGTTGGTACTTGTTCTCTTCCATTTGTAAGGCTTCCTGCAGAGCTTATGCCTGAGTTTGGAATTTTTGTTGTCTCAATGGGTATTTCAAGTGTGAGAATAGTGAGTTCACAAATTAGTGCCTATGTTGCATATGAGTAATTGCATATTTCATCTTTCCTATCAGATGTTTGAACCTATGATCAATCTCCCAAACAAAATCATTTGGTTTTTTCTTGATTTCAATCATTTCATTCATGTACTGGTCTTCTGAGTTGGATTTATGAAATTCGGTTACCGGTAGTTTTTTCACGTCTGTGATAGTCTTTGGTACTCCTTGTGTACTATTTACATATAAACACGTGTACCAGTCCAATGTGAGGTCTCTTAGTGTGATAACTAACTACACGAGATTTGTATCCTCATTAGTGATCTGCTTTGCTTCCTAGATCTTCTTGCATATGAATAAGTGTTGTTCATGGTCCTTTGATGCCTCTCCCTGAAATTTCAGTAATCTGATTGTGGGAGCATGTCCCGCCATTTTGAACTATGTTGAACTACTTCCTTCGTGCGATGTATACAATTGATTTTTACTTCTTGATCAAGCTCCCACATTTGATGTTTCTTTATTGTATCCCTTTCCTATTGTTTTTCTTCCACTAATATTTGGTTGTCTAAATGTCGGTGTTCTTTCCAGTGTATTAGTCGCACATGGGGTTGTAGGTTCCACACTGACGATAATCTGGATTAGAGTTCTTTCTTTTGTCCCTGACCCTAAACCTCATGTTTTCCTTTCATATGTTGCACGTAGGATTTCCTCAATCTACTCCACAGCCTGAAGATCCTCTACCTCTTCTTCATCACTTGTCAAGCCCTCTTTGTCGGTTATGGATCTCTTCTTGTTATTCATTTTATATTGGTAGGGTACTCCATTGCGTGTATTTCCATATTTTACCATTATCTGCTTTATCTGGTCTTCTTCCATCACGATTGGGTCCATGGCCTCCTTATTCTTTCCCTTATCCATCTCCTCTTCTATATCTCAACCTCATGTTAGTGCTTCCCCCTTCCTCCATGCACGTGGGGAAGTTTACTTGTCTGACTCCATGGTAATCACATTGTTTCCATGCAATAAAGTCTTGATTGAAGTATACAATGATCTTATGTACCTACCTCTGGGTCCTTTTAGAAAATCCTACTCTGTTGTGGGGTAAGACTTCGCAGTATCTACTGCAAATTCGGTGATAAACCATGCAAAAACATTACCTAACTAGAAATCTATTGTGCACATAAATTTGTTATTAACTTGTTGTAACTGTGAAATATCCATAGGATTCCACTACAGGTTTCTAATTCAATTTGTAGGGTGTTTTTCCTTTAACCTCAATAACCACTCCTGCAACAAATGTAGGAAATCATAGAAAAATACCTCATGCAATCTGCTAAACATGTATTTGTCAAGATATTTGTGCGATGTTAGCTTAGGGTTTCTGATGTCCTTCTACGCAAACTCAAGTTCCTTTTTTTCCAACCATCTTTCAATATCCTCCTTCGTTGGATTCCATGGCCTGAACATTCCCTTCTATACTTTCATCCTCTGTGTGTTTCTTCCATGGATCTCGTCCACTCAATCCTATGCAGTTCCAACCAGCAACGAAACCATTTGTTGGTTATTCTTTTCCTCTTCTTCTTAGGATCAAAACCCTCAAAAACTATTGGCCCTCCTAGTAAACAAGAAGGCAACGTTGCACACAGGGTGCACAGCGCAGTCTCACCCAAGATATATTTTATGAGTGACTGCAATACTCAAGTGCTTGCAGTCTAGGAATGAGTGGGGATCTGGGATTATGTTCTTCCTTCTTTATGCATTATCCTTGTTAATTATTCAAGTACTTTTATGATTCATTCATCTTTAAACCTATGCATCCATGATAATATTTCTAGTTTAACCATTCATTCATAAGCTAATGTTCAACAAAAAGTAAACATACATTAAAAATCACATAGAACACAAAGTTTATCATGGTTCACCCCCTCATGGGGCTATGTCTACAAAGATATGGCCTCTCTACTCTTTATTTAATCTACTACAAAATCTTGTGTTGCATACATTACATCTTCAGTAATACAATCAATTTTGAGGGTAAGAACCCTCTGTGAGGCTGACTAGATCACACCAGGCTCCTCATTCAATGACCTAACCCTCAAATACTACCTTACTCGACTCTTCTACAAGACTTATTATCCTCAACATCTTACAAAATCACAATAATCAACTCTCTATGTTCTTAACTGACATCCCTCCCTCTTAGACCTCTTAGGTCCTTATTTATACTACTTTTGTCTTATAGTCATTACAATCCTTATCAAAAACCCTAACCCTATCATAGTTAGTCTTGTCTTCCTACACGCCACATTTCTTTTCCTCCTGCATGCTACTTTTCCTTGTCTTTTTGCATGTTGTTTTCCCTTCTTTGATGCATGTTGCTTTCTTGTCACTTCTTGCACGTGCTCCAAAATTAGGTCTTCCTTTCCAAAAATAGGTCTTTCCCCTAAACAGATCCTTCTCCAAAAATAGGTCTTTCCCCTAAACAGATCCTTCTCCAAAAATAGATATGCGCCCATAATAGACTTCCTTCTCCAAAAATAGGTCTTTCCCCTAAACAGATCCTTCTCCAAAAATAGATATGCGCCCATAATAGACTTCCTTCTCAAAAATAGGCATGTGCCCAACAATGATGTATCTCTATATACCTTTTCATGGAATTCATCCTGCATCATCTCACAATCAGTTTGTGGACGATACCATGTTGATGTGTTCCCCTACATCCAGAGAATCCTAGAAAATTAGTAGCATCCTAAGAGATTTAAATGAAGCTTCGGTAACCACCATCAATACTAATAAATCATAGATATTTCTCTTTAACACCCCCTTATCCATACAAAATTATATATCTTGCCTCTTGGGTTTTTCTAGGGGCTCTCTTCTATCCAAATACTTGGATTTTCCACTAATTCACAATAGTCTTCGTAAAAACTCCTAGGAATCACTCATCACTTCTATGAACAAACAAATCAATTGTTAGACCATTCACTCCCTCAACCTGGTGGGGTGTCTTGTGCTTATCAAACCAATACTTCAGAACATTCCCATTTATATGTTATTGGCCATAGCGGCCCCTAAAGTTGTTTTGAAACTAGTTCATAACATTCAAAGAAACTTATTATGGCATGGGAAAAATGAAAAAAATAAATGGACCCTAGTAGGATGGGACCACCTCTGCAAACCAAAGCTTCTCGAATGCCTTGGCTTACCGGATCCTCTAATGCTTAATGAAATAATGGGAGCTAAAACCTGGTAGAAGTGGTTGAAACACTGAGAGGACCTATGGGCCCATTTCTGGCCAAGAAAATACACATTGAACACTAAGAAAGATAATATCATAATATGGAATGACCAAATCAATGGGTCCTTAATATGTAATACATCATGACAAAATCGAGGTCTCATTCAAGAGAACGCTTTTTTGGAACTCTGGAGTGGTCAAAATGTTTTATTTTGGTTTGATTATTGGCAACAAATGACACCACTTCAAAAAAAGGATTCAATATAGAACATCCATACCTTCATGTTGCACAATAAACAACTCCAAGTATCCAATTATGGAGATGATTGACTATTTTTCTCTAATTTCCCTTCTACCTTTGTGTTGCATCTTTCTAGCATATTTTGTAAGACTTCAACAGATCATTGATCATTCAATAACTTAACACAGGATTGTAGAAAATTCTTTATGGAACTTACTTGTTGTAAAGGTTTTCTTTCATTGGTATGATCCATTGAAGATGGAATCTCATACATTGTTGGGTTCTGAGCTTGTTGCGCAACTGATGTAGATGCAATATTTTTCTTGAGAAACTCATGTTTGGCCTCCTTAAATGTTTCATTTTCTTTGCACATGTCAAACTTCTTTTGTGGTTCAATATTCTTCTTAACCCATTGGTGTTGAACTGGATATTTTCTTGTTGCATTGGTTCTTGTCTTGGCGCCTCCTCATGTGACTATATTGATGTTTCTCCCATCATTCTTGGATTCTGTATAAATCCATTGAGCATTCTGGTTGTTCTAGTTCCTTTTTTCCTTGATCTTTCCCAAGAGTGTTGGATAGTCTTCTATGTCATGGTCTGTTGTGCGACAGTACATACATGTCACTGGTGGAAGTGGAAAATGAATCCCTTGCAAAATTTCCTGGTTGTTGGCAGTTGTGGCACACTATTGGTCCTCTACCTCGTCCAAATCCTCCTCTACTTCATCCTCCACCTCTATATCCACCTTAATCTCCATGTGGTGCATTGAACTGAGGTACCTAGTTATATTGCACAGGGTTATACTATGGTTGCGCATTATTTTACTGTGGTTGCGCATTGTTGTATTGTTTTTGCGCATTGGTGTATGGTGGTTGTACCTAGATGAACTGAGGTGAAAATTGTCCTGTCATCATTTATGATTTCACTTTATAAGTATCTAAAGTTCTTTCTCTCATCAGCTCCATCATTCTAAAATCCTTATCATCATGACCCACTGATTTGCAAAAATTGCAATATGTAATTTTTGGTATTGTCTTATACTTCTGCATCATTGGAAAATAATATGGATCATGCCCATGCATCTTACAAATATCGCACCATGGTCCTTCTGTTCACAATGGGTTTGGCACCCATGTCGCAATATACTGCGTGAAAGTTGGACATTTGTTCTTATGGTGTCCTTCTGTTCTGCATAGGGTACACCAAACATCGTCTCTTTTCTCTTTATCCTTATTCTGGTTAAGTTGAAATGTTATATTCTTAAAATACTCCTTCATCTCCTCTATTGTTGGAGATTTCTGATAGTACCGGTTCTCTTCCAGTTGTAAGGCTTCCTGCAGAACTTATTCCCGAGTTTGGAATTTTTGTTGTCTTAATGGGTATTTCAAGTGTGGTGACAGTGAGTTCACAAATAAGTGCCTATGTTGCATATTAGTAATTGCATATTTCAGCTTGAATTTCATATGTTTGAACCTATGATCAATCTCCCAAACATAATCACTTGGTTTTTTCATAATTTCAATCATGTACTGGTCTTCTGAGTTGGATTTCTGAAATTCTTTTACCGGTATTTTTTTCACGTCTATGATAGTCTTTGGTACTCCATGTGGACTATTTACATATAGGCTCATGTACCAGTCCAATGTGCGCTCTCTTAGTGTGATAGTTAACTACATGATATTTGTATCCTCATCATTGATCTGCTTTGCTTCCTAGATCTTCTCGCAAATGAATAAGTGATTTTCATGGTCCTCTGATGCCTCTCCCCAAAATTTCAGTATTCTGATTGTGGGATCATTTCCTACCAGTTTGAATTATGTTGAACTACTATCTCTGTGTGGTGTAGACAATTGATTGTTACTTCCTGAACTAGCTCCCCCAGTTGATGCTCCTTTATTGTATCCATGTCCTATTGTTTTTCTTCCACTAAAATTTGGTTGTCTAAACGTTGGTGTTCTTTTCGGTGTATTAGTCATACATGGGGTTGTAGGTTCCACACTGACAATGATCTGGATTGGAGTTTTTCCTTCTATCCCTGACCCTAGACCTCCTTCGTTCCTTTCATATGTTTCACATAGGATTTCCTCAATCTTATCCATAGCCCGGAGATCCTCTACCTCTTCTTAATCACTTTCCAAGCCCTCTCTATCGGTTATGGCTCTCTTCTTGTTATTCATTTTATATTGGTAGGGTACTCCACTGCGTGTCTTTCCATGTTTTACCATCATCTACTTTATCTGGTCTTCTTCCATCACAATTGGGTCCATGGCCTCCTTCTTCTTTCCCTTATCCATCTCATCTTCCATATCTCAACCTCTTGTGAGTGCTTCCCCCCTTCCCCCTTGCACGTAGGGAAGTTTAGTTGTCTAAATCCATGGTAATCACATCGTTGTCATACAATAAAGTCTTGATTGAAGTATACAATGATCTTATGTACCTACCTATGGGACCTTTTAGAAAATATTGCTCTGTTGTGGGGTAATACTTTGTGGTATCTACTGCAAATTTGGTGATAAACCCTGCAACAATATTGTCTAACCAGAAATATATTGTGCACATAAATTTGCTATTAACTTGTTGTAACTGTGCAATATCCATAGGATTCCACTCCAGCTGTCTGATTCGATTGGTAGGGTGGTTTTCCTTTAACCTCAATAACCACTCCTACAGCAAATGTAGGAAATCACAGAAAAATACCTCATGCAATTTGCTAAACACGTATTTGTTGATATATTTGCACAGTGTTAGCTTAGGGTTTTTTATGTCCTTCTACACGAACTCAAGTTCCTTTGTTTCCAACCATATTTCAATATCCACCTTCGTTGGATTCCATGGCTTCAACATTCCCTTCTATACTTTCGCGTGTTTCTTCCACGGATCTCATCCACCCAATCCCGCGCAGTTCCAGCCGGAAAAAGAACCATTTTTTGGTTATTCTCTTCCTCTTCTTCTTGGGCTAACCTAGGTTTTAATCTTAATAGTTTTCCAACAAAACCCTCAAAAACTATCGAACCTCCTGGTAAACCAGAAGGCAATGTTGTGCACAGGGTGCACAGTGCAGTCTCACCCGAGATAACTTTTATGGGTGACTGCAATACTCAAGTGCTTGCAGTATAGGAATGAGTGGGGATTTGGGATTATGTTCTTCCTTCTTTATGCATTATCCTTTTTAATTATTCAAGTACATGTATGATTCATTCATCTTTAAACCTATGCATGCATGCTGATAATTCTAGTTTAACCATTCGTTCATAAGCTAATGTTCAAAATAAATTAAACATTCATTAACAATCACACAGAACAAAAAATTTACAATGTTTCACCCCCTTCTGGGGCTACATCCACAAAGATCTGGCTTCTCTTCTCTTTTATTTAATCTACTACAAAATCTTGCGCCGCGTGCATTACATCTTCAGTGATACAATCAATTTTGAGGTTAAGAACCCTTTGTGAGGATGACTAGAACACATCAGGCTCCTCATCCAGTGACCTAACCCTCAAAGAGTACCTTACTCAACTCTTCTATAAGACTTATTATCCTCAACATCTTAAAAAATCACAATAATCAACTCTTTATGTTATTAACTGACATCCCTCCCTCCTAGACCTCCTAGGTCCTTATTTATAATACTTTTTGGCTTATAGTCATTACAATCCTTATCCAAAACCCTAACCTATCATGGTTAGGCTTGTCTTCCTACACACCACGTTTCTTTTCCTCTTGCATGCTGCTTTTTCTTCGTTTTTTTCATGTTGCTTTCCCTTCTTTTCTGCATGTTGTTTTCTTGCCACTTCTTGCACATGCTCCAAAATTAGGTCTTCCTTTCCAAAAATAGGTCTTTCCCCAAAATAGATCCTTCTCCAAAAATAGGTCTATGCCCAGAATAGACTTCCTTCTCAAAAATAGGCATGCACCCAACAATGATGTATCTCTCCAAGGTATACCTTTGCATGGAATTTGTCTCGCAACATCTGACAATCAGTTTGTGGATGATACCATGTTTATATGTTCCCCTACATCCAGAGAATCCTAGAAAATCATTAGCCTCCTATGTTATTTCAATGAAGCTTAGGGCACCACCATCAATATTAATAAATCATAGATATTCTTCTTTAACACCCCCTTATCCATACAAAATCATATCTCGTGCCTCTTGGGTTTTTCTAGGGGCTACCTTCTATCCAAATACTTGGGTGTTCCACTAATTAACAATAGTCTTTGTAAAAACTCCTAGGAATCATTCATTGCCTCTCTAAACAAACAACTCAATTCTTGGACCTTTCACTCCCTCAACCTGGTGGGGTGTCTTGTGCTTATCAAATCAGTAATTCAGGAAATTTCCATTTATTTGTTATTGGCCTTAGCGGCCCCTAAAGTTGTTCTGAAACTAGTTCATAACATTCAAAGAAAATTCTTGCAGCATGGGAACAATGAAAAAAAGAAATCCACCCTAGTAGGATGGGACCACCTCTGCAAACCAAAGCTTGTCGAAGGCCTTGGCTTACTGGATCCTCTAACGCTTAATGAAATAATGGGAGCTAAAACCTAGTGGAAGTTGTCGAAACACCGAGAGGGCCTATGGGCCCGTTTCTAGCGAAGAAAATACACATTGAACACTAAGAAATCTAATATCATAATACGGAATGACCAAATCAATTGGTCCTTAATATGGAATACATCATGACGAAATCAATGTCTCATTCAAGAGCACGCTTTTTTGGAACTCCGGAGTGGTAAAAATGTTTTATTTTGGTCTTATTCTTGAAAACAAATGACACCACTTCAAAAAAAATATTCAGTGTAGAACATCCAGACCTTCATGTTGCACAATAAACAACTCCAAGTAGCCAATATCTGGAAGGAATCACAAGGTTCCCAATTTTGGCGAGAATGGAAGATAAATCATGAGGACCTTGACCTCCCTATAGACTATGAATTGTGTCCCTAGAAAGATGAGGCATCTCTCAAGAAGGTTCGCATAATACATGGACTAGATATTATCATATGGGAACACTCCCCAAAAGGCACATTTTTCATCAAAGAAGCGTATGCCATTAAAGCTAATTTCCTACTCCTACCCAATTAATATCAGATACAAAAAATTATTTGGAAGTCAAACCTATGGCCAAAAGTCAGCATCTTCCTTTGAATGCTAGTTCATAATCAAACTCTCACTTAGGATAACCTGAGAAAAAGGGGCTTCATAGGCCCCCTCGACTTATCCACTTTTCTCCCAGTAAGAAGAAACTACAAATCATTGCTCCTACAACTCAAAAAAAATAGATCAAGTGGGTCAAGCTATGAGAAAGATGGATAGAAATAAATACAATATCTCAGCCATCATTGAACGTTGGAGACCCATTTCCTTTTAAAAATCTATTTTGAATAGGATCTGGCAGCTGCTACCAGGGTTTGTTGTATGGAAAATTTGGAAAGAAAACAACAGAAGGATATTTCATTCCAAACAATATTACAAGGAGATCATATGGTCAAATATTATAATTGATATCCAAGAAACAATCAGATCCCAACAATGGTAAAGAGAATACATGGAATTTGATCCACAAGAACAACAAATTTTATCTTACTGGTAGATTAATCTCAATAAGCGCATTTCCTCTCTCCTCTCCTATCCCCCTCTCTTCAAGCTCAGTTTCATGGCTTAGACCTTTGACAGGGTTTCTTAGGTGAACTTTGATAGTGCCTCCAAGGGGAATCTCGGACTTGTGAGCTATGGCATGTTTTTCAGAGATGAAGTGGGAAATATTTGCAGCATCCTGGCGAGCAGTCTGGGTCATGATACCAATAAATATGATGAGCTATGGGGTCTCCTTAGAGGAATTCAAGAGGCCTCTCGTCAAGGATACTACAATCTCATTGTGTAATGAGACTTATAAATTATCATCAATATGTTCTCCAATCTTTTGAATGGTTCAGAGCTTGCGAAGATATCTCCAAGATGGAGGTTATTAAGTCAAATTGAACTTATTCAATCTTTGTTGCTTCTACACCAGATATATGTCCCCTCTCATTTATGGAGGGAGGCCAATAATATTGCAGACAAACTAGCTAATGTGGGGGTTAACAGTCTTGAGGGGGACATCCTTCTCACCAATGACCAAACTGAATCTTCTCCCTTATTTCAAGAATGTATGGAGATTGCTCTAATGAAATGTTTTCCTCAGATGTGGTTTTAAATTCACATTCATGATGACACGTCGACAGCATCAGTGAGGAGCCACCTGGTACTTCACATACCTTCTGATCTTTGTGTCCCTCATGTATCTTTATACCCCAGAGGTACATTCTAGGATGTTCATAGATTTGGTAGGTACGATGATGACCAATTTCACCAGCTTTGGAAATGCAGGCTCGTGCAAGACTCAAGAAACAGTTATGGTGATTTTTAATGCTCAGGAAGAGGGAATGTTTTTTCATTACAAAGGCCAAAGAATAGATCTCTCATGCATTCTATCATTTGTCTTCTGGATGCAATTTCTTCCTTCTATCATTGTGAAACTTTGGACCTATTATAGCTTCATCTCTCTATTTCCTTTTTCTCTCAATCCAATTGTTGGTACCATGTCTCATGAGTGTGGTAAGATGAAATATGGTAGTAGATCTGCAAGAGGTGTATACAGTAGGCATCGCCTCCCATCTCCTACCTCGAACAAATATAACTCGTGGAAACCCTCCATGGATTATCAGCAAGAAGGAAGGAATTCTCTTGGGATGTCATGGGAGGAAGAAAGATGGGGATATGTCATTATTGAAGAATAAATTCCTATTCTTCATGAGGAATCACCCGGGAGATCATATGATGAACTGGAGGAAAACAGAGAACCCAATGTGGAGAACAGCAGGAATGAAGAGCATGCCAATGATCTACAACTAAGAGAGAATCCACCCATTCTCTTGACTCGTGATCAGCTCCAACTCTTATTTTACCTCCATAGGGATTTAGAAGAGATAACATAATGTCATGGGAGAATGATGGAAAAGATTGATGAAATTCATAATCGGCTCTTTGGCTTGTGTCGCGGCATCATTGTTCCACCATGCAAAAACCCAAACCAATGTCAGGGTGGAGACAATGCTCCTCAAGCATGAAGACATTTAGGCTCTATTTTTTGTCCTCTCTCACTAGCTGAGTTTTTAATTTTTGTAATGATTAGTTGTATCAGTCTTATAGACATAAGCTGCATGGAACAAATTCAAATTTTGGCCACCCAAACGCTTTTTTTGTAGCTCAATATATGATGGCCCATATGGTTTCCTCTATTGGAAACTCAAGCATCATATCAAATGCCTTGTACTCTTTTGATTTTAGTGAATAGAAGGATTCGAAATTCTAGCTTAAAAAAATAAATATAAACAGATTTTAATGCAATACAACATAAATTTGTTGTAATAAACAATAAATATGACAATGAAAATGTATCAAAACCAAATCTTATGTGTGTACGTCTATTTAATATACTTTCAATAAGTTGGTTGTAAATGGTTGTTAACTTTTCATATCCAACATAATTATAAAATGAAGGGAAAAAAAACATAAATGTTTGTTATAGATACCCATAATAAAATGACACATCCACAATATAAATATCCAAACAAATCATTTACATGAAAGCAGTCTTTGTTTCCATCACCTTGATTATCTTCCTCGCTTAGTATTGTAACATTGTTGTTCTCAAAAATATGTTTATATATTGGATCATTTCTCAGTACGAACCACCAATCCCCATCCAACACATTTGGGTAAAAAAACACTTGGTTGCAATATTTTGGGAAAACATAAGGTTCCTTACTTGCAACCCACATTCTTTTAGAGTTAATACATATTATCCCACTATAACGATCTTCCATTACATTTCTTCGGTCAAAGGAATCCCACCACTTGCAACAAAAAATAACACATTGAAACGATGAGAATTTCACTTGCATGATCTCTTGTATCTTTCCAATGTAACCTAACTTCCCCTCTATCAGGTTTTCATCACGGTGGCTAGCACAACTAAATTGGTCAAACTTGACTTCCACTCCAAAATCTTGTGTGATGTGGCATTCATTAACATACTCAGTGTGAAAATGATGTCTATATTCCCACATATATGGGAAGAAATGCACCTATAAAAATGTGAACAAAAGGCAATGTCATATGTCTAATAACTGAAGCATTAATAAAAACATAATACACATTACAATTCAAATGTGCAACAATATAAACAGAATGTGGTACTCATAGAGGTTATTAAAAAGTTATTGATTTTAGGTTTATGTGGTGAGAGTTGTTAATAGAATCACTCGGAAAATCCACAGTGGTCATTTTGATTGTCAACGTTTTGGATCTCTAGTTGGATCTATCGTCAGGACAAATAATCGAGTAGGGTAAGAGGGAGACCAAGCATATAAATATGAAAAAGAAAAGACCACAAACCTTAGGGACTAAGAACTACAAACGTCGATTCAGAAGCAATAACCCTAAAATGCTTATTGAAGTATGGATAAATATTTAATAAAATAGTATTTAACCCTAAAATTTTAATAAGTGACGATAGTATTAATAAGTTTTAATAATATTTTCCTAATAATAATATGTAATGATAACATAATAATTTATATACAATAATAATAGTAGTAGTAAGAACTAATAAAGGCATTCATGTCATAAGTTTAGGTAATGTTAAGTTAAGGTATAATATGCAAAATAATATAATAATAGTAGTAATAAGGACTAATAATGTAGTAAGTTAAGGTATAATTAGGTTAGAGTAAAAATTTTAAGATTGGTAGTAAATAATGATAATATTATTAAGGTATTATTAATAACATTAAGTTATTTGAAGTATATAAAATGATAAATACTATATGTAGTTAATCCTAAATTGTAATAGTGACAATAGTACCAATAGGTATTAATAATACTTTCCCAAAAATAATATGTAATGATAATATAATAATTATAGTAATAAGGAATAATATGCAATAATAATATGATAATAGTAGTAATAAATATTATTAAAGGAATTAATATAGTATTTTAAGGTATAATAATTATAATAAGGTATAGTATGTAATAATGATGTAATGATAGTACTAATAATAAGGACTAATAAGGAAATAATGAAGAAGTTCGGGTATTGTTAAGTTAATGTTAGAGTATAAATATTTATGATTGATAGTAAATAATACTATTATTAAGGTATTACAAAGTTGTTGCACCTAATCCTTATGTTTAGTGCATTCATATCTTTTCCATGTGGGTTACGATCGGACGCTACATATTTCTCTTGTATCTAGTCAGCCACCCAACTGTTGGGACATATTTTGGGCATATTTTATTTTAAATGATCGGGATAAGGTATGCTTCTACCATTCAATTGTTTAAATGATTTCTTGTCACTATCCCATTTCCTTCTTTTCTCTTCATAGAACACGACCCATGGTCATATTTCCTCTGCATTGTAAAGAAAAAAATTGATGGCATCCATTTCAAAATTTGTTAATGTATAGAAAAATCCAAAACAAATAGTAAGAGATCAAATATATATTATCAACTTAAAGAACGAAATTATTGATGGCATCAAAATTTCTAAATTCACTGATGTATAAAAGAATTCAAAACAAATAGCATGGGATGAAAAATATATTATCAGTTTCAATGTAAACAATTTCTCTGTACTAAAATGACAAAATATAATTGACTTACTCGTTATCAAGTGTATTTTTTTGTTTGTTTGGAGTATCTCCCCTTCCATTTTGTCCTCATCTTGATGTTCGTCCCAAACAACTACCTGCTTGATGTACTCACTGGCATAATAGAACAACTTGTATACTATGTACCTGTCTTGCATAGAGTATTCTGATTTTTCCCTTTGTCAAAAAAACACCCTTGAACTTTGTCATGTACCTCTCTAAGAAGAAAATACAACAAGATGAAATCACCCCAGCTAATTCAACCTCATTAGGTAAGTGAATTAGAAGACGAACATGCAAGTCCATAAAACTCATGGGCAATTCCTTCTCAAACATACAAACAATCTCATCTATCTCTCAGCACCACCGTGGAATTCTAGCCATATGAATCTCCCTTAATGTGATCCAACGTAAAAATGCAGATAATTTCAATATGGCACATTGCAGGTCCTAGGGGAAGTCATGGTTCACACAACCACGCATGAACAAAGGATAATGATACTACAAAATAGACACACACATCATTAATTTCCATAAAACTGTGAGTGCATAGTATATTTTTACCGACGTCGATATAGAACTAGAAGAATCATGTATTCAACATACATACCCTTAGAAGGTTCAGATGGTCATGTGATTTCAACCCTGAAAAATTCCCATCTGCAGTGAAGCAACGTCATAGAGTCAACCCATATAAAAAAGGTTCCCTCACACCCAATATAACATCCTTCGTCGTAGAAAGATCATCTTTCTTCAAAATCCAAATCCATTGAACATCGCCTTCTTTAAAAGACCAATAGGGACTAGCCTCTCCTCTAGTTTTGTTTCTCAACCAATGTCTTTTTTTAATATTCCAAGCAATAAGATCTCACCTGAAATCCATTGTGTCGCTTTTATTTCATGATATGTGCCTCCATAAAGAAGATAAAACTTATTTTAATATATGCATGGGATCCAGTAAGTGGCCAATCTTAATATGATCCCAATATGGAAGCTCATAAAATACAGATTCCTTTTTCATCCCAATGGAATTTTCTCAACATAGGTGTCAAAAACTCCAGCATCATCAAACATAGGTTACCCATTTGAATCAAAGAATTGTGTCATTTCCTTCTCCTTCTCTATGTCATATGCCATATTTCAATCTCTCGATGTCATTATTTCAGGTCTTCGTGTTCTCTCTAGTTTACCATTGAAAGAATATGCATCTCTTCTATAAGGGTGGCCTTCTGGGAGGAATACCCTCGAACAGTCGTACACCAGATTTCATAGGTCATTGGACCACCTATCCTTTATAGAAGTTCCACAACATTTAAATCCATGATACCCTTTTGTTACAAGACCTGCGATGTTAAAGTAGACATACCATGTTAGTGTCAAAAATATAGTTTCACCAAATGAAGTATGCCAAATAAAATTACAGATATAAACAAATCGATGAACATGCTTATCAGACCAAACTCCTAGTCCTGGATAATCATGCGTGGTGTATACACATATGTTGTACAACGTAAAATACCTCTCCATTTGGATGGGTCTTGATACATCATATACATGTATTCCTTCCCATAATTTCTTAAATACATCGATCAGTGGTTGGAGGTAGACATTCATTCTCTTCACTTGTTTTCTACCCGAGACTATCAGAGCTAACATAAGATTTTCATTCTTCACGGAAAAACATGGGGGGATATTGTTATTGATCACTACCACTTGATGAATGGAATATTTGGTGTTTTGTAGGGAATACGAGTTAACTCCATCCATAGATATGCTAAATCAGAGGCTATGTATCTCATCCTTGAATTTATCGGGCCATGTATCCTCTACATGCTTCATGGCTATTGAATATGATAGGATTAGAATAACTCATGGCTCACTTCTATGTGAGGCATGCCACCCCTGCAACATGAATAATTGTTTGCAATGAAATAGCCTTTGAATCCTTGTAATTATAGGCGTGTGCCTCAATATCTTATGAGGAGGACCATGTGGCTTACCCTTGTTTTTTTTATTTATGGTACTTTTCATGCCCACATTCTAGACATATGTATTTGTCCACATATTTGTTTCTATATAGAATACAATCATTCAAACATGCATGGTATGATATGTACTCAACACCCAACATTTTTTAGCATTTGTTTTTCCTCTGCGCAGCTATTGGGAAAGCGATTATCACTCAGAAGTAACTTATTTTTGAATAACCTGCAATAAGTGGGAAATAGAAATTTACACAGTCATTAAGCAAATAAACCCTTTTCTTCCTTCATTGTGTGACAAGATTCCTTAAAAAATTAGGGGACTTAATGGTTAGTTACCTCAAAAGTGTCATGTAACATGTGTCTAACATACCATACTGCATTGATTTCAAGTTGTACAATAACAATGTTGTACCTAGCTAGGGAGACCTTGCAGACTCATGTACTGGACCAAATAGAGGGGTGGTGCAAGCAGATTTCAGGTTTTCGTAGAAGGTATCTATGACATCAACATCATCCCCTAGTTCATTTTGATAGAATGCATATAAAAACATTTCCTCCATCGCTTGGGTATCCCACAAGAAATCATCCATACAAACCTTTATATCATTTCCTTCATCCCCAACATGTGAAGAACTAATGTTATTGTCAAGGTTTTGAATTGGTGACTCGGGACGTAGTGGGAATTGAACAGGTGGTTGTTTCAAAAACTTTTGGTATGCTTCCTCTCCGAGCTATTTTTCATTTAGCAGCAAGCTCACGATTTGACATCGTAGTGGGGTGCAACGGTAGATGGTAGATAGGTCGTTCATCATCAAAATCCTAATTGCAAAAATATTGAACATTGCATTGATAATATTAGTAACACAATTATTTTAATATGTTCAAACATTATACGAAACACTTATTAGAATCATGGACATTTTCTTCCCAATAATAAATATGAAACCAATCCCTTTATAAAAAAAATGTTGAATTAATAAATACAGTTACATTAGTTTCATTGAAAATCCAAAAACACAATTACTCAAACATCTTTTTCTTGCTCCCTATGGTGTTGTCTACATAAAAGAGATCAAATTCATGGTTTAATATCGTTGACCTGGGATGGTTGTTGGAAGATGACATGTTAGGATTGGTAGGGTAAAGAATTTGTATGTTTTCATCAAACATATGCTTGTGGTGTCCTTCTCTTGATAAGAGCTTCTGGAATTTTGGTACCACAGTAATATCTTGAGCATCTGAACTCGTTCCTAAATCTTGATCCTACAAAATTAAATGAAAAATTATTAAACTACACTTGCATACATAACATAAATTCAATGATATAAATGAACTATTACTAAAATCTAGACGGACTACAATCGACGTGAGAGACCTTGAAGGATTTCCAAATATACGTAATGAGGCGACGTAGTAATTTGAAGAATTGGCCTTTTGATATTATAATTATTTTTTTTCTGCATTTGAACCAAAAATTGTCATCTTGAGTAGCATTGAAAAATCTAACTTCAAATAACATTTACAACTTGACATCACACTTTAAAAATCATTGGTTTTTTCTACAATATCATTTTTTTCCTCCCAACGATAAAAGAAATATCAATATAACTTTACAAAATCTGAAAATGTTACTTGATCCCTTAAGATATCCTCTTCAAACATAGAAAATGCGAATTTTATTCTCAACCCCTCTCTCACTCGCTTCCTCCTTCCCTCCCATTATCTCCCTATATCCCCCCCTCTCTCTCTCTCTCTCTCTTGCATCAACCCCTCTCTCCCGCTCACTCTATATACCCCTCCCTCTCTCACTCATTGTATCCCCTTCCCTCTCTCTCCCCCACTAGGTCATTTTATCATTTGTAAATTCATTGGTGTGTATGTATAAACAAAATGCATCGATGTGTTTAATTGACATAAGCACCGAAGACAAACCTCTATTACTTCCTCCGCAAAGAAAAACCTCCACAAACTTTAAATACATATATTTGCATTTGAAATATGAAAATGTAAATGTATTATGGTGTGTTATTACTTACACACCACCCCGGTGCATCATTAATTAAATGTCACACTGGTCCATTTCAAATTGTCTATCGCACCAACTCAAGCAAATTAGAAAAATAATGTGCGCTTACTATCAATAATTTGAAATTTATTACTAAAATAAATCAATGCATTATGCATACCACACTTGATCCAGGTGGATATCGGGGGCCACCCACCTTTTCCAAATGGCTCAAAACAGTTTTCTGGCCATTTTGGCAATTTACTATTTTTAGCAGGTTTCAACTTCTGGGGCCATTTTGAGGGCCTAAATGAAGTTTTTTCGAGATCTAGGTTCTCAATGATATCCAAATGAATAATTGAACCCCCAAAATGAATCTCCTCAACGATACCTTTCCAACGAGCTATCACACGCCTAAAACGAAGATCGTATGCAAAAGTTACGACCCCGGGAAGTTGATGCACCAACTTACCCAAACAGGGCCCACATGACTTTTGGCGCTTCATCTCCTAGGTTTAGGTTTTTGGATGTCTAAGAATTTTGGCATTCCTGTCTATTGTAAAAAGGCCTTCCGAGCCTCATTTTAATCATCTTCTTGCGAATGCGAGTAGCCGTCACATCTCTTCTCAGAGATAAGCTGCCACCATTCTAGCGAGTCTTTCACTCTGTATTTTTACAGTCTCTGTGCATTTCTTTGATTAATAGAAATCGTGTATTATTGTATATATTTGACTCTTGTTATATTTCCGCTATATCTCTGTTATATTTTTGTCTCTCTTGCAATATCTCTGAATATTTCTGTGTTATATCTCCGCTCTCATTTCGTGCCGAAAATAATCCGGATCAGTGGTATCAGAGCAGGCTGCTCTTGTTCGTTTTTTTCAGTGCATGTCCCCGACGAGGTCCGAGTATAGAAAATTGGGTCTTGAGCTTGTCTCTCTCAAGGACAATCGCTCTCACACACCCAAGAAACCCTCAATGGCGTAAGAAAAGAAAAACGATGGAGCAGACGATCCTATCAGTCTGTTGCTTGAGAAAGCTCTCACGCGACAGAGGGACGAAATGATGGAGAATTTTTCCCACATCCTTCAATGCCTGCCGATAACATCAGGCGCATCTTCATCAAGCGACCACTTTGGAGGCACCTCGCCTTTCAAGGTACAGGTTAATTTTGATATCCCCGTATTTGAAGGTCAAATAGATGAAGATTCCCTAGATAAATGGTTAAATCTGCTAGAAGGTTATTTCTCTGTTCATAATTTTTCAGACAAGGAAAAGATCACCTTCGCACTCCTTAAGGCTCTCCCCCATGTCAAACATTGGTGGGAAACTTACTGGGAGCAGAGTT